>OZ008367.1:156675724-157275724 GCA_963931995.1 Phaonia tiefii | reverse complement strand
GCGTTACTGCTCTGCATCTGATGCGCAGCACGTTCGTAAATGAAAACTCTAGCAACATTGCACTCGTCAATTTACTGAAATGCAACAACGCATCTTTCTTAAATGCAACAACGCAAACTTTCTGCAAAGTTGCATCATAAAAATGTGTGATGCACAGAATGACCAAATTCAAATTTTGGTTATTTTTTAAATTCTTTCATTTTATTTATTGTTTAATTTAATTCATTTTTTGTTTTATTTGCTTTAGAGAACTGGCAGATACCAAATCTTTCTAAAAAATTTTATTTCATTGGGCTTGTCATCCAATTCGCATATCAAACACAAAATTTTTCGTTTTAGGAGTTTTTTATTTCAAACAGGAAGTGAAACAAAAACTTCAAAAAAAATTACAGCAGACAGTTGTCCGAGGCCTTCGGCCACGGACTGTCCCTGCAGGCTGTGTCAGAGACACGGCCATTAAGTTTAACGTAGAATACGCCATCCGATAAGACAGAAAACATATATAACAATAAATTCATTTGCTTATATTATTTATCATTTATTTTTATATATGTTTTCTGTCTTATCGGATGGCGTATTCTACGTTAAACTTAATGGCCGTGTCTCTGACACAGCCTGCAGGGCAGTCCGTGGCCGAAGCCCTCGGACAACTGTCTGCTGTAATTTTTATATTTACCAACGGCATTTGATTCAAGTCCGTTTAAAAAAAAAATATTATGTTCAATTTTTTTAAACTTAAGTTAATTTATGTATTTTAATTAATATTTTTATTGAAATAAGTTCTGCGAATGTTGAGAGGGCCGCCCTAATATTAAAAAAGGTTTACCTTATCGAGTCTTCGCGTTAGCATTCGAGCGTTGTGTGAAAGCTTTACGCTTTACAATTCAAAATTAATGTTACAACAGCTTTATTGAAGCTTTCGCAAAAAAGCTTTATTACGTTAGCTTACTGTTTGTTTCACTTTTTACTACATACATGTTGCCAAGCAACATTAGCTTGCTGTTCGTTTCACTTTTTACTAGATACATGTTCCTAAGCAATGTTGAGCAACCAAAAACACTCAACCAAACACCACACATATGTTCGAGTGTATGTGTTTAAACAATTTTCATTTGAGAAATTAAAATACTAGAAATATATCAACCAATATGAAATGTATATCAAACGAAAGATAACATCTTCATTTACCTACAAAAAAAATTTTAAAAAAATTCATCTAGCCGTTTCCTCAAATTCAATGAAATAAAGATTACAACAATAAAAACCTGACATGACTCCTCATACCGTAAGGTAAGACGTATTCTACGTCAAAAAGCAGCTGCATCACTGATGCCAGACCCGAAACATCAGACATGTACTGAACAACATTTAATGGTGCTAAAAAAAATGCAGACGAATCAAAATGTAGGAAGAAATTATCAATTTTGTCAACTGTCGTTCAATTTTTGAAAAGTAGAAATGTTTTAGAAACAGAATCAGTTTGTTGATATGTTGCTGGCACATTTTACAGGTGATGTTCAATATATTTCACGCAAATAAAAAATTAAATTAAAAATAACAATTACAATTACAATTTAATGTTCAAAAGATAACTTAATGGTTTGAAATGTTTATACATAAAACTAAAAATTTTAAATTGATTGAGAGTTGAAAATTTGTTTTCTGACATTTGTTTCTAAACCCAATTTATTATTAACAATGCTTTTTTAATTTAAAAAAATGCAAGTCAACTTTGTTATAAAACCCCCGGCTTTAATTCAATAATCCCGGTGAAACCGGATTTCCAAAAATTAGATTTTTCGAAACAACCGAACCCCCAGTTTCTTCGATTTGCCGATTTTTTGAGTACTCTAGTATCAACGCATTGTGATAATCGTGTGGAAAAGTGCTGTAATGTAAGAGCTGAAAACAAAAACGTAAGATACATCAAAGAAAGGAGAAATGATAGAGTAGCAGATTCTCATTCGAAGAAACAAACACAAATAATGCACTCAAAACTAGTAAATGTAAAAAAGGGTCAGATAAAGCTTTTCCTTTTATATTAATTGGTTATATAAATGTAGATTTATATTGGCAAAATAAATTATAATAAATAATTTTGAAATCCAAAAATAAATATTATTATGTTTGGGAGAAAACACTCATATGGGGCATTGCACGTGAAGCGGACAACCAAAAACTTTTTTTTCCCCTGAAATTCTTGCATATTCGCATTTATTGCACACTTTTAATGTTTTTCTTTAAAGCTTTTGACGACGCACATACACACCAACAGGACACATGCTACATTTCACCATCCTCACAATTTTGAAAATGTAACCCAATAATATTAAAATTTTCTAAAATGTGAAAGTGCAACTCGTTTTTGCTGCATGTGCATTGCGGGACGTGAAGGGGTTAATTGTTTTTCCTGAAATTTTGTTTGTGTATTCTACTTCGTCCATTAAATGATTTTTTGCTAGCCAAATTCTGTAGCTGGAACTTTTTGTTTTCGGCCCGGCCTAGAGTACATGGTTCCCGCAGAAATGAGTTGGAGAGTATATGGTACAGAGACGGATTATTGTCAGTGTTTGTTGGTAACATCCAAACTTTTCTTCAAGTGTATTAAAACGCAGTGCCATGTGAAAGATTTTTATAAAAATGTATTTAATTCCGGTGAAAAATTTCTTGCTTCCAGCATCCTAACTATGAATCTAGAGTTAAAGTTATATCAAAAAGTCGAGCATCATATTGCAGGAACCATGTACATACATGTTGGCAAGCATTGTTTTCGTGAATTGAAGATCTGCTGCTTTCTGTTTCTTTGTGTGTCACGTTTTTGTTTGCAGCAGATTTCAACAAAGTCACATTTTGGGTCACAAAAACAATTAATGTAACCTATTAATCATTGTGTCCAAAACATGTTATATTGAATAGCAAACACAATGTGTTTGCAAACAAGTATACTATATTTGTGACAAGCTACAAACACGTTATATTTGCATCCAAACAACAAAAAAGTCAAATGTGTTAACGTGTATAAATCTAGTTATTTTACGAGTTCTTAAAATTATCTTTAAAAAATTGAATTTAATTCTATGAAAATTGTGTCTGAAAATTGCGAGTCTGAGATATACGCAATCAAATCAGTTTTCTTATTGCTACAACACGAAAGAAATCTTGAGAAACAGGCTGTTAATAAATATAGAGTCCCAATAACCCGACAAGTCGCAAAATCCCCCAAAATTCTTGGATATACATTTTTCAAATGACGGGTTTTTGTGAAATTTCAGTACCGAACTACAACCATGGTATTACACGCAAAGAAAAATCTCGTTCGGAGGATGTGAGCTGCAAAAATATTAATTATAATTACTGTATAAACACAAGCGTGACCTGGAAAACTTATTGTTTCCACCAAATAAACTCGTTTGCCGCCAATGCAGATTTTCTAATGTTATGTCCGCTTTGCAATGGTAGATAAGACGGTCCAATTCGGAACAACGCGCACCACACACGAAGTTGCTGGTCACAGAGAAGAAGTGGAACAAGAAAACTGAACATCTTGAGGATTTGCAAAGGTCGATGGACCTTCGTGGTCGACAAAAAAGAATAAAACTAGGGTTCTGTACTAACGAAGCCCAGACGACCTTTACGAAATCAGCAACCACCAAACTAACCCCATATTACGAATACAAATAGCAAAACAAAAGCAAAATGCTAACGAAAACACAAACATAAATAGTGACGTAATTGTGTATTTTTCATTCGAACGGCATGACGAATGATGTAGATGAAAGAATAACGGAAAAATATACAAAGTTGGCAACGACACTTGCCGTTGCCTTTCGCAAAATCTTATTAAACAGAAATTAAACAATGAATGGAAGGAATGAATGACAAAAGGGCAAATAAAAAACGTAGCAAAAAGTTTACACGTTTCTCTCTTTATTCGAATGGGCATAGATGAATTGTTATAAAGCATGTGGAGCCTAATAAAGGGTGATGATTGTATACATACATATGTACATAGTACATACAGTATTGGCCAAAACATAAGCACCTCCTGAATTTGAATTATGACCAATTTTTGTTAAATTTTGGTTAATGTATGAGTAATTCATACTACAAGTTTACAAGTCATGAACATTTTTCTAATTGAAAAATGGTTGGTTTTTGTTGGAAATAATAGACAATTCAGTTCAACACACACTCACTGGCATGACTAGTTTCGAACTCAGTGACAAGTTCATCATCAGATGCCTAACTACCATCGGTTGATCATCAATCGTATATATACAAACTCAATTCTGCAATTCATATGTGCGAATTAGTATCGATCGAAGAACATTAAGTATCAACATACACTGAAAGGCCTATAATTCCAACAACAAGAACAGTCAGAATTTTTCCACCATGTTCTTCTTTTCCTCATGCGTTCTCGCATTGTTGCATTGCTTTGAGGTGAGTTTTAATCTATATCACAGAGTTGTATTTTTCCGTGTTTTAGGATTTTTGATGACCGGGCTAGTGTCAGTTAGTTAATAATTAAAATCTTTAAAAATTTAACATTTTATAATATGCTAAAATTTAACAAATATTTTAAAATATGTACACAACCAGTCGAAAAATTAACTACGCCACTGCACGTTCGCGACAGTAGCTAACGGTATTATCCACGAATGCATGTTATTTCAAAAGTAAGAAGAATTACATTACACAATTGTATTCTTTTGTAGTTTTGGGTGAGTTATGAACAATGGCAAGAAGCAAGTACTGAAGTCAATTTAAAATTAAAATTATCGATGTCTGGAAAAGTGGATTACCACATCAACTGAGTGAAAAATATTCAACCTACCTCTGTCAAATATTTATATGTGCAAAATTAAATTTTTTCTTTCCTTTTGAAAACTAGCTGTAATTTAATGTCGACCATATACAATTTTTTCGATAATATCCCTGTCTCTTTATCATATACTTTTTTCTCTTTTGGACTTTATTTGTAATCTCATTATCTATGATTATCGGTGTAAGTTTGCAATTCAATAGAAAATAATTATATGTGCAGTCGCGTTCCTGACACTTTAAAGTGAACAACTCTATTTTTCTCGGGTGTTCAGTATAAAATATCTTTCTGTACGTGAGTAAAGTGGTCGTTATGAATATATTCTAAGAAACGTTTTATTCAGTTTTGTTTCTAGTTGAACATGCCACGTGGAAGTGAACTAACGGATGAGGAGCGCGGAAAAATTGTTGGAATGAGACTTGCAGGTAAAGGAATTGGCGAGATTGCAGCTGCGGTAGATCAGCATAGCAATACAGTTTCAAATTTCCCCAAAGACCCCGAAAACTATGGTTGTATTAAGCGCAGTGGACGCATCCCAACTGTAGACCAGAGGACTAAGCGGCGCATTTGGCATTTAGCAGCTAATGAGAATATGTCTTGTAGGGAAATAAAGGTGGAATTGGGTCTAAATGTAACGAGACAGCGTATCCAGCAACTGCTAATGAACGATATAGGTCTTCGGTACTAAACCAAAATGGGCAAACCACGCTTAAACCAGCGACATAAAAATGCGCGTATTGCTTTTGCAGAAAAGTACAAGCTTTGGGAGGACGAATTTGAAACCGTTATATTTAGTGATGAGAAAAAGTTTAATTTGGACGGACCTGATGGTCACCATAAATATTGGAGAGATTTACGATATTCTCGGCAAAGGTGCTACAAGCGAAACCACGGTGGTGGATCTCTTATGATATGGGCTACATTTTCAGCACGAGGGAAGTCAGTAATAAGCTTTGTCCCAACTAAAATGAATTCGGAGGCATACGTTTATCTGTTGGACAGCAATTTAATTGACTTTGCTGTCGAATTATATGGAGATAACTAGACTTTTCAACAAGACAGCGCCCCGATCCACATTCCTCGGCTTACAAGGGATGTTTTTAAGTCCCGAAATATTCCATTACTGGAGTAGCCAGCCATAAGTCCCGACCTCAACCCAATTGAAGATCTCTGGGGGATACTTTCCGCCAAGGTGTTTTCAAAGAGGAAGCAGTATACGACTTTTAAAGAACTAAAACTAGCAATATTGGCGGAATGGGAGAAAATTAACATGTCCACTTTAAGCAACTTAGCGAGTTCGATGCTACGCAGGCTACAACAAGTTCTTATGCACAAGGGCAACTCAATATCATATTAATTACATATTTTAATTGGATAAGAATAAGAATTAAATTTAAGTTTCATTTTTGCATATATAAATATTTTCTATGAAGAATATATCAAACACTTTTTTTTTGTTCTGAAACAGAAATGAAAAATTATGTTTTCTTATAATTATAAAGAACACTTAAATATAAACTAATATATAAAATAAAAATAAAAAAAGTTTTAGTTTTCAAAGCTCCAAATCAAAATGATATATTGCACATATAAATATTTGACAGGGGTATCAGTAAATTCTAGACTGATTTCAAAGTGTTTGCAGACAGGTCGCATATCTCCATTACATTCTGGAGGAAGACCCAGTAAAACCTCGCGGTATTAAAACTCGTTGCGACAGTAAAATAGGGAAATCTGGTTGGGGAAGAAAAATCACAAAAAAAATAAGGTCCAATCACTTTTGACTTTGGGAAGGTATAATAGTGTTTCATGAATTAATCGTGGATTTACCCTCCCCAGAAACGATAATTTTATTTATTTCAAGTGAAATTTTTTTTCATTAACAGATTTGAGAAATCGTGTGTTACTTATTACTGCATTTCTCATTTCGCGATCAAGATATTCAATCTGAGGTCCGGCGACTCTGGAGGATGATCCAATTGTTAGAAGTGTGGTAAAGTAGACATGTCTTAACTAATTTTGATGTGTGGTTGGGATCATTATCCTGTTAAAGATTAAGGTCCTATTCAAGCGCAACCCAACACAACACTGCGAGCCAAATTTTCATTCAAAATATGAAGGCAGTCTGTTTTAGTCATGGATAAATATTAATTTGCCAGCTCCGATCCCTGCCACGCAACCCGAAACCATTTCCGAACCCCCGCCGTGCTTTATTGTAGATATTACATGTTGTTAAGAAAATTCTTTGTTTTTACTTCTCCAAATTTTGACGAGCTTTCTTTTACCAAAAATATATACTTTGATCTCGTGGCTATGTTATGTTATTCCAGATATAAATTTATTGATTTTCATGCTTATTAGCAAACTCAAGGCGCCGCTTTTGGTTGACTTTTGGATACAAATATTTTTCTTCTGGGAACCGACTATTCCTATCACCTTTCCTACCGACTTTCTGAAAATCAAACTATGTAGTTTTGATTTTTACCCGACTAGACTCGAAAGTCGGGCTGACAATCCGCTGGTCTAAGGTGTCCTTGACGCTGACGATTGTTCCAGATGGACACTTTTTACATACTTATTTCTAACAATACATAGAATTTGAGCTTTAGTAATATTTTCGGTCTGCCAGATTTTGGACGATCTTCCAAATTTTCCAATTTTTTGAACTTTTGATACTTATAAAATATTTTTTAAACTGTGTTGTGACTTCTCGCAATGACATAATTAAACATACAAATTTTGTCCGGTACCTATCGGTTATAGCTAATTACTGAAGCAATAGGAAGATAGAAACAAAAAAAATTAATAATAATGGTAAAAATAACTGCACGGGGCCATAAATACAACTTTCAGCAAATTGTAAACTTTCTTTTGACACGACAAATATGAAGTACTTTTTGTTTTAGCTATGTATTTTTTGTAGGTGTAAGATTTTTCTTGTTATTTTTTCATAAATTGGTGAAAGGTCCAAGACCTTTAGTTTAAAAAATAAAATGAGTTAAATTAATTATTATTTTTTAATATTCAAATAAATTTGAACACACATTTAACAAAGGTGTAAACTTTCTTTTGACGCTCACAGTACATCTAGATTGCTACTTAAAAATAAATGGGAGTAGACAATAAAAACAATTGTTTATTATAATTTCATATTGTTATTATTGTGCATTTGTATTTGTGCTTTATTATCGTTGTCTCTCTATGTTGCTGGCGAAATTATTTTCGGTTTGATTTCTTTCCACTCCATTCTACAACGATGCATTCGGTTTTCTGTTTTCTTGGCTGCTTTGCAGACAAGGTCTCGGTCAATGTGACGACTCGACTCTCATCCACGATTGCTGCTGATTCTTTTCATTTTGATTTATTTGGTATTTGTTGATATTGCAGCCTTTTCGCGCTTCTGCTTACGAAAGCTTCACACGACATTGCGAAATTGAAAACTTATTGGCTTTCTAAATTCTTTCTTCGCCGTTTATGTGAGGCTAAGTATATAATATTTCCATACGAATTTGCATTTGTAGGTACTTGTACTTATGAGATCCAGTAGATATTGGTTAGACATTTTGTCCAGGTCATGGTCGCGCCGCAGTTCATAGTCTGTTGTTAGGTAATATTAACAAACTTTAGTCCAAGGTGGAAGAGTGAATGTAAGTAGTGTTGTTGTATTTATTGCACAATTTTCTGAGAAAGCAGTTAATAATTAAAGTAGATAGATTCGGAGAATGAGTAACCACATACAGTTATTGTCAAAAAAATAGCACCGCCTAAAGGTTCTGATTTTGTTTTGAGACTGTGTTCTTCTGCAATCATATTTTCCTCCACAAATTCGCAGTCCCGTTAACTGATTGATGTCTGCTCTCTTATGCGGTAGATTATTTCCAGTTTTAATATTGAGTATACTCTTACAATATGTAAATTTGTAAAATAAGATGCCGAGAGAGCTGTCATAATAACAGCACCATTTGAAGCGATTGTATAAAATAATTATAGTGGGTCTGAAATATTAGTTTATAATAGTTTAAGGTGGTTGATGTTGATTTGATTTAATAAAAATGTAAAAACCTAACATAATTTTCGCGTTATTTTGTTTGCAATGGGACGTGCTAAACATTGTTCAAAGGAGAAACGTGATCTCGTAAAAAAATTAATTTCCGAGGGCAAAACTTATTCTCAAATTAGAGAAATTTTAAGTTGTTCGATTAAGATGGTTCGGAACGCGTTAACCTACAAATACAAAGCTGAAAACGTCCACGTCGCCACTTACCGTCAATAGAATAGTGCGGCAGATCAAAAAATATCCCTTTATGTCCGCAGCAGAAGTAAAAACACAATTGAATTTGAAAGTAATCACTGAAACCATATGCCGTAGGTTAAGGGAACATAACCTAAAAGCTCACTGCCCATGAAATTCAGTCACGCCACCAAATTCAGAATTTAACCCAAAATATACTTCAAAGACGACCAAACATGGAAGTTCCGGCATCATGGTCTGGGGATGCTTTTCTTATTATAGAGTTGGCCCGATTCATCGTGTAAATACCATCATGGACGCTTCCGTATATGTTCTAATCCCTGAGGAAGTGATGCTTCCGTATGTGTCTGAAGAAATGCCACTAATTTGGGTTATGCAGCCGGACAATGACCCTAAACATACAAGCCGAAAGGCTAAAAAGTGGTTTGAGGACAACAAAATCCCATTAGTGGAATGGCCTGCGCAATCACCAGACTTGAACCCCATTGCAAATTTATAGGCGGACGTAAATATGAGGGTGTCTGAAGTCAAACCCACCAACAATAACAATTTGTGGAGTACTGTGGCACAGTTCTGGTATTCGATACCAAGTGAGAGATGCCGTACCTTGGTCTCAATGGGAAGACGTACTCAATGGGAAGACGTTGCTCAGCCGTTATTTCGAATAAGGAAAACGCAACTAAATATTGATTTTAATTTGTAAGCATATTCCAACAAGAAACTTACAAAATAAAACTTATTTTGAATTATTTAAATTTTTTGTTTTTAGCTACATATAAGCGGTGCTATTATTTTGACTGCCCATTTTTTGACTTTTGGATAAAACAATGGATTTTTTGTGTTAATGTGAATTCAAAGTATATTTTTTTGTCACACAAGTCTTGTTTACTTATCTGTGTCTAATTTAAGTTCATTCCCGAAATAAATTTTTCTTCTAATTTTTCGTTTAGCATATAATTAAAAATAACCATAACAGTGGTGCTATTATTTTGACAACAACTGTATGGTCGGGTAGCAATACCAGCGAAATGGTTCTACCGCAGTGTTACCAGTTTAGCATTTGTAGTGCAGTTCTATCAATTATTCCTAGCCCCTGCAGTTTTTGTTTGGAAAAAATATGCTATATGCTTCACCACTTTCACCACTTTTTTGTTGCAATTTTGTAAAATTTTTCGCTTTTCCCCCTAATTGTTGGCATTTTTGTCTATAAATTGCAATTTTGATAACTTGCAATTTTTAATTAAAAGTAACTAAACTAAAAGTTATTAAGAATTTGACATTTGTAAGTGGAAGTATCAAGTGGTTTGGATGTCAGAAATATATATGAAGAGGCATTTAAAAAATTCGCCATTTCAAAAGCGTGTTGGGCTAGACTTTAAAAAACGGAAACCGCTTTTTAAAACGTTTACTTGGTTAACCATTTTTTAGTTTATATGCCATTTATAAAAAATATATATTAATATATTAACATGATTTTCTACTTATAATTCTAATCGTGAAATAAAAAGCCTTCAAGTTGCCAGCACCGGACAATGTTTCGCCAGTGGAACTATAGGCAGCGGCTTACATGCATACGCTGATAAATCCGTATTTTTCTTTGTTTGGATGCAAATATAATGTGTAGCTTGTGAATATAGTACACTTGTGTCCAAACACATTGTGCTTGCTATTCAATATTACATGTTGGAGACACAATGATTAATAGTGTATAATATATGTTTTTGTGACCCAAATATGGTTTTGAATGTTGAAAACTGCTGAAAACAAAAACGTGACACACAATAAGTTGTCGACTTATTAATGTTTTGTCGTAAACGCCAATTGCCACAAATATACCACTATTACCAATTAGCAATTTTTAGGGATATACAAACAAATTAGAGGAAACATCACAGTAATGGTAAGATATATCAAAAACCTGACAAAAGATTCGGAAAGAGAACGCAACAAAAACCTGTAGACACAATATCAACTCGAACAAAACATAGATGACATATACGATAAAACAATAATCAACCGATGAAATATAGAAAAAAGCAGCAGAACTTCAATTCATGAAAACAATGCATGCAAACATATACTTACATATATGTACATGGTTCCTGCAACATTTTGATGGGGCCGTTGTTTTCAGCGTATAGACTGGGGCACTGGCTCAAAGATCTCTACAGCGGATACATCAAGCAGGTCTACATACCTTTGGAATGGAGGGATACTAACGTTGTATTTATTCCCAAAGCGGAGAAACTATTTACGGGAAACTATCATACGGGACCCATTAGCCTATCGTCATTTATGTTGAAACCCTTGGAGAGATTACTCGATATCTACATATATTAGGACCAATATTGACAACAGGCTACGGTCTAGTCGACAGCACGCCTACAATTCTACCGAAACCGCTCTGCAGGATCTGGTAAGCTTTAGAGAAGGTTTTATCGATGTTAAGGAAATTACTATACATGCTGAAAAATATGTATTTTGTTGTTGTTTGGATGCAAATATAAAGTGTGTTTGGAACTTGTCACAAATATAATATATTTGTGTCCAAACACATTGTGTTTGCTATTCAATATTACATGTTTGAGACACACTGATTAATATGTTATAATATATCTGTGGTCACAAACAATAACAGCCTAACCCGAGTTAGGACAAAATTAAAAAAAAAATTTTGAGAAGTCACCGTGCTCAAATAATCAACTCTTTTTTGTTAAGGAGTATGTATGAGTATGTATGTAGGACATGGGACTGTCCGTGGAGGTGGAAAGTTTCTGATTGCCATTCACTTGGGAGTGGCCAGAAATGATTCCTTCATTGGGCAGTCCAAGCAGCTCACTACTTCCACGCAGTATGTCCTGGGCAATGGCTTTTCGGAAACCTCCGTTAGCTAGCTAGAGTGAGAAGGCGAAACAAATGAGCATCAAATCAGGTATAGTAGGTGACTGATGTCACTGAAGCTCATCAAACAATCGGGCATATTCTTTTGTCCTTAGAAGGCGGATGAGCCAAACATACGGGCCAACGGCGGATAGAAACTAAAAGAAGAAAATCCAGGTTCAACATATCGCATCCTGGTCAGCGTCTGATCCATAATGGGCGGCTGCAATCAAATATCCTGGCAGTAGGTAAAATGCAAAAACCCGGTGGGCTGGGTTTGCCTCCCGCCACCGTTCATAATGGCAGTGAAAATACAAAAACGAAACAGAAAACATAAACAACCCCTATTTGTTGACGACCCCCGCAAACGTTATAAGGACCACGATTTACGGATATGCACTTGGAATGTAAGAACTCTATATAGATCCGGTGCAAGTATCCAACTGGCAGATGTCCTCGAAAGTTATAAGGCTGACATTACCGCTATCCAGGAAATGCGATGGACAGGACATGGCTGCACAAGAAAAAGAAACTGCGATATATACTACAGTTGCCATGAAAAAAAACATGAATTTGGTTGTGGATTTGTAGTTGGCAAAAGACTGCGACATCTAGTCTCTAGGTTCAATCCTGTGAGTGAACGAATAGCCACAATCCGCATAAAAGCGAAATATTTTTATATTTCCCTAATTTGTGTGCATGCCCCGACAGAAGAGAAAGATGATGATGCCAAAGACATATTCTATGAGCTCCTAGAGGAAACGTATGACCGCTGCCCTGGCCATGACATTAAGATTGTACTAGGAGATTTTAATGCCAAAGTAGGAAGGGAGAATGTGTTTAATCCAACTATTGGCAATTTAAGTCTTCATGCTGACAGTTCCGACAACGGTATGAGACTGATTGACTTTGCCGCGGCAAAAAACATGGTCATCAGTGGCACAAGATTCCAGCATAAAGACATCCACAAGGCTACTTGGGTATCCCCTGATCAAAGAACTAGGAACCAAATTGATCACGTGGTAATTGATGGAAGGCACTCATCCAGTGTAATGGACGTACGAGTGATCAGAGGAGCTAACATCGATTCTGATCACTACCTGGTAGCAGCAAAGGTTCGCACAAGATTAAGTAGAGCGAAAATCGTACGAAACCAGACGCAGAGGAAGCTGGACATCGGAAAGCTGCAATTACCAGAGGTAGCCACAGCTTACTCAAGGAAGCTCTCGCAACTTTTGGCACAGAACCCACCCCCTCCCGATGACGATCCTGATGCGCAGTGGAAACCCATTTCCGACTCTATAAAAACTGCCGCAACAACCGTACTTGGTTTCGAAAAACCGCTTCGCAATAAACCGTGGTACGATGAAGAGTGTCGCATAGCAAATGACGAAAAGAACGCTGCACGTATGGTAATGCTTCAGTCAATTGCAACGCGAGCTGCAATTGAGCGGTATAGGGAGAAGAGAAAGGAGGTAAACCGTCTCTTTAGGCGTAAGAAACGGCAGTGGAGAAAACGCGAGAGTGAGAAAATTGAGACATACAGAAGGAAGAACGAAGCCCGAAAATTCTACCAAAAAGTTAAAAACGGAACTAATGGACATGGTTCAGGGCCCCCCTTCTGTAAAGACAAAGACGGAAATCTCGTCGCAGATGTGCAGAGCATGTTGGGAATATGGAGAGAGCATTTCTCCGCGCTACTAGTACCTGAGATATCCGATGACGATGGGACAATCGATCACAATATGGACGACGACGTCGATTGCCCTCCTCCTAACCAAGACGAGGTCAGAACAGCTATTGCCCGGCTTAAGAACAACAAAGCCGCAGGAGCCGATGGATTACCGGCGGAGCTGTTTAAGGCTGGCGGCGATGAGCTGATAAGGTGCATGCATCAGCTCATTAGCAAAATTTGGTTAGATGAATGCATGCCCGGCGATTGGAGTCTCAGTGTACTATGTCCCATATTTAAAAAAGGTGACCCGAGTATTTGTGCCAACTACCGTGGAATAAGCCTTTTATCCATAGCATATAAGGTTCTATCAAGTATAATGTGCGAAAGACTAAAACCAATTATCGCTGACCTGATTGGACCATACCAGTGTGGCTTTAGGCCTGGAAAATCGACAACTGACCAGATTTTCACGCTACGCCAAATCCTGGAGAAGACACACGAAAAACAAATCGACACCTATCATCTATTTATCGATTATAAAGCAGCCTTCGATAGTCCGATACGGGAGAAACTCTATGAAGCAATGTCTGAGCTTGGTATTCCTGCAAAACTCATACGCCTTTGCAGGATGACCTTGACGAACACCAAATCCGCAGTGAAAGTTGGTAAGGATCTTACCGAACCTTTCGAAACTAAGCGAGGCCTCAGGCAAGGCGACACCCTATCGTGCGATCTCTTTAACATCTTAATGGAGATCATTATGAGAAAAGCTGCAGTCAATATGAATAAAACCATCAGCAGCAAAAGTCACATGCTGCTCGCGTATGCTGATGATATAGATATCATTGGGCGCACAATTAGAGAAGTTACTGCGGTTTTTTCGAGAATTGAGAAGGAGTCAGCAAAAGTGGGTCTGACGGTGAATGAGGACAAGACAAAATTAATGGTTTCAACGAACAGGGCCTCCACGCGATTAGACCAAAGCGTGAACGTTGATAACCGTTATAACTTCGAGGTAGTGGACGAATTTATATACCTCGGATCTGCCGTGAACAAAAACAACAACGTCAGCCTTGAGATCAAACGGAGAATTGTGCTTGCGAATAGATGTTATTTTGGGCTAAGCAAGCACTTTAGAGATAAAGCCCTCTCTCGAGTAACAAAAGTCCAGCTGTACCAGACTCTCATTCAACCTGTCTTGCTTTATGGCGCAGAATCCTGGGTCCTATCGCAAGCAGACGAAACATCTGTAGGAGTCTTCGAGAGAAAAATACTCCGAAAAATTTATGGCCCTATAGTGCACAACGGCGAGTATCGGCGACGCATGAACCATGAGCTGTATGAGCTTTATCCTGACATTGACATAGTTAAGCGGATCAAGATAACGCGATTGCGCTGGCTAGGCCATGTCAGTAGAATGGATGAAGATGAACCAGCGCGAAGGCTTTTCGAAACCGAACTCGAAGGAAGACGAAAAATAGGAAGACCAAGACTCCGCTGGAGGGATCAGGTTGACGAATCCCTGCGTACACTTGGTATTGCCAACTGGAGAGATAAAGCAAAAGATCGAACTGGTTGGCGAAATATGTTATCTTCGTTTTGTAAGGTCCCTGACCCCCCGGGGTTGTCCGAGACCGGATAAGTAAGTAAGTAAGTAAGTATGTAAAAGAATTTGTTTCCTTGTTATCTGTAACAAAGTTGTCACAAAAACTCCGACTCCCGATTTCCAGTAAAGATATTAAACTTTAAACTGCTCTCCCTGAAAAATTTTAGAATCGACTTAGACTGTTATTGTTTGTGACCACAGATATGTGTTTGCGACTCAAATAGGGCTGTGTTTGAAATGGAACTACAGTTGTGTTTGTTGCACTCGATAGCAAGAGAATAAAAGAGGAACAACGAGACAGTCTATCTTGTAAGTGTGTATCTGTATTTTTGCATTATATTCAGTCAATGATTCGTAAATATTCCTGAATGGGCGTGTAAATTGCAGATGAAGTCAGTATTTCTTATTTCGGCTGATGTATTACGTTTCAGTTTCATGTATTCAGTCATCAATGGTTCATCGGACAGAGGACATCAAAAGCGCTTGATCAGTGCAAAACGAAGGCTTGGATGGTTAAATGGCGTGTGATGCTGCTTTGATTTTGGTGTGTTTCGTATATACATATGTAAGTATGTGTTCTACCAAAGTGAGAAACAATTTTGAGGAAACAAACTGCAAGGGACAACAACGTGAAGCCCTTTGTCTGTCCGAGCCTTTACTGAGAAAATCGGAACGGCGGACCATTTGTGAAATAAGTGCAATAAAAAAAACACAAGCAATCAATCCACGCTTGGTCTGCATGAACTTGATTTGTATATAAATATCTTGTTTGTGTACCAACGCATACTGATAACCAACGCATAACTGAAACCTTCTGAAAACAAAAACGTGAGAGACAACAACGAAAGGAGAAGCAAAAGAACAGCAGATTCTCATTTCATGAAAAAACAACAAATAATGCATTCAGTGCAAGTAAACGTAAAATGGGGCCTTTTAAATCCTTTGTTTGTCTTAATTATTTATAAATGTGGATTTATATTGACAAAATTCATTATCATAAATAATACATAGTACATATTGAAATAGAAGAATAATTCGTTTATAAATATACATATATAAGTATATCGTCACCTAAAATTCAAAATGACGTAACAACAAAATTCCAAAATTTTCTTTCTGATTGATTGCGATATGTTTGACTAAAATACACGATTTGACAAAGTTTCAAACACCTAAGTTCAAAATCAACGATTTTATTAAAAGGATTAAATAGATGCAGTTTTTTATAAATCCACCTTTTTTCTTTGAACTGTTATTTTGTATAAAATTTCTATGTCCCTATACTTACAATTGACCAAACTAAATATCGCCACAAACTTTTAGACATCTACAGTCCAAAATGGCAATTTTATTCACAAAATTCCTATTCAATATCTAACTATTTTTTTCCTCTCCTGTAAAGTGATGAAAATGTTGTTACGTCTTTTTGAGTTTTAGGTGACGATATGTAGATTTGGGGGAAATAGAAGTAAGTATATGAATGTTTGGAATGAAAAACGTATGTTTCCACGTAAAAGCATACATGTTTGCCAGTAATCATGATACTGTTTACATTTAAATACAAGTGAGTTTGGGACATACGAATGTTTGAAGTGTGTTCCAAACATATGCATGGTTCCTGCAGAATATATTTGGGAGAATATGTTAGAGAGGCCGTTATTTTTGAGCGTGTAGTAACATACTTAGACATACATGAAGCCTTCAACAATTTAAATCAGCAACATCAGATTATTTGTACGCAGTATTCGTAAAAGGAGAAGCAGCTTAGGGCAGCTCTGAAGACCTTCATACCTCCGCAAGATGGGCGTCGGATAATGGTATTGGGGTAAACCCAACCAGGTCGGAACTGGTTCTTTTCAGCAGGAGGTAACTGTTATACCTTTCTGCTCAGCGGGTATTTTAATTCCCTTCTCTGAAAACGCAAAATACTTAGGTAATTTACTCGAAAGGAAATTAAACTTCAAACCCAACATTTTGGAAAGAGCCACAAAGGCTGTGATACCGCTATATACATACCTGTAAAATGGCAATAGGAATACTCTGGCGTCTGAACCCGCGTACAGTTCATTGGTTGTATACGGCAATAGTTAGACCGATAATTCTTTCTAGCGTTATCGTCTCGAGGACGACCCTACGGATGTTCACCTAGTGGACAATACTGAATAAAGTTCCGCGAATGGCTGACATGTGTCTCAAAGGTGCATTGGGAACGACACCGACTGACGCCCTAAATGGCGTACTGCATTTAATACCACTAGACATTGTACATGCTGAAAAATCTGTATTTTTTTGTTGTTTGGATGCAAATATAAAGTGTTTCTGGAGCTTGTCGCAAATATAATATACTTGTGTCCAACAATATTGTGTTTGCTATTCATTCTATATACAGTTTATTCTCTGCAAATCAGTGGTCCAAGATATTTCATTTCAAGAAATTCTGAGCCTGATTGACCGGTCCTCTGCTGAATGTAATGCCGTCATTTTTAATAAATTTTGTACACTACTGTTCTCCAGGTCAGTGTCAGTATTTTAAAGGCTATGTAATGACGTGTGCTATAAAATAAAGTCAATTACAAAAATATAATGTTTTTTTTGAAATGGTTAATGGTAGTTTGGATATGAATTTGAAAACAAAGTTTAGCTTCTAAATATGATTAATGTTTAATAGTAGCATTAATAAATTGTCATTATTGACGTTCCAAATTGGGCCGATGTAAATATTGCAATCATGAGCGCCAAGAAAGAATGAAAGAGACGATAAAAGAATTCAGAAGCTACATACAAATTACTGACATAATTGGATGTTCAGAGAAAATGTTGGAGACCGGAATAAAATATAACCCCAATCCAGGAAACAGACGGTAAAACCCTGGAAATTACAAAACATTTGGAACCAAAAATATTGCGCCACGTAGAGTTCGACTTTTGTTACCTCTTCCGCCCATAAAAGGCAATACGATCGGGATGTTGACACCTCTACATTAAGAAAAATGCAAACTAAAAACAATTTAAAGGCAAAAAGTGTCCGAAAAGTTCCATTTCTATCCAAACGGAACGTTCAAAAAATGTTGCATTTTGCCAAGGAGCATGTGAAATAGTCCGTACGCAAATGGCGAAATATTTTGAGGACAGTTGAAACTAAAGTGAGATTGGGTAATTATGATAAGAGTAATCTTCCTGTACGAAGACCTTCTAACACCGAATTCAGGCCCCAGAACATAAACCAAACAGTTAAACGTGGTAGCGCAAACAATGGTACAGGGTTGTTACTCTTACATTGGTACAGAACCTTTATTCCAAATTGAACAGACAATCGACGCTGCATATTATACCACTGTATTAAAAAAAAACATCATGATGCCTTGTGCTAAATGGGAAATGCCGCTTCGATGGGTGTTTCAACATAATATCGACCCCAAACACACATCGAAGCGAGCAAAAGCTTCGTTTGAAAACAATAGTGTCATAGTTTTAAGATGGTCTATGCAGTCGCCGGGCTTAAATTCGATTCAGAATTTGTGGCGGGATATTAAAGTGTCTATCAAAGGAATAAACCAATTTAATAAAGATGAGCTTATGACACTGGTACAATCGGCGTGGAAAACATGACTTGTGGAGACTTGATGATTCAATGTCAAGGCGTTGCTTAGCTGTGATAAAAAATAATAGTTATTTCATAAAGTACTGAGATAATACAATGTGTGTGAAGATAAATTCGAATTTAACTAGCGGAGACACAAACCAACTATGTTAACAGAGGTCTGTAATTACATTAACAGAACTATGTAAGATAGCTAAATTTTGGAAAGGTTATAGAAATTACCGATTTTCTCGCGATTAGACAAATATATATAACCAAAATTTATACATTTTATAGCAAAGACTTATTAAAGGACATATCAGGACTTTAAACAAAGTTATTTTTGCCAGGGTGAAAAATATGAGGGTTTCTTACATAGAAAATCTTGGGAAGATTTTGGGGCCCTAGCGCCTAACTGGGAAGAATTTAGTGATTGGGACTAGTATCAAATTAAAGCTATTGACATCTATTTTCATTATTTAATACCCTCATTTCCGAAAAAACCTCCAGAATATCAAATTCGACGAAGAATTTAAGAAATTGGTGTTTCGGACGGACAAGATGCGCCCATGGTGGCCACCAGGAAAAAGTTTAGTGATTGGGACTAGTATCAAATTAAAGCTATTGACATCTATTTTCATTATTTAATACCCTCATTTCCGAAAAAACCTCCAGAATATCAAATTCGACGAAGAATTTAAGAAATTGGTGTTTCGGGCGGACAAGATGCGTCCATGGTGGCCACCATGAAAAAGTTTAGTGATTGGGACTAGTATCAAATTAAAGCTATTGACATCTATTTTCATTATTTAATACCCTCATTTACGAAAAAACCTCCAGAATTTCAAATATCGGACGGACACACCAATTTCTTAAATTCTTCGTCAAATTTGATATTCTGGAGGTTTTTTCGGTAATGAGGGTATTAAATAATGAAAATAGATGTCAATAGCTTTAATTTGATACTAGTCCCAATCACTAAACTTTTTCCTGGTGGCCACCATGGACGCATCTTGTCCGTCCGAAACACCAATTTCTTAAATTCTTCGTCGAATTTGATATTCTGGAGGTTTTTTCGGAAATGAGGGTATTAAATAATGAAAATAGATGTCAATAGCTTTAATTTGATACTAGTCCCAATCACTAAACTTTTTCCTGGTGGCCACCATGGGCGCATCTTGTCCGTCCGAAACGCCAATTTCTTAAATTCTTCGTCGAATTTGATATTCTGGAGGTTTTTTCGGAAATGAGGGTATTAAATAATGAAAATAGATGTCAATAGCTTTAATTTGATACTAGTCCCAATCACTAAACTCTTCCCAGTTAGGCGCTATGGCCCCAAAATCTTCCCAAGATTTTCTATGTAAGAAACCCTCATATTTTTCACCCTGGCAAAGAATAACTTTGTTTAAAGTCCTGGTATGTCCTTTAATAAGTCTTTGCTATAAAATGTATAAATTTTGGTTATATATATTTGTCTAATCGCGAGAAAATCGGTAATTTCTATAACCTTTCCAAAATTTAGATATCTTACATAGTTCTATTAATGTAATTACAGACCTCTGTTAACATAATTGGTTTGTGTCTCCGCTAGTTAAATTCGAATTTATCTTCACACACATGATAATACAAAGGATTAATGAAACATACATTTTATTTGACACAGCTATTTATTCTAGTTCAGATGATGAATTGCGATGACTCTATTTTAATTCACAGGCAAAACGGGGCATTTTGAAATATTTTGATTTATACCTAATGATTTAATTTTAAATTACGACATTAATATTCTAAAATGTTATATCTAGTTCATAATTGAACAATTAAAAATAAAAGTTATAAACAAAATTTAATTTTTCTACATTTGTTTTTGTTTTGAAAATGTTGATTAGTGTTGACTCTATTTCATCGCACACCACTGTATATAAAAGAATAACGTTACTGACTGACTGACTCAACATCGCCCAGCCCTAACCGCTGGAGCTAGGAACTTGCAATTTGGCATGGTGGTCCATCCTCTAGCGCTGATGTCCGCTAAGACGGGATTTTTGGAAATACCTACGGGGAGGGACAAAAAGCGGAAAAATCTCACCAATGGCGGCCTGCCAAACACCTTTGGCTATAAAGCTGAAATTTTCAATATTTGTTAATTCGGATATGCCATTACTCCTTGGTAAAAAAAAACTTGGTAAATTAGCGAGTGAGCGGGGGAAAGTTTAAAAAGTCCATAATACTGACGATAAAGAAGTATCGGGCTTTTCAGCTATATTACATATTTGAGACACAATGAATAATATGTTAGAATATATGTGTTTGCGACCCACATATATTTATGTTTGCGATACAACTACAGCTGTGTTTGTTGCACTGTCTATGCTCTCTCGAGAGCAAGATAATAAAAGGAGGACAACGAGAGAGTCTATCTTGTTAGTGTGTGTATATATTTTTGTAAATATTCCTGGATGTGCAGGCTAATTGCAGATGAAGTCAGTATTCCTTATTTTGGCTAATGTATTGCGTTTTAGTTCCATGTATTCAGTCGTCAATGCTTCATCGGACAGAGGATATCAAAAGCGCTTGATCAGTGTAAAAAGAATAAACGAAGGCTCGGACGCTTAAATGTTTTATGATGTTACTTTGGTTTTTGTGTATGTGGTTCTTATATTGTATATGTATGTGTGCTATCAAAGTGAGAAAAGAGTTTGAGGAAAGAAACTGGAAAGGGCATGTTTGCCAGTAAACATAATGCTGCTTACATTTAAACACAAGTGAGTTTGGAACTTGCAAACGTTTTACAGCCAAAGTCACGATGTCGAAAGAAAGCCTAAGCGAACGACAGCAATGCACTCACTTTCGCTTCAAATTGGTAGTCACTATCTTTCGACTTGTCGTTCGCATGGCCTTACGTGTTGTAAACAAAAGCATTAAACCATTGTGAAATGACAAAGCTACCAGATCAAAAATTCCAAAAAAAAAAAAGGTTAATATCAAAAAAAAATCGCTATAAATATTCGTGAAAAACCGCTACAATTTTTTAAATAGTTACAAAAAAGTACATCTCTGTACCACTCAGCTGGAAAAAACTGACAGCAAAACAAACAAAAGAATCATATGCAAACAGACCAAAAATTTTGTAATTAAGGGTGGGTTTTTGATATAAGTTTGCAATAAATGATGAATTTATTTGCTTGTTTTTATTGTTATTTGTTTATTATTGTTTTTTATTTATTTGACATGAACTTCTTAATAAAATACTGCCATTTTTTTTAAATGCTCCTCTGTGGACAGTTTTGAGCCTCCAAAGAATGGCGTTCCACTAACGAACTCGGGATTCTCCTCCATATATCTCACAAATGTTTTCAGCTGCAGCAACGTTGACTTTTTTATGCTGAAATAGATAAACATATGTACAAACAATAATTACTCTAATAAAAAAAAAATGATTAACCGTTTACTTACCATTTATTTTCCATTTTGTTGAATATTTTATAAGAATTTTAAATTCAATTGTGTTTTTTTTGGCACTACACGAAAACAAAAAAACAAGTGAGTGTTTTTGACATATGCGTTCGCACAGATGACAGAAAAAATAATTAGTGGCTACCGATTTTGTACTGAAATGTTTACGTTTCGTTCGCATAGATTTTCATTCGAATTGTTCTGATGAGTTCTGATGAGTGTTACTGACTTCGAAATCAGCTGTTTGTCGCTTAGAAAGCATGCGAACGTTAACGTTCGACATCGTGACTTTGGCTGTTAATGTTTGAAGTGTGTTCCAATCATGTACATGGTTCCTGCAGACTATGTTTGGGAGAATATGTTTGTGAGGCCGTTATTTTTCAGCGTGTAGCTATGCAGTATGGCACAGCTACACAGCTACTGCTCTTAAATTGAGGGGACTGACACTCTGGTCAGAAAATGGTTTCGGAGACAGTACCATTGTCATCACAATGCCTGACTTTCCAGACATTGTTGACTACACTTTGGCCGTACCAATCTTTGGCAACAAGTACCACGCTCCTATACCTGACCATTCCATTCCGGTATCCCTGGACATAGGAGATTAGTGAACTGTTATACAGATGTTTTAAAACTTGACGATAAGGTACGCTTTGGTGTTTATTCTAAGGGCATAGGAATATCCTGGCAGAAATAACGAAATGACTGAGAAGTAATGTTCTGAATTAAGTCGGAATCAATATTTTCTTTGATAGTCGAGCCGTTAAGTCTCTGGAAACTGTCAAGACATGGGAAAATACTAAATTCCATATATCGCGGTTCTCAAATTCATCTGAAATATATGGACCGTAAATTTGAAAGTTCTAATGAAGGACTTTAATATGGTATACGTTTGGTCCGCGAAGAGTTCTTAGTTTGGGCACAGTGGGTGAAAATGTTAATACATGGAACAATACTAAATTCAACATATCGCTGTACTAATGAAAGACTTTTAGCCGGTATAAGTTTGATCCACGAAGAATTCTTAGTTTGGGCACAGTGGGTCAAAATGTTAAGACATGGGACAATTCTAAATTCCATATATCGCTGTTCCGAAATTGCTCTGAAATATGCGGATGCGGAAAAACTTTAATCTGGTATAACCTTGATCCGCGAAGAATCCTAATGAAAGAATTTAATCTGGTATAAGCCTGATCCGCGAAGAATCCTTAGTTGGGCACAGTGGATCAAAATGTTAAGATATAGTAAAATACTAAATTCCATATATCGCTGTTCTGAAATTCCTCTGAAATATGAGGACGGTAAATTTGAAAAGTACTAATGAAGGACTTTAATCTGGTATACGTTTGGTCCGCGAAGAATCCTTAGTTTGGGCACAGTGGGTCAAAATGTTAAGATATGGTAAAATACTAAATTCATCATATCGCTGTTCTGAAATTCCTATGAAATATGAGGATGGTAAATTTGAAAAGTACTAATGAAGGACTTTAATGTGGTATACGTTTGGTCCGCGAAGAATTCTTAGTTTGGGGACAGTGGGTCAAAATGTGAAGACAAATATCGCTGTTCTCAAATTCCTCTGAAATATAAGTGTGGTTAATTTGGTAAGCACTAACAAGGTGCTTTAGTCTGGTGTAAATCTCGACGGCCAACAGTTCTTGGTTTGGACACAGTGAGGTGTTCAAAAGTAGATTAAAGAGCTTAAAGGAAGAAAATTATTGAATTCTGAAATTCGTCTCGAAGTAAATAAACCCATATTCAATTATTTGGCCAAGAATCCTTGATTTGGGCTAAATGCCCTTTTTAAAATTATAAACATTGAACTAAATTATAACGCTCGCTGGTAAGCTGTTCAAGATTTGTGCCACTAATACTGAAAGCTCGTAATATTTGTTATACGATTTATCAGTTTTATATTTTTTTATTAATTTAATTCGCCAAAATCCTTGTTTATTTCAATATACTTCCCTTTCTAGTACTTTAACAGATACCTTTAACAGAGACCTGATACCTGTAAAAACAACGCTCTGCTAACATAAGTGGTTTGTGTCTTTGCTGGTTAAATTAATAATTTCGAATATAACTAACAAAGACACAAACTACTTCGGTCAGCTATTTCTTTTTCTTACTCTATCCTGCATGTTTTCCCAACTCTACAGTTGATCAGCCTTGGCATAGAACCCCCCTGGTTAAAATGCATTTTTCGCAGAGGTAATATATGATATACATATGTATATTTTTCGCTAAAAAAAAACAATTGAAAAAAACTACATTAGATTTTGTTTAAATACCATATGTAGGTCTTTAAAAAACAACAGTGCTATTATTTTTGCCGGCACTGTATTTATTTGGTTCATGGTTGAAGTCCCATTTTGCCACAGTGGGCCAAAATCAGTTTTCGTATATGAATTTATTTGGACATTCTGAAATTGTTCTGAAATATATGGTAACCATTTTTAGAATGTACTTCTCAAGGGCTCTAAGAGCGTATACACTTCGTTCATGGTTGACGATGCCCTTGACCACACTGGGCCAAAATTAAAAAAGGGTCCACAAACTGAAAATCTTAAATTGCGAGATTGTGAAACCGTTCTGAAAAATGTGGATAGTAAATTCGAAAAGCGATCCTCAAGGGCTACCAGCAGCTTTATATTTGGCTCATGGTTAAAGCCCCATTTTGCCAAAGTGGGCCAAAATCAGTTTTCATATATGAATTTCAAATACGTGTTTGGACGTTCTGAAGTTGTTCTGAAATATATGTTAACCATTTTTAGAATGTACTCCTCAAGGGCTCTAATAGCGTATACACCTGGTCCATGGTTGACGACGCATTTGGCCACAGTAGGCGAAATTCGAAAAAGGGTCCCGAAACTGAAAATCTTAAATTGCGCGATTCTTAAATCATGCTGAAAAATGGGGATTGTAAATTGGAAAAGCGAAGTACTTTAAAAGCTTGACGGTTTTGAACATGTTATTGAATTATTACATTAACAATATAAATTCTGAATATATATGCTTTCTAATTTTTAAATTTGACTTTAAAATATTGTTCTAATCGGCTAAAAAGTAATTATTTTTATATATTCTTCCATTTTAAGCGCTTGGACGAACATAGCTCTGTTAACACAATAAAAGTGCTCAGCTAACTGAAGCGGTTTGTGTCTTTGCCAGTTAAATTTGAATTTATCTCCACGCACATAAGTTTACGGTCTCAGTCAAAAAGATTTTGATTTCTAAAATGTCGATCATAGTAAAAATACCAAGTAGTCGCAGTAGATACAACAACAATTTTGGGCAATAACAACAGGCATTTTGTTTTTGTTTAGGCTCTCCTCCAGAAACAAATCCTTTGAACCTGACAGAAGTGGCCAAATAAACAACGAGAAAAAATTTAAATCAGCTGTCTACCGAGTTTACCTTCTTATTCTACCATGATGTCGATCTGACTTACGTATGCTTTAGCCTGCGTGGATGTCTAATCAACGTTTTTGAAATTTGAAAATTACGAGATATGAAATTGGAGTGACCAAGAAAGAAATTAATGTCAACTATAGAATAATTAGAAATACAAAAAAATTAGTATGCACATTGACAATTATAAATAAACTAATGTTCGTAAAATTAGTTTGTAATGTAACTGTGGAACATTATTTGTCGGACACACATTTTACTCGTTTATGCAGATCAGATAGTATAGGATTGATTCCCTGTACAAACGATCTCTAATAAACCGGTAGCACGTTTTTAAGAAAACATAAACTCACCTTCTCTTCTCTTTTGGTTTGCCGTTGACTGTCAATGCCACCATATTAGTTGCCGTAGACGCTGACGTAGATGATGGTGATGACGAAGACGAAGTTGAGCCACCAGATGATATTTCTGTTTCAATTGGCTCAACAGCTGACTTGACTTCCATATTGGCTGATTGTTGGGACTGGGGATTTAACAGCTGCGGCTCGTTATTGTTGTTAGCAGCCGTGACTTTGATTTTATTGTTATTGGTATTTGGTAATTTCGATGTTACTACCATTTTAAAGGGGTTGGTTGTTTAATTAACAGAAAAGATTTTTTCAATTTATTCGAGATGAAGTTAAAGGTTAACACAAAAGCACTTGATAAATGAAATTCTCGACAGAAATTTAAAATATACTATGTTACTGGTGTTGTCTTCAGGCATTTAAAGATCCTCACAAACGATTTTTGTTTTATTTGCTTTTACTTTTGGTGGAAATTTTTCAAATTATTGCAGTTGTAATGCAATCAGATCACGCAACTATTTTATTCTCCAATGGCCTTTGTGCTTTTTTCAACTCTTTGTAACTTTTTTTAATGATCTTTTATTTTTATATTTCTTTACTTTGTATATAACGCTTCTTTTTTATCTTATATTTTTGACACTTATTCACTTTTTTGGTTGTTTCTTTTTATGTTTGCCTCTCTTCGACGAACTGCTGCTGCTGTCGTTAGGTGAGGGAGATTATTATTTAATCACAATCGAAGAGGAAGAAGGCGAGTGACGACATCAAAGAAATTCAAATAAACAACTACAAACAAGCACACAAACACCAGTTAAGAAGGATGTTGTGTTCTTTTTGATTTTTACTTGATAGGTCGTTTTTGTTGTTCTCGTGGTTGCTTTGGATATGGTCTTATTGCCGTTTTTGTGGCTGTTTCTGCTTTGATTTTAGTCTGCCGACCGACCCAACAAAGAAAGCACAAAATTCCACACTCACGACACTGGCGGCTGCTGGTAAATTGAACCCTCTTATCTTTGATTCCCTTTTGGAAATTTAAATTTCTTTATTTTACAGATTTTACACACAAATCACTTGATTATGACAACCGAATTATTTCTCCAATAAAACGGAAAAAGCACATTTAAATACCGAGCGACACAAGAATACATACATAAGTACTACAATTTTTCCCGCACAGTTTGGTGTTTTTGTTTTTGTATTGAGGTCAATAATAAATAACAACACGCGTATGATTGTATATCTTTCGCCTCGACGCAAGTTTCACTAGTCCTTGTCTTTGCTATTCTACTTTTTAACCCATCGACTGACTACTTCTGTCTAATCAACACACTAGTCAGTTTCTTGGTTTATCTTTAAATTCCATTGTAAATGTACCCTTTGATAACTTTCATATCACTTAAATGAATTTATGTATGTTCATCATTCTTGAATTAATTTATTTCACTTGAAACCAATTAAGATTTCATCAACATTTGGTTTTCACGAATGTTACACGAAATAAGAACTGAAAAAGAAATGGTAAAAAAATTGGTTGTATTTTCTGGCACCTACAAAATACGGTTGTTAAAAAATGTATGCTGTCATGCGTTGCCAACTGTTACAAATTAGACTGTAGCCAGGTTAAGTCGCATTTAGACCGCAGTTTATCGCGCGAAGATTAACGATACCCTTCTATAATCCTTATTATTTACAAAGCCCAATTTGAGATCACAGAGAATAAAGAGTGATGCACACGATATCAACCCTTATCCTCTATCCCCAATTTAGAAATTTTGTTTGCAACACCCAAAAATGATGTACAAGTAGACAGTCAAAATTTCTCTTCGCTCAAATGCCAACAAACAAATCGAGTGAAACCCTAGTACTTCTCTACTCTCTCTCTTACACTCTTCATTGAATATTTCAAAACACGAGCAGCTTTTTGATGTATAACTATACAAATTCCAACCATGTTGAAGTAAAATTACATAAACTATTCAAAAAGTATGAAATACGCAAGATATGACGCGAGAGAGAAATGCGTTTGAGTGAACTCCGACCACTTTTTGGTTCTCTTTTACCAGGGTTGCCAAGTTGCGCACATCTTCTGGTCGTCTAATTCTAAATCGTCTTTGCAACACCAAGATAACTCGGTTATGTAGATTGGAAAAAAGTTTTCTTGTGTGGACTGCATACAACAAAAAGGATACTAAAAGTTAGCTTTATTTCAATAAATCAGCAGTTTTTGAGAATGTTATTGTTCATAATACTTTTAATGCCAACAATATTTAAGCAAATGTTCATAAAATCTGTAAATAAACTAGTATATTTTTGGTTGCAATGTCTAACAAATTTTCCGATCTATACTAAGTATGTTGTCTTTCCAAAATCACGTGCATTTGACTAGTTTTGTGATGTCTTAAACATTAACTGATGTTTATCAGTTTGTGAATATAATAATAAATGTTTTGCAGCTCATTGGGTAGTATTCTAAATGTCCCGAGAGTGGACGTAAACGCAGAAGCCAACGCGAACGCAAAAGTCAAAAAATGTTAGTTTATATATCACTTCGCGCTTGCGTTTGTTTACGAAAGCTGTCACTGACATATGCGTTGTATAGAGTTGCCAAACTAAAATAAACAATAATAGATCAGAAAAAGTTATCTTGAGTGAAATGCTCAGAATGAGAAAGATCGACAAATTTAGCTCTATTTCAGTATATCAACAGATTTTAAGATAGCTATTAGTTATATATAATTCTGCAAATACCAACAATATACACATACAATATGTAAAAAACCTATGTTATTTTGAGGTTCAATGTCCAATAAATTTCCCCATCTATATTAAATTAGTTGTCTTTTCAAAAACACGTGCCATTTGGCGGTATGTATTGATTGTGATGTATTGGTTCTTTTGTCTATTATTGTCAACATCAACTAATGTATATAATTTTTAAATATAATTATAATAGTTTTGCAACGCATTATTTATTTGAACGTTCCATTTCTAATTTTATTATTGTAAATAAGAATTTCAGTGCGTAAAGTGTATAATTTTGAATTATTTAAAAAAAAAAGTTTGAGCTCTATCCGTCGAATGCATTTAAGCCAAAATTGGCAACTACTTATAAGAAATGAAATGCTAAATACTTCAATCTGCCTATCCTCGGCCGACATTTTCCTTTAAATTTGTAATTTCCTCAACTAACGCGAAGAACTGTGGCGTGTTCAATTTGACAGCTGAAGTAATCAAAAACGTTGCGCTGCGTTTTATAAACTACCCATTAAATAACGTAACTCAAAGCAGGTAGTCACCGAACAGCTGTACTGTTTTATAAACTAACAAAACGACAAAAGTAACGCGAAGTGACTGATTCACGACTTATAGAATACATACGAAATGCATACGAAATTATATTGTTTACGCACTGAAATTCTTATTTACAATAATAAAATTAGAAATGGAACGTAAATAAATAATGGGTTGCCAAACTATTATAATTATATTTAGAAATTATAGACATCAGTTGATGTTGACAATAATAAACAAAAGAACCAATACATTACAATCAATACATACGGCCAAATGGCACGTGTTTTTGAAAAGACAATTAGTTTAATATAGATGGGGAAATTTATTGGACATTTAACCCCAAACTAACATATGTTTTTACTTGGTATTTGCAGTATTATAAATAATAGAAATCTTAAAATCTGTTGATCTACTGAAATAGAGCTAATTTTTTTAATCTGATTTATTCTGAGCATTTCACTCAAGATAACTTTTTCTGATCTATAATTGTTTATTTTAGTTTGGCAACTCTATACAACGCATATGTCAGTGACAGCATTCGTAAACAAACGCAAGCGCGAAGTGATATATAAACTACAATTTTTTGACTTTGGCGTTCGCGTTGGCTTTGCGTTTACGTTTACTTTCGGGACTTTTAGAATACTACCCTAAATGTATCTACACTAGGGATGCCAAACGGGAAATCCCGGGGTTTTTCGGGATTGATGAATCCCGAATTATTAATTTTAAAAACAAAATTAAAAATAAAAATAAAAACAAAAGTCAGTGTGGTGTTATTTTTTGGAAGAGTTGAAAGGTGCAACCCAAGCAAAATGAAAATTGTGCCAAAAGGGTTTAAAACCCATTGACGGCTCTACACATCTTAACGTAAGTTAATTTTGGCATATGTATGTTTATTATACGGTTTACTCTTCAACAATTACGAAATTTATTGCGTCGGGTAGAACATTTTATTTTAAGCAACGAAAATAAAATAACAAAATCGGGGCAAATGCATAGTTTTGAAGTTATGGACCCCTACATTTCGTATAATTTTTCCACTAACGTACCGTGTAAAGCCATTGATATCACTTTTTTGTATAAAACAAGTCATAAAAAACTCAAACAATAATGTAGCATTTTTCAATATGTCGCTAAGTTATCGGATGTTTACGTTTCTCAAACAACAATTTTTAAATTTTTTTAAAATAATTTTTGTTTTTGTTTGAAAAAAAAATATTCGAAAAATTGCGCGATGTTTCTCAATTAATTTTTGTTTTTTTTTGTGAAAAGTAAAGACAAATCGATAATTTTTTTAAATGTCAACATACGATAACTCGATAACTAAGCAACTTATCTAAAAGTGCTACATTATTTTATGAGTTTTATTTTGAATTGAATATCCTAAATTTCGGGGCCCATAACTCCGAAACTATGCATTTGCCCCGATTTTGTTATTTTACTTTTTTTTTGCTCAGAATAATGTATTCTACTCCCTTGTGGTTGTTTTTTTGGAGTGTAAGTCGGAAAGTAGACCTGTTCCCAAAAAAACAATAAAAATAGAATCCCGCTAAATCCCGGGATCCCGAAAAATCCCGATTTTTTAAAATCAATTCTGTTTAGCATCCCTAATCTATACCTATAGTTCTCTATGGTACATTCTCTTTGCGTAGCCCAAAGATTGCAACCTTGGTAAAAGAGAACAAAAACAAGAGAACCACAAAGTGTTAGAAATTCACTCAAAGGAATTTCTCTCACACGTCATATGTTGATTATTTCATACCTTTTGCATAGTGGATGTAATTTTACTTCAACATGGTTGGAATTTGTGTAGTTATATACAATACACTATCAAAAAGCTGCTCGTGTATTGAAATATTCAATGAAGACAGTAAGAGAGCGAACAGAGAATGACTAGGGTTGCACTTTTTGTTTTTGTTGGCATTTGAGTGAAGAGAAATTTTGATTGTCTACTTGCATGGTCTACTTGCGTAGCAAAAACGATGTATAAGTAGACAGTCAAAATTTCTCTTCACTCAAATGCCAACAAACAAAACGATTGAAACCCTAGTACTTCTCTACTCTCTCTCTCTTACTCTCTTCATTGAATATTTCAATACACGAGCAGGTTTTTGATAGTGTTATTGTATATATCTATACAAATTCCAACCATGTTGAAGTAAAATTACATAAACTATGCAAAAAGTATGAAATAAGCAGGTCGTCTAATTGTAAATCGTCTTTGTGCGTAGCCCAAAAAGGATGAACAGGTAGAGAAGAAAAACACCCGCTTTTTGGCAACCCTAGTAGAAGACAACGGAAAAAGTCGACGCGATTCACTCAAACGCATTTCTTTCTCGCGTCATAACTTGATTTACTTTTTACATACTTTATGAAATTTTAATTAAATATTATTGGAATTTCTATAGTTAGATATAATAACATCATCAGAAAAATGCTCTTATATTGAAATATTCCACGAAGAGGATAAGAGAGCGAGCAGAGACGCGACACGCTTCAATCTTTTTCTTTGTTGGCATTCCACTCCATAAGACCCCTTTCACACTCGGCAAGTTACTTGCGCAAGTCAGTTTTTCAACTTTCCGAGTACAAGCAAATCTGTACTCAAAATTTAATCCCCAATCCCGACCTTACCTCTGTCATCAACAAACTAAGACTTGGGCAAGAGACTTGCGCAAGTAACTTGCCGAGTGTGAAAGGGGTCTAAGTAAATTTTCTTCTCTATACAATACATGGTACAATAATATGTTCATGGTAAAGTCGTAAGAACAGCTGTTTTTATTTTTTTCATGAGGTTCTTCGCTACGGCTGTCACACTCACATGTATTTTGTTTTTGTACTCTTTTGCATTCCTGTGTTGTTGGTATGTATTTGTGTAGAGTTTGACAGCTGAAGCGAATAGAACAAAAACAAAATGCCTGTTGTTGCTGCCTACAACAACGACAACACGCGCTGCTATTACCATGAAGATATTGTACCATGATACAATAGTTGCTGTCGTAGCCTATAAAGTTGCCAGATTGTACACTATTTGCTTGCCGTCGTCACATTTAAAGGCGTCCTTTTCAAATGTTTTCAAATTCAATTGTTTTTATTTATTAATTGTGGTTATAATTTTCAGTCATTAGATGTCATGGCCCATTACAAGGACTTAAATAAAGAATTGGTGGAACAAGTTCAGGCTATGCGTATAAGTCTCCAGGAACATCGCGAAGAGATAATCAGTTTACGTGCAAAATGTATGCACAAGCATGAAAATATTGTGTTCTTGCGTAAAAAGTGTAAAGATTTTGCTGTGCTGCATTGTCAGCAGTATTTGGAATTTTTAGAACCTGACTCGACTATATTGTCAACTCTGCAGGGAGTTTCGGAGGAAGCAACTTTGACGCCGGTTCAAAGGCTACAGAATATCGTGGGGAATGGAAATGTACGCCAGAGTGCTCGATTAACTGTGGAATGTAGAAGATCGAGTTCATTGACACAAACTAGAAGATCCTTTAATTCTACATCGCCAATAAGATCGTCGAGTTGGACTGAGGTGGAAATAGTGGAAGATAATGCATTCGAATCTGAACTTGAGTCATCCGCAGTAACGTTGGGCAATGCTATACAAGAAGAAGATGAGGAATATGAAGACAATGATGACGTAGATGAGGATGACGGGAACACGGTTGAAGAGTGAGTGTACATTTAAAAAACAATACCTTTCAGTTTTACTACGGTTGTCGATGACAATAATCGTGATGTTTCTCTTTATAACATTTAATTTAAACAGAACGTGCAATACACTGGGCATCACTAATACTTTATGCCACACCGAGGCGTGCAACGGGAAAACCGGAAGCAACACAAGTCATAAAGCTGCCAACGAGGATGACGCAGTCGATCGGTAAGTGATGACCATTGTTTAAGTTTAATAATGAATCTTTAGCAGCACAGTATATTGCAGTAGAACAAGGACTTTCCGAGATATAACTAATACTTTATGCCCAACAAATGCCTCACACAAAACAACGACACAGGAAACTGCAACAAATAGCTACGAACATAAAACTCGACGCAAAGGATGTGCTTCGGTTAGCCACAACAAAGCCACGAAATCCGGTATTGCAGAAGATGAAAATGAAGATCCAAATATTGCCAGCCCTACTGTTTCATCTTCACCTGTCAGAAAACCAAATCACGTAACTATCAGCAGGGGTAAATGTAAAAATAAGAAGCATTCAGATAAACAGTGTAGCCCAGTGGACAATGAGAGAGAAATAAATCATAAAAACAAATCTGAACATCAAATATTGCTGACAAATCTGCGAGCAGCAAGATTTGCTGACTCAGATGAAAGCCTGTTACAGGACAGCAACACTGAAGCGAGTCGGCAAGAGTCAATTCAGGAAGCACGGCATGTGACAACAAAAAAACAACAAAACGTAGAGTCCTTCTACACAACTGGCGAAGAAGGTACTTTGAAAAAATTTGTACTTGTTGCTTAGGAAGAACACAGTATAGAGAAATGGTCACATTTCTGTTGTAAATCGAGATTGAAACAGTTACGAGTTTTGTACAAAAAATTTATAATTGTTATCATTGATTTATTTTTAATCAATCGAAATGTGTATGTGTAATTAATTAGATGATTATTCAGGATGTCGATCACTTGGGTACCCTGATTTATCAATGAATTGCACAAAAAATCAAACAAAATCAATATGGCAATTACTTATAACTTTTTTGAATAAAAATCACAACGATTATGAAGAACATTTATAGATAATATCCAAAATATAAATCTTATCCCGAGTAGCAGAAGAAGCCATCTATAGTAGTGTCATATGTATGTATGTATATTAGATCGACTAAAAAAAGTTTCATTTGTCCACCCCTCAAAACGTACCTTGGTTTGTTTTACGATGATTCCAAAAATATTTCGTGTCTAGCATTAAGATCTCGTGAGCTGGACCATTTTTAATTTTTTTTTTCAAAGAATTTTGTACTTTAACTGTGGACTATATTGGTATCATATAAAAGTCTCTTTTAAGGCGCGTCCAACGGTGTATAAAACATGCCAAAGCATGTCCTGATAGGGATATTCTGCAAAAAAGTTGTATTTTTAAGTTTTTTACGGAGATTTTTCTATTTAAATGTCAGACGACATTTTAATCTTTAGTCAAGTTAAGTAGATACGTGTTTCAGATCGTTTGGAAATCCTCACTAGTTCGGATTTAACCGAAAATTCAATACGATGGGAACATTACGTTCCAAACAGGACAATATGGGCATCAAATCGTCATTGGTGTATAGATATAGTGTTTTTTTTTTTTGTAATACATTTTCCGAATTGATTTGGACAAAATTTTGAATATTTAGAATTACTATCAGCAAAACCTCCGTACTAAAAATTAATTTTTTGTAGAATATCCCTGAAAAAAGGATATGTCAGAACATGTTTTGGCATGATTTATATACCGTTGGACGCGCCATATAACCCCCTTTCGTATGATACCAATATTGTATAGATATTAAAATACCTTTTTTAAAAACGGCCCAGCTCACGGGATCTTATTGTTAGACACGAAATATTTTGGGAATCATTAGAAAGCAAACCATGGTACATTTTGAGAGTTGAACAAAAAACACTTTTTTCCCACCATACAATGGAGCAATTAGAAATGCCACCTTAGAATTTGTATTGTTGTAAACTGTAGGTCCCAATCAGTGAGTGAAAACTGGAAAGCGCACAGCTCAGTGATTGTGAGAAGTTCTCCCCAGTCCCTTCATGGGATGTAATGGGAAACCATTTATTTTTTTATTTTGTTGACAGAAGTTTTTCCACAAAACGAAAATTACAAAAAGAAAATATCCAGTATTGTAAGACTCGCTATACTTCGACAACTAGCTATATTCCTGAAAAGTGGAAACTATATTTTCTAATACATCTCTAAAAGTCGATGGTCATGCAATTAGAAACGGCGATAAACTTTTCCATCTGAACCAAAGAATTTTTTTTTCCAGAAATTTTATCGGTTTTTGCAGGTGATCTTTTGCAAATTTCAAACGTTTTGCAATATTTTTGTTTGAAACATGCGACTTGTTTCGTGGAATGCAGACCAGCTTCTGGTAATCTACGTCTAATGGTTCTATATAAAATAGTTATCGATATTCTGCGAGATTTGGTGCGCTGCAATAGCATTAATTTCGGTTCAAGTCAAAAATGGGTTGGCTTTACTGACTACAAATAACTCTATCGTTATATGAAGTGGTGTTTCTTGGCATTGGAATTCTTTTAGCGGTCTTAAAACTTCTCGTATTTTTAAATAATCTTATTGTCCTAAAAATAATTTGGTTTTGAAGAGCAAAATCGGTTTGCTATGGCTGAAATTGATTGTGTTTCTTTTTTATAGCAGCGCACAATTAATTTGCGTAGTGCTGAATTGCATGACACTTTTTTGCAATATATTTGTACTGAATTGAATTGTTGATTAGTAAAATATTGGTTAAAAATTAAAAAAAGACACGTTGAAAATATATAAATTTCCACTGTTTACGAATGCGTTTCTAATTATCTGTCCACCCTCTGAAACGCGTGTCACTACAGTTTTCGCGATTGTGAGACATTTTTAAAAGTCATTGTAGATATTTATTCATCCAACAATATATTGAACTAGAGTGAGAATCAGAGGGTTTCTATGGCACAGCTGATAGAAAAGGCAACTATATGATGTAGAACGAGAGACCAAGGAAGACAGGAACAAAATTTAAATATTTATTGATACTAATGACAGCTAAATTATGTTTTATGTTGTTTGCATTGAACGGAAATACGCACTCACTTTGGTTTCTGTTCGTTTTATGTCCAACCAAAATGTAAAATTGGTAAAATACAGTAGCAAATCGAACTCGATGAAATGGCCTATTACGTCGTCGTCATGAAGAGGCTGCGAAGAGAGTAATAGAGGCTCTTAAGTCAAAGCAGGAAAGTGAAGAATGCATTACATTGAGAATGAATTATATAATGCATTATAATGATTACATTATATTAGACATTCCAAAGAATCGAGGGGGTAATGTCATTTGACAAAATTAAACATTGAATCCCCAGTGCATTCCCACATCTGCGAAGATGGAATGTGTTGTTTCTGAGTGTGACGATTCTCTTTTTGAAGTTTGTCACAATACGTCATCTAACGGAAATTTTTTCGGGTGGCTTAACATTGTACTTATAAACCTTGCATTCATCCACATGTTTCTATTAGAATCGCGTAAATAAGCCAGTTTGTGTTGCAACGTGTAGAGGCGAAGTCAGATAATTAGTTTATTTAAAAAATAATTTATTTAATCCATGTATGTATGTATATCGGAGGAATGCATTATATAACAAATTCTGAATTCATTAACAATAGAATGAATTAGAAATAATGGATTATAGAATTCATTCCTGATAACATGCTAAATAATGCATTAAAAAAATGAATTATATAATGCATTCTCTGGAGACATTAAAATAACTCATTCTTTTCCTAGGACATCCCTGTGTTAAGAATAATGCCTTCTGGAATCAACGTTTAATACACGCTGTACATTACCTTCTCGCTTCCTATTCATTCCCTTTTCCTGCTGGGGTATTACTCTATGTGAGAATATAACGGAAGTTATCAAAAAGAGAGACATTTTATAAAAAAGTTGTGAAATGAAATGGAACTTTGAATTAATCGTTTCTAATCGTATGACCACCACTGTATACATACATACATATGTATAGAATGTGTTTATTGAACAACTTTCGACAACTGATTTTTATAAAATCAAACTATTATCTACGGCCTGGGGTTAGCAATTTCTTTGTATTCTACAATTTATTAAGCAATGTACATATAACATTATTGGACAGGCGACATGTACCTATGAAATGAATTAGTCCAAATGAGCTAACATGTCAGGATATATATACATATCTTAAGTGGTCTTTTAATTGATAAAAGAAATGGTCTCCCGTTACATCCCATGAAGGGATTGGGGAGAGCTTCTCACAAAATTTCAAATTTTACACTCACTGATTGGCACCTATAGTTTTACACCGGTTCCGAACGGTATTTTGAGAAGCCTTCGATAGAAATTTAAGGTGGTGAGAGCAGCGCTCACTACCATTGCACCACCGACGGCTTAATGTTAATGTTCTAACCTATTACCATATTTGAGCAGTTTAATTATGATTCGTCTCGGCGAATTTGTTTCACTGAAAATGTCGTCAAAGGGAATCTAATATACTCAGAAAAAAATAAAATAATAAAAATTAGCTGGAAATCGAGGGACTAATGCCTTTCTGAGGACCGTCCGTACACGTTCGAAGTTGTGTATAAAATTTTAAATAAAAAATGTCCCTGTTTAATATATAAAAATATCAAGAAATTGAATTTGAAAAATGTAACATGTTAGAGATTGAGCCTTGAAAACTTACCGTCTTATTCATAACAAGTTGTGAGAGGTTTGAGAGACGTTTTTTGTATGAGTGACAGTTTCATATATACCATATATTTTTGACATATTTTATTAAATGTCATAACTCAGTTGTACAACACCTCCTAAAAATGGTCACCTAAAAAATTTGGAAATTCACAAAGTCGGTTTTTTAGTTCGGTTTGGAGTACGTCTAATCATTTACTGTACAGTATATTTATATGTGGATGTGATAAGTTAGGGCAAATGTATTTCCAATGATACTTCACAGGCCAGATACTTAAACAAACATTTATTAATCAAATGTATTTCCAATGTCATTCAATTATAGACTAATGGTTTCCTTAAGAAAACATACATTTTTAAAATTTCAATGTCTTATGTGTCCTTTAGAAGTAATCCGCTTAATATACTTATCTTTTTTGTTTTAGTTACCGCTTCCAGTTATGCACTATCCGAAATTACTCTGGCTCAGTTCAAAGAAGCTACAAGCAGCACCCCAATACAACAACAGCGTAATACAATGCCACCATCGACAACGTCATCGACACCGGGTCATTCTTCCAGACCTAAACGTAGTTGTAAACCAAAGTCGATGGTTGAACCATCATTAAATGCAAAAATGCGTAATGACTCTGGTGAAAAGTCACTTACTTGTAAATCGAAACAGCACAAAAAGCACAAATCATTGAAGTAGATAGATTGAAACAAATATATCTAGTTGTAATTTATTATCATTTTCACCATATATACATACATACTTTCATTGTAATAATTTTCAACAGATGTATTACGAGAAGTTAAACAAATATATTACAATTTTGATTAAAAAAAAATAAACAAATATTACTGATTCTTTTATTTACTGAAAAATAAAAACACAAATCAGAATTTTTTAAAGAACGGGAAACCTGATGCTGTGTTCTATTTCGCTTGAAATTTACTGAATTAATAATGAAAACGGCGAATAAATTTAAGGTGGTGACCAAGTCAATTTTTGTTAGTGGTAAGGAAGCTGTATATTTTTGTTACTCGCTTTGTCTTCTTAAGACTTTGTTATTTCTAAAACGCAACACCATGTTCCATTTAAAACGACGATTTGCCTTGTATACTTATACAAAATACAACACTCTCTACAATGTTGGAACTTAATATTACAAGATTTATGAGCAGAAAAATCGACAATAAAACCACATCAAATTATTTTAGTTAGTGACAGATTTGAAGTTTAGCACTTAAGCCGCTGAAGAAGAAGCTCCATAAACATCCAACTGATCATCAGACAATGAGAGTTCAAATTCTACTTGCGAATGTTCCAGATTTTTTACTAAACTAGCGTCTACACGAGGCACGACAATGGGAATATGTATTATTAGTTGGCAAAGAAGAGAAAAATATTTGTGTGACGTTGGCATCCAGACAAATAAAAAGATAATGCACTCCTAAGCAGCCGCCGTCGTTGTTTCATTTGTATTCAATATCATTTACCAAAATCTACAAATATAAATCTTTCGACATTGTGCGGACTTTTTTTTGCAAAAAATCGCCGATGCGTTGCGTTCAGCGCAAACAATTTCCTCTTCACCAACAATATTCGCAATTTGCAGCTTGACTTTTGCAATCGACAGCGAAGGAAAGGTTTTTACTGTAGTCGCCATCGAATCGAAAAAGTGCTGCACACCGCATTTTTGTGGTGGCGTTGGTGGAATGAACTTCATTGGATTTGGTCGCTTGCGTTGAAGGAATTCGCGCAAAACATCGGTTGTAGTTTCGGCTGAAGTATGGTTTCGCTTCTTTCGTGCGTTTTGCGGAGTGCTGCAAATAGTGCTCGTGGTGCCATCGTCGCAGACACTGAAACTACCGGAACGACGGTCGCTCACTGTTGCAGACTGTGCTTCACTCGCTGTTTCCTTTTGCCCATGTTCGAATTGAGATTCTTCTTCATCGGTTTTGGATTCATCAAGGATTGGTCTCTCTTCGATGTTGTAGGAGAAGCGGTCGATCCTGTCGTTTTTTGTCTCTGTGTCGCATGAAGTAGTCGCGCATAACGACCCATTTCTTCTTGACAGCTTCAACTGCAACGAAAAATTATATAATGGAATCAATAATATTAATTTCTTCTTTCAGATATCTGTCTGCAGGAGAATCGTTCCGATCGCTGGCTTTCCAATTCAGAGTACATTTCTCAACAATTGGGATAATCATCGGAAAATGTTTGAAATCAATCGTGAAGCATTTCCTAAAAATTGCGATTCCGCAACCAACAACTGAGTCTCTGCGCCAAACCATTCAACAGTTCTACACGAAATGGAATTATCCTAATTGTTGCGGTGCGATTGATTGCAAACATGTCAGGATTCGATGCCCCGACAACGCCTGTCGGTTATGGTCACCTCAAAATTGCCAAGGCTTGAGCAAATGTCAACCAGTGAAAATATCCCCAGCCAAGAAGGCATACACCATATTGTTAAATTTTGTTGTCATTTTTTGGTGTAAAGTTTAAACTGTTTTTTGGTATCATTGTATGTAGTTTAAACTGTTTGTTATTATCGGTGTGTAAAGTTTACACCGTTTCTTGACACTCATGTTAGTATGAGTTAGATTTTTTAGAACTTCTAGTTCATATAAATAGGCCCTTCAGGCAAATACTTACTCCCTTTTTGCTGTAACTAAAAAATAAGTGAGTCGTATTTTTAAGTGACTTTGTGTTGCCTTTTTATTTTTTTTCTTAATTTTTACAATCTTTAATTTAATCTTTTAACATTGTAATTTCATTTAATTTTTAATCATTTTTTCTTTTACAATGTATGTATGTGCTTAGAGAATAAACAAACGAAACACAAACAAATCAACATATACAAACCAATAACCCAAAGCAAATAAACAACATAATCAAAGCAAACAACATCAAACGCATCAGTGTTCTTATTTGGAAAGGCCCTTTGGGAAGACTTGGGAAGCCAGCCAGTTGATCGGTTTATTCTGGAAAAAGCAAAAGGGACAATTTTATTCTTTATTTGGCAAATTTGTGTTATATGTTGTAACTTTTTTCGTCAAATTTATGTCAAAGTTACTGTTTGTCGTCGGACGGACATTTATGTTGAAAATTTAATGCAATTTTTTTCTGCCACGAAATTTTTGCCAAATTTGCATTAAATATTGTGGATATTGTGTTGTCTACTTACCTGTTTTTGTGATCCTGTCGGTTTTTTATGTCACAAAACCAAGATCAGCCGAGAAGAACAAGCAACAGACGAACTCAAGGAATTCCACCAGCCCGTTTTGAAAATTTTTTGACTGAAATGCCTACACAACATTCGCCATCAAAAGATACGCCAAATCGTGAGTACCAGATGCAGCCCGGGAGTAGTACGACTTCCGCCAAGATGACAGATCCGCCCGCTCCTCAGATACAGCCAGCTCCGAAAATGCCGCCCGCATCTCATATGCCGCCTACTGCAATGCCGCTTCCGAAGTATTCCGCCAATAATTCTCCAGCAACAACTACAAAAGCAGCAAATGAAATTGGTGAGTTTCGACGCCAGATGGAACAGCTTCAACGGCAAATGCAAGCAATGCAGACGGAGTTCCTAACCTCAACGCGTGCCATGCAAGCCCAATTTCTGAACACGACGCAGCAGATACAAACACAGCTCGCCAATGCTCAGCCAGCGTTACCGTCGCAGCCACCACCAACGTCATTGCAACAGCCGCCACCATTGTTTATACAACCAACGCCATCTTGGCCACCGCCAACGCCATCTTTGCCACCGCCGACACCATCACAGACATCGCCATTGTTGCATCCGCCAACATTTTCAAGGACAACGGAAGTTTCAGGACAAACACCATATTCTCAAAGCTCTTACATGAATCCGCACAAGAAAATTTATCCACTTCCTCTTTTTACAGGCCTTCCCGAAGAGTGGCAGACATTTTTTGAAGCCTTTGAAAGTACAACGTCGGAATTTGGATACTCCAACCTCCACAATATCATGCGCCTCAGGGAATCGGTAAAGGGTAAAGCCCGTGAGACAGTTGAGTCACTGCTGTCCAGCTCTGCCAACGTCGCTGCCATATTGGAGATTCTACAAGAGACATTTGGCCGACCTGAACAGCTTATAAGAAGCCAAATCGAAAAGGTCCGAGCAATCCCACCGCTATGCAATGATAATTTGGAGGCCCTCGTCAATTTCGCCAACAAAATTTCAAATATGGCCACTTTTTTGAAAAACGTACGAGGTGAGCACCATTTGTCCAATCCGTCGCTACTGAGTGAGTTGGTCTCTAAATTACCGATAAACCGTCAAATGCAGTGGGCCGAAAAGTCGCTTCTGCTGGAGCGCCCTGCCACGGTCATCGACTTCAGCGATTGGCTAGCAGTTTTGCGCCGTCTTGCCAATATTGTCCACGATTCACTCCCATCAACATCCACCGCATCCAGCCGCCGCCAGCATGTTCCCAATCCACACAACAGCCGCAAGTATGCCTGTGTAGGCGTCGCCGTCGACACCAGTTGTGATATCTGCCAAGGTGAGTGCACCAGTATAAAAAATTGCCCGAATTTTTTACAGATGACTGTGGACGATCGATGGAATAAGATAAAACAAGTCAAAGCTTGTTTCTGTTGCCTGAAAAGAGGCCACCAACTGAAAATGTGTTACTCCAAGAGCAAATGTGGCGTGAACGATTGCCCGAAACCGCACCACAAGTTGCTCCACAACACCATTATCACGACGTCATCCACAGAATCAAACGCACCAGCACGACAGTCGACCACAACACACACGCAACCCCGAAATACGACCAGAAATATGCCCGATTCTCAGCCACCACAATCCGAACGTCGAAATTGTCACGCAGCCGCCGGTACCGACAGTGTTTTATTTCAGATATTGCCCGTAACACTGTATGGAAAACACAAAACCATAAGAACGTACGCGTTTGTCGACGACGGAGCCAACGTGTCCATGTTGGACAGTAATATCGCACGCGAACTCGGAATACGCGGAGAACCCGAAAATTTGGAGCTGCAGTGGCTGAACGAACACACGATAACAACAAAAACGGAAAAAATTAATCTGACACTGAGTGGAAATGGTAAGAATGATAGAAAATTCACCATTGCCAATGTTTATTTATCAGCTGATCTATCATTGCCTGTACAGAGTTGCCATATTTCAAATTTTTTGTCATCCCGTGATTGTGACAAAATTCCCAAAATATCCATGCGGGATTATACAAATGTGCAACCCAAATTAATTTTGAGTCTGAATCATTGCTTTTTAACAGTGCCATTGGATGTTCCCCGATTGTTGACAGATTCTGGTCCAATTTTTTCAAATACCAGATTGGGTGCAATTATTTATGGACCGATTCCTGGTGATAAATCTACATGTAAAAATCGTGTTTTACATATAAGAAGACATTTTGAGGAAGACCATCTGCTGGAAGAACTTAACCAAATGATGCGGGGCTATTTTGACGTGGAAACCCTGGGGATAAAAGTCAATGTGAAACAGCTGATGTCAAAAGACGATAAAAGAGCCCTGGAAGTATTGAAAGAAAATATCAGGAGGATCGATGGCCGATATGAGTGCCCACTTCTGTGGAAAGAAAATGTGCCGCCAATTCCAGATTCCTACCAAATGGCTCTAAACAGGTTGAATTCAGTTGAGCGAAAAATGAAAAGAGACAGTGAGTACGCCATCCAATATTGTGCCAAAATTGAAGATTATTTGGATAAGGGCTACGCCACAAAGCTGACGCAGGCTGAAAAAGAACGGCAACCTGATCGTGTTTTTTATTTACCACATTTTGGCGTCAAAAACGTTAATAAAAAAGGAATACGCCTTGTTTTTGACGCAGCTGCAGAAGTTCAACAATTTTCTTTAAATAAAGCTCTTTTACCTGGCCCTGACATAAACAATTCATTAATTTCAATTCTTTTCAAATTTAGAGAAGCGCCGATTGCCGTATGCGGAGATATCCAGGAAATGTTCCACCAAATTGCCATCGCCAAAGAAGACCAAGATAGCCAAAGATTCTTATGGAGGAATGGAGAAGAAAATCAGCCGGTGGAAACATTTAGAATGGAGCGCATGATTTTTGGGGCTACCTGTTCACCCACCATAGCGCAGTATGTGAAAAATTATAATGCCGAGAAGTTTTTAAAAGAATCGCCCAGGGCTGTCCACGGAATCATCGAGCGCCATTATGTGGATGACTACGTGGATTGTTTTCAGTCAGAGGAGGAAGCCATTAATGTTGTTCGGGACGTAATTAGGATTCACAAGGTCGGTGGGTTTAATCTCCGAAATATAATATCTAACTCTGAACGAGTAAGAAACATATACGGCAACCCTGTTTCTGATGATAACAACTGTGGTGAGTTTCTCATCCCTGATGATATCGAGAGGGTGTTAGGCATAAATTGGTTGTCAAAAACAGATGTTTTTTGTTATTTATTAAAATTGCACAAAGTAAGTGCGGAAATTTTAAAGGGCAGAAAAGTTCCAACCAAACGAGAGATGCTGTCGTTAAATATGTCCATTTACGACCCGTTTGGCTTCATTTCGGACTTCATGGTGACGTCAAAGGTGCTAATGCAAAAAGTGTGGAAAGCTGGTGTGGATTGGGACGAAAAATTGCCGGCAGAAATTTATGGACATTGGCAGACCTGGCTGGAGGAGCTGCCAAAATTATTAAAATTTTCTGTGCCCCGATGCTACGATCAACATTTCATGAGCCGTCGTGTTGATCTACACGTATTTGCAGACGCGAGTGAGGAGGCTATGGCAGTTGTGGCTTATTGGCGGGTGGTAAGTTGTGTTGGTGTCAAAATTGTCTTCGTTATGGGAAAGACGAGTTGTGCGCCTACTCGATATCACACGACGCCCAAACTCGAATTACAAGCGGCTGTAATGGGCGTCCGCTTAAAAGATCTTATTTTAAAAAATCATTTAAAACAAATAAATAATGTTTATTTTTGGACAGATTCCCATACAGTCATACAGTGGATACGATCGGATCACTGTATGTATAAACAATATGTGGCTAACCGGGTATCGGAAATATTGGAGACAAGCAAGGTGAATGAGTGGCGGTGGTGCCCTGGCCCGGAGAACCCAGCTGATGAAGCAACTAGAGCAAATTACAATAGGAATTACAATGCGGACGGGCGATGGAAAAATGGGCCTGCATTTCTGAGGAGGCAAGAGTCAGAGTGGCCGACAGAAGAACAAATGGGTCATGGTCAAGACAGCAGCCAATCTGAGCTCCGTTCAAAAAATCGAGTTCTCATTATGAGCCAAGTACGTAATTGTGTGCCAAATATTGATCGTTTTTCTAATTACTGCAGACTCAAGAGGACAATGGCATGGGTATGGCGCTATGTAACAAATCTTAAGGGCAAGGTACATGGCAAGGCTCCAGTCAAGGGCGATTTGACTGTCGAGGAGGAAAACAGAGCGGAACTATATCTGTGCCATTATATACAAGATAAGGTGTATGCTGATGAGAAAACCGACTTGTGCAAAATTGGATTTGTTTCTGCTACCAGCGTTTTAAAAACTTTGAACCCTGCTATTGATGACGATGGTTTGCTGCGCGTATCTGGTCGCATTGAAAACGCCACATTTTTATCTATCGATGCAAGACGACCCATCATTTTGCCGAATAAGCATCGATTTACTCGACTATTAGTGGAGTCGTATCACCGAAAATTCTACCACATCAACACAGCCACAACAATCAACGAAATACGTCAACGCTTTTGGGTGCCATCGCTGCGTCAACTCCTAAATAGTGTGCAGTCACAGTGTCAAATCTGCCGCATCCGTAGAGCTAAACCTCGCCAGCCTCAAATGGCTCCTTTGCCCGTGGACCGTGTTACCCCATACGTACGAGCCTTTACGTATACTGGGTTGGATTATTTTGGCCCGGTGACTGTTTCAATTCGTCGTAGACGAGAAAAGCGATGGGTAGCCCTGTTTACATGCCTTTCAGTCCGAGCCGTCCACCTGGAAATAGCTACTGACCTGTCGAGCGACGCGTGTCTACTTTGTATCAGGAATTTTATCAATCGAAGAGGTGTACCAGTTATGATACGAAGCGACAACGGCACCAATTTTGTCGGGATTGCCAAGGAGCTACAGGGTGTAAGTACCTTTATTGATCGAAATTCTATCGCTTCAGGTGTGACGGCATTGGGCATAAAATGGGTCTACAATACGCCGGCCAATCCCAGTGAAGGTGGCGTTTGGGAACGCCTGGTACAGTCCATCAAAAAAGCACTGTACATCATGCTAAAAGAGCAGGCACCACGACTAGAGACGCTGCAGGCATTTTTAATTGAAGCCGAAAATATGGTAAACTCCAGACCATTGACTCATTTACCTGTCACCCCTGCAGATCCCGAACCATTGACTCCAAACCATTTTTTACTTGGTTGTACCAACTCTACTCAGACGCCAGCACCATATGAGCCCCGTTTAATGTGCCTGAGGAAGCAGTGGCGTGTGGTGCAAAATCTAAAAAATGGCATGTGGCACCAATGGATACGAGAGTATTTGCCGGAGCTAACCCGTCGTACCAAATGGTGTCAACCATCACAGCCGCTGACAGTAGGGTGCCTGGTTTTTATTTGTGACGTGGATGTGCCCAGATCTCAGTGGAAGCGTGGCCGTGTCATCGAACTTCATCCTGGCAAAGACGGCGTGTCGCGTTCAGCAGAGGTCAGAACCAGCACAGGGGTGTACCGAAGGCCCGTATCAAAGCTTGCCATTTTGGATGTCACTTGCGATGAAGGTGAATCTTCCCCCACTGGGTCAGTTCACGGAGGCGGGGATGTCGGTTATGGTCACCTCAAAATTGCCAAGGCTTGAGCAAATGTCAACCAGTGAAAATATCCCCAGCCAAGAAGGCATACACCATATTGTTAAATTTTGTTGTCATTTTTTGGTGTAAAGTTTAAACTGTTTTTTGGTATCATTGTATGTAGTTTAAACTGTTTGTTATTATCGGTTTGTAAAGTTTACACCGTTTCTTGACACTCATGTTAGTATGAGTTAGATTTTTTAGAACTTCTAGTTCATATAAATAGGCCCTTCAGGCAAATACTTACTCCCTTTTTGCTGTAACTAAAAAATAAGTGAGTCGTATTTTTAAGTGACTTTGTGTTGCCTTTTTATTTTTTTTCTTAATTTTTACAATCTTTAATTTAATCTTTTAACATTGTAATTTCATTTAATTTTTAATCATTTTTTCTTTTACAATGTATGTATGTGCTTAGAGAATAAACAAACGAAACACAAACAAATCAACATATACAAACCAATAACCCAAAGCAAATAAACAACATAATCAAAGCAAACAACATCAAACGCATCAGTGTTCTTATTTGGAAAGGCCCTTTGGGAAGACTTGGGAAGCCAGCCAGTTGATCGGTTTATTCTGGAAAAAGCAAAAGGGACAACGCCGGTTCGGCATTTTTCAATTATAAAGAATATCATTCGATTGTCTTGTTGGCAATCGTCGACGCCAATTTGAAATTTGTTGCTGTCGACGTTGGCTCATATGGACGAGAAGGCGATGCAGGAATATTTGTAAAGAGCTCAATAGGAAAGGCGATCGATCGAGGCGAATTCAATATCCCACAACCAGCAGCAATTCCATTCACGGATATCGTATTGCCTAATGTTATTCTCGGTGACTAAGCGTTTGCCTTGAAAGTCAACATGAAACCGTACCCACGACACCAATCTTTGCACGAACACGACAAAGCAATCTACAACTACAGACATTCGAGAGCAAGAAGAACGACAGAAAATGCATTCGGCGTTATGTCATCATATTTCCGAATACTTTTCACGCCAATTCAAACATCTGTGGACAAAATTGACAATATTGTACTGGCTGCATGCGTACTACATAACATGGTGCGTTCTGAAACAATTTATTCTCCGTCCGAGTCATCGTTCGGTAATATTACAAACATCCAAATGTCAACAAATTCAACCACTTGCAGCAGCTAAAATCCGCGACACATTCAAAGATTATTTCAACGGAGTCGGAGCAGTAGAATGGCAAGAGCGAATGCCAAATTAAAAGTGGTACTCACCGTCATTCTCCAATTGATCTGCTAATTTCAACCACAATCGATTTTTCTTTTCGCCGTCTCGATATTGTTTGCTTTTTACGTTGTACAAAATCTCGTTCGATTTCACTTAATCTATAATTATTTCTTCCTGTTCCGAACTAAATTTAATTTTTTGCTCATTTTCCACAAGAATAAATGTTAATTAAATGAAATAAACAAAAAATAAAATTGTAAACAACGACCGGCATTGAAATCAAACGCGACCAATTTCAAAAACGTACAATAATGACTGACATTCAATTCTCATTTTCATTCATTTTTCATTTATTATGTCCCTAAAATTCATTACAACAAAGTCTCTTAAAGATAACTTAAATCTATCCTTACGTATTTTCCTACATTTAATAATATTTACAGAACTATATACTTCACACTAACTTAAGTTGTAGAAAGTACGTACAAAACAAATCCCCAAAAATGGACTACGAAAAAGGGGAAAAATCATCCAACTAACTACTAAAACTTAAAATATTAATATACTAAAACTACTATTTAGAACTATATACATATTTACAACCCTACCTACGGTAAGAGGTGCCACTACTGGTCCGTAATATACACTGTGTCGTCCAGGTCAAAAGATCCTATCCTCCTATGATAGAATAGGAGTTTGTCATCAACGAAGAGGAGTCCGCCTCTATCCAAGGTCGCGAGGCCAACCGGCGGCCTATACCCTAACTCAAGAAGTCGCTCCAGGCGCTCGTCCTGGACCAAACTATTCTCGGCCAGTCCATTTTCCAGAAAGGATGCCCTTTCTAGAAATTTTAGTGCACCTTTAACAAGGTCAAAGTCGACCTTCCTGTACATCGTAGCACAGGATGGCCTCCTAACCGAACCATCGTCGGCTATCCTCATTCGTAAGCCCAAGCAGCTCATGAGGATACGTCTTTCCCATCTCCTAAGTTTCTCCATCTGGCTGGAAGATATTCCAAACCATACAGGGAACGCATAGGCAATAATGGGTCTTATGATCTGACGGTAGATCAAAAGTTTCACCTCAGTCGAAAGCCCTCCACGGCAACGTAGCGCATGGAGGTAAATGCCGAAAATTGCCTTCACCTTGGCCAAAATGTGGTCAATGTGTCGGTAAAATTCAAAGTTCGTACGGAATATGACACCTAGGTATTTAAATACGTCCGCGATCCTGATCACGCGGCCCCCAACCTGTAGGCTGGGTACGAACGTTCTAGCTTTAGGGAACAAAAGGATGCGTTTCCCCTTGAATATCATTCCCTCGCATTTGTCAACATTTAGCGTGAGTTTCCACCTGTCGAAATATCCCGACAAAACCTCCAGGTACTCGTTAACCCTGGAGTTGGTGGTCTCAGCCTTTGGGCCCGACATGGCCACAAGAATATCGTCCGCATATACCAGCAAGAGCCCACCGTCGGGTGGTTGTGGTATGCCGCTCACGAAGATATTATATAGCATGGGTCCCAGGAGCGAATTCTGGGGTACCCCTGCTATAACATCCCTAACGCTTGAATACGCTTCCCCTACTCTTGTACGGAATTTGTGTCCCTTCAAGAAGCTGGCCACCATACGACAGGTGTCCTTATCGAATCCAAAATCTATCATTTTGGAAACAATTCTGGCTTGCCAGACCGAGTCAATAAACTTGTCAAAGTCAAGGCTTACAGCAATCGTCCTATTCAACGCTCGCGTCACATAGTCCCCGAAGACCATGAACGCATGTGAGGTTGAATGTCCTCGCCGAAAACCAAATTGGTTGTCCTTGAGGACCCTTTTATCCTCTGCCGTACCCCTGACCCTTGACAATATGAACTACTCAAAGAGTTTGCCAAAGGATGATAGTAGGGATATCGGTCTGTAACTTGCACACCGCCTGGGATCTGCCCCCGGTTTTGGGATAGGAACCGTTACCGCTTCCTTTCACGCCACCGGGAAATACCCCAGGTTTAGGCAGTGATTGAATAACACTGCCAAGAAACTCCAAATAGCGGCATTAATCCGCTTTAGAACCACTTCCGGGACTCCGTCAAGTCCACAGGATCTACAGTTCCTTGTCGTTCGTGACATTCAATTCTGAGTATGTTTGCTCTTTTATACAGAATCATGGTAAAATAAGTAAGGTAAACGCACTAGGAATTGTTACAAAAAACACAGGCATTTTGTTTTTGTTTGGTGTCCATAATCTGTCAAATTTTCTTCATGTGTGTGTCTACTGTAAAAGTAAACAAAAAAGTACACAAACAAAATGCATGTGAATTTGACATAAGAGAAACACCTAAGCAAGAAATATGTTGAAATCAGCTGTTCTAACGAGTTTACCTTACTCATTTTGCCATGTACAGAATTGAATGTAAGCAAAGGCTATTATCATGGTACAAGTACTTATACGGTAGAAGCAGCAGCGATGTTGGAATTGAGGGCAACAACCACAGGCAATTTGTTTTTGTAAGCACGTATGAAATGTCAAAATTAGCTCAGGGTACAATTATCTACATGGTAATGCAGTATACGTTGTTGGAATTGAAGGCAACAACAACAGGGAATTTGTTTTGTATGCACGTGTGAAATGTAAAAATCACGAGAAAAAAACAAATCAGCTGTTCTAACGCTACTACCGTATAAGTACTTGTACCATGGCTATTATGTTTATTAATTACACTCATAATTGCGAAACTGCTTATAATATAGAGAAAGAGTATAGTAATAGATTAAAGATGTATTTTTTCAAGTCGCATCCCTACACTAGCACAATGTGATATTACTGTCGTGCAGCAACTGAAAACAATTATTAAAAATTGTTTCAGTTTCAGTCGCCGAACGGCGTTTCACTCGACATTTCTGTCGGAGCCAAATTTGAAAAATTCAGTCACCGTTTTTTTCAGTCGCTCTTGTATGGGATTCAGTTTCGGTTTGGGTTCCCAGCGACTACGCGGCTTTACGGGGGAAGCGGAGAGTATCGACGTAGGTCTATTTGTTGTTGATGTTGTAACAAATTGTATGTTTCCACTCGTTCGTCCCCGGAAGATATAAAAAACTAAATTAAGAAATTGTGCCACCTCCAAGAGTATGTCCCATAGGTCCACTGGGCGCAACTCAGTAGGCCTACCAGGACAGTTAAAAATGTGAATAGTGCCATGAGGGCTTTGTAGGCAGTGTGGGCACTGATCTAAGGTGTCTGGGATTATTCTTGATCGGCATGAGTTCAGAATAGAACTCCAACCAGATCTAAGCTGGGCCAGAATAGTTCTGGTGTGCCTGGACAGAAGCCTCTCATTATTCGAACTCGCGGGTGGGTGTTCATTAAGGACTCTGTTGCAAGAGTAGCCATTTATGGCCTGTGACACCGCCGTGTTATGCAACAATTTCTGAGCTACTTCTATCGACAGTCTGTTGACGTCAGATGGAATGACGTCTTGGATGTCCGCACAGTAGCGCTTGATGTCCTTCCGGATCCTGGATCCTGCATCAGAATATGATGGTTGGGGTGACTGGGTTGATCAGGCCTATGTAAATATCTATTGTCAATGAAACTTTCTCGACATGACGATTCTTGCGACTTTGGCGCCATTAGCTGTGTTCGAGTACTTTTCCAGTAAAAATTATCAAGTAACTCGTTTTCGGAGAGTAAGAATGATTTTGCTCTCTGAGTAAAAAATATAACAAAAAGTACCCGAACGACATTCAGTAAAAACTTGCAAGAAATAAGAACTTTGTATGTAAACATCTGATATGCAATGTAAACATTAGAAGAACCAACAAACGCAATTCGAACAAAACATTACAAATCACCAAAACTGTTTTCTTTTTCAACAGAAATACTTAAAGATTTATAACAAAACATTCAAAAATCACATTTTCTCTTAAAAACTAAAATTCCAATGATAAATTTATTATTTTATATTCTTTCTACGTCCTAATTTTGTTTGTTTACATAAAACATATGTTTTAAAACATATGTTATTACGTGAAAATTCTTACTGGCAAAAATTTCTCCAGTAAAAACTTGCAAGTCCTCTATCATCGAACTGTCAAAATAATCTCTCTCTTGCTCTCTCGTTACTGGCTTTTTGGTATAAACGAACACTATCAAGTAAGAAATAGTAATAATTTGTACAAATTATCCAGTACGCGAACAGACTTATTATAATATCCAACGTTGAAGCAAAAAAAAAACACTTAAGGTCAAGGTGGCTGATAGCAGTGCCGAAGCTATGGATGACCAGTTAGTGTTTTAAATAAACTGGGTATAGCCTCCCCTCATCAAATTCAGGATCGAACCGCTGCCGCTTCCGTGGAAAGTAACGTAGTGGCGAAAAGAGACGAACGTAGCCAAAAAGACAAGGGCTGTTGAGTCGAACGTCCGAAGGCCTCAGGAGAAGGAAAGAGGGGATTCTCGGGTCCTCGGGGGTTTGCACGTTAAGGCATCCTCCAGGAAGACTCAGGCATCATCTCAGAAAGGGAAGGCTGATTGCTCCAAAGAGGGGGGTGGGCTAGGAGAAGATTAACTGCCCCAAAGACCGCGGTGCGCTTTCAAACTCTGCTACTTCAAATCGTAAACAGGGACCGAAGGCTGACTGCACCAAAAAGCGCGGTGGGCCTTAAAGCTCTGTTTCCCAAGCGCGAACAGAAAACAAGACGGTCGGTCGAGGAGGCGGTTCTCAACAATATGTTTGAGGAAACGGGGAGGTGATACGCTTTAGCCGCATCGACTGGTCCAAAGGCCTTAAGGTCATTGACTGATTCAATAGGAAATCGGCAGTTTTTCTTAAGGGGTCAGTCAAGGGCTTTGGCGAATTTTGGCCCAGAGAAGAGGTACTGCAATCCTCCATCCCTCTTCGTCCGGTCGTTACAGATTGGATTCATTGGGCTTTTGGGCCATCAAAAACGTTTGAATACCCAACCATGGGAGGAGGAAGGTAGTGGTGCGGATCTTAGGATTGCCTTGGATGTGGGGTCATTAGAGAGATTGAAGGCTTGCGGGGGTAGAGTGTTTATGGGTCTCGGACACATCCGGTTCCGGCACTCAAGCTTTAAGGAGCTTAGGTGAGATGGAAAAGCTTCGTGTGATGCAGATAAACCCGAATCAATGTGGGGCTGCCTCTACTCACTTCTATCCCTAGCAAGCAAGCAGGTTGACATTGTCCCGGTCCAAGAACCCTGGGTTGATCGTAGTGATAGGGTTAAGGGGCTAGGAAATGCTGATCTAATTATCCTCTACAAGAAAAGTATCCTCTACAAGCCTGTATCGTAGCTAGGAAATACCTTAACTTAACCCTCTAATGCTGGATTCTAAAATTATGAGACTAATGGCCAGTTTCATAGTTGAAAATTCTCCATTTAAATGCCCGATGTTTGTCATTTGGATGTCATTTAATATGAAAATTGTCTGTGAGCTTTAAATGCCGAGTGTGAAACTCACCCTAAGTTTTATTTGATAAATTTAGGGCTCTGATTTAAAAAAAAATGCTTTGCAAGTCAGTACCAATATGTATCTATTGCAGGTGGAAGCGTTATGGTGTCCATAGACGATGAATCTGAATTGTGATTCAATCGTGCATATGTCGATGCAAGCTTTGCTACACACGGTGATTACTTTTCGTATAATCACTCATTTTCGTTCAGCTTCCGAGCCGCAAGGTTGTTGCATTGTGTCCCTGCTAAACTAATTTTTCGACCACTTTGTATGGGGAGCTAAGCGATATTAAGCGATTTTAAACGGCTCCCCATACAAAGTCGTCGAAAATTTAGTTTAGCGCGGAATAAAAAAACAAGCTTAATATCTCACAAAGCAGTAAGCGAACGATATACATCAATAAATTCCAAAAGGAATTTTGTTCGTTTTTCCGCGGACATGTTTACACTTTCGTTTTTCGAAACAAAATTTGCAGTTGTACCACACACGACGAGTGCATCAGAACCGTGCATCAAGGCAAAATACAAAAATATTTTGATTTTCGGTTAATGTATGAGAAATTCATACTACAAGCCATAGTAAAAATACCAAGTAGTCGCAGTAGATACAACAACAATTTTGGGCAAGAACAACAGGCATTTTGTTTTTGTTTAGGCTCTCCTCATGTCAAAATCAACCCATACATATACTAACAAATAAATGTAAACAGAAAAATACAAAAGCAGAACCTTTGAAACTGACAGAAGGGGCCAACTAAACATCGAGAAAAAATTTAAATCAGCTGTGTACCGAGCAAGTCTGATCTAGTAGAGGTTAACGCATTAGAACAGCTGATTTTGCTTTCTTATGACTCTATCTGTCAAACTCAGTGTATTTTGTTATTGTACTTTTTTGTTTACTTTGTTTGGTCATATGGAAAGTACGTTTGTGTGCGTGCAATAATAGGCAACTGCGCTGTACACGTTGTTTTGTTGTTGCTACAATCAAATGAGCATATACGTGTGGGAGCAGAGCGTCAGCAGCATTTTTCGTTTCCTACCACATGTGGTATGTTTTTCAATTTTTGGCCATCACTGATTTAGAGTCATATAACAAAAACAAAATCCCTGTTGTTGGTGCCCTCAACAACAACAAATCCTACTGCGTTAACCTCTACTAGATCAACCTTGGTACCGAGTTTACCTTCTCATTCTACCATGCTACAATCTTTGATTCATTCTACCATGCTACAAGCTTAGACATCATGTTTGTGTGACACATACATTCATATTTTCACTTACCCCTTCATAATGATTTATGCATGGTACAATAATATCTTCATGGTAATAGCAGCGCGTGTTGTTGTTGTTGTAGGCAGCAACAACAGACATTTTGTTTTTATTCTAGTCGCTTCAGCTGTCAAACTCTACACAAATGCATACCAACAACACAAGAATGCAAAAGAGTACAAAAACAAAATACATGCGAGTGTGACAGCCGAAGCGAAGAACCTCATGAAAAAAATTAAAACAGCTGTTCTTACGACTTTACCATGAACATATTATTGTACCATGGATTTATGATTCAGAATCATCGTGTATGGACACTTTTGGAACAGCTGATTTCAATTTTGTCTTGTCGTTGTGGTCCGAACTTGTCAAATGCTGTTTATACCCATAGGCGAATATAGTATACACATTTATTCGCTTATCTGACGTTTCATTTCACACTCTTCGTCGTAGGTTTGTGGAAATAAGAGAAATTAAATTTAAAATTAGCTTACACCAGGTATTATTACAAAATATGTCCACTTCACTTTTTCATGTCGTTTTTGGTGTAGAACTGAAAAATTTAAATGTATTTTGAACTTTTTTGTTGACTTTTATCGCTGGTATACATTTGTATTGTATTTAACACAACTAGTTTGCCACAAAAACACGAAATGCGGTTGTTGTTCCTTTGTTGGACGTTGTTTACTATTGCTTCTATCTGGTATTATTGAGCCCATGTTTTCCACCATCCAATGTTTTTTTTTTTTTTTTTATTTATTATTCTACCGTGTATCGACTTATAATATTAACAGAGTTTGAGATTTTATATGTATTATATATTACACCAAATGTAGTCCATTTGTAAAAAGAAAAAAGTGCTATAAATTAATTACATTTTAATATTTTATAGGAAAAAAGGTAGTTAAAAACCTATGTGTACATCAGTGCGAGTAAGTTTATAAGACAGTTACTAACGAAATCTATATGATTAAATATAGATTCCTTAGTCACTGAGACACTAAACTTCTCAAAAGTGGGTAGTTTGAACTCCTGCATTTGTTTTCAAATGCCAGAGTCAGATCAGTTATAAAGGGTTCAATCATCTTCTGTCCGGATTTGCGATGCAGATCAGAGGTAGGATATCGTCGAGATAAATTGAATATAATTTTCAGATTTTTGTTTTGTATAATTTGGAGCTTCTTTTTGTGTGTCTTTGCACAACTGCTCCAGACTTGACAGGCGTATGTAAGAATTGGCCTTATACACATGTTATATAAAAGTAGTTTATTTCTCACGTTTAGTTTTGACTTCCTGTTCAGAAGTGGAAAAAGTGCTCTACCACATCTAATTGCCTTTGAGGTAGTATCTTCAAGGTGCGCTTTGAATGTTAAACGCTTATCTATTGTTACTCCAAGATATTTTATTGAGTTTGATAAGGGAATAATGTAGCCTTGAGCTGAAAAATTTCTAGATGGAATTCTCTTTGGAGATTTATTAAAAGGAAACAATATAGCTTGCGATTTTTCATCATTAATTCGAATTTTCCATTTAGAGAAATATTTACTAGCTGAGCATAGTGCCTTTTCCATTCGTTTTACAATGGCATTGGAAACTTTACCATGACATATAAATGCACTATCGTCTGCGTAAAAGGCTACGTCGTGACCTCTTAGTGATTTAAAATCAGAAATATATAGTGAGTACAACAGAGGAGACAGCACCGATCCCTGCGGTACTCCAGCAGGAATGCCTCGCTCATTGGAGTAATTATCATCTATATTGACCACAAATTTTCTGTCTGTGAGAAAACTTTTAATTAATTTTACAAGGTACACTGGGCAGTTCAATTTGTGCAGTTTGAATATGAGGCCCTTATGCCAGATCGTGTCAAATGCCTTCTCAATATCTAAAAGAACCACACCAGTTGACTGTCTTATACTTTTTTTGCTCTTATTAAGTTGACTACTCGTTTAATTTGGTGTGTCGTTGAGTGTTGTTCTCTAAACCCGAACTGACTTTCATGGATTAGATTATTTTCGTCCGCAAATGACTTAAGCCTATGAAGCAAGATTTTCTCAAATATTTTTCCAATTGAGCTTAGTAAACTAATTGGTCTATAGCTAGACGGCAATTTTGGGTCTTTTCCCTTTTTGGGTATTGGAACAACTTTTGCTTTTTTTAAGAGTTTTGGGAAATAAGACTGCTCTATGCAGAAGTTGAAGACTCTTACTAGCAATGTTAGTGCTGGAGGGGGCAGATGCTTAAGAACAATGTTATGAATATTGTCTAAACCTGGCGCTTTCGAATTTTTAAGTATTTTCATATAATATTTGACTTCTTCAACATTGGTGAGTGAAAAGGACTCTTCATTAGCAGTGACATTTTCTATATATTCATAGAAATCATTAACCTCTTTTTCAACAGGACTACATAAGCTCATTGTGGTCGAATGTGCAATTGCAAAATGATTTGCAAGAACTTCAGCTTTTTCCTGACAATTGCGTATTTCGGTATTATTGACGGTGAGTGTAGACACAGGTTTATTTCTACCCTTGATATGTTTTGTGATCTTCCAGAACTTTTTGTTTCCAATTGGTAAGTTAGAAAGCAGTCTTGCCCAACGATTATTTCTAATTTTGCTGATGTGAAAAGATATAAGCTTAGAAAGTTCTCTAATTATTGCGCGATATGTTATTTTCATGTTTCGATCAAGAGATCTTTGAAATTTTCTTCTGTATTTATTCCTCATAGCGATGAGGCGCTTGCACACTCCGGATATTTGCAGATTGTCGGATTTGTTCAGATGGTACGGAATGGTATCTGAACAGACAGAGGATAAAATATTCGTGAAGGTTTCGATAATCTTTTCAATATTCAGAAAAGTAATCTCATCGTTAAATACTGATGATGCAAGAATTTGAATTGTCATCAGAGATGCAAATCTGTTCCAATCAGCTTTTGAGAAGTCATGGTAAAGTTTTTTATTTTCGTAAATACTGTTATTTACACTGACAGTAAGTGGTACATGATCTGAGCAAAGCTTATTCGGATGAGTTTGTATGTCAGTGAAATTTAAAGTGGAGTTTGTAAGTAATAGGTCAATTGTTGATGGACGTCTGTCAACTACATTTTGGGGTATTCTAGTATGGTTGTTAGGATAATAAATATAATAGTTAGAAGATATTGATGATTGAACAAAGCGTTTCCAGCGGAGTTTGACTTATGGCAGTTCCAGCTTGTGTTCTGCGCATTTAGATCACCAAATAAGAAGAATTCCCGGGACGAAGTCAACAAATCAAGGTCACTGATGAAATCAGGCGAGTGCTTTGGAGAATATGCAGCAATAAACTGTATTTCCTTATTTTCGATGATTACAGTGATAGATATGTTTTCAATTTGCTTGGTCGGTATATCGTTGTTAACCTTGTGTTGTATGGTTGAACGAATTGCGATTGCTACGCCTCCACCGTGAGAGCTCCTGTCGTTTCTGTATATTTTGTACCCGGGCAATGAAAATTTATGTTGTGAATTCAAGAAGGTTTCGTTTAGTAGTAGCAGGTCTATAGAATTGGCCATCATGAATTGATTTAGTTGGATCGATTTTGGGTAGTCAGAGATGCCCTGACAATTCCAATGCATTATATTTAAACGATTGGAATGGGAATTATATTGCATATTTAAGTATGGACATTAAGACATTAAGCTGATCTGCTTTTGTAGTACAGTTTCGGAGATCTGAGATAGCTCCCGTAAAAATATTGAAGAGTTCATCGATAGTAAACAGTTCGTTGCTATTATTTGGATGTGAAAGATGTTCTTTGTGTGCCTCGGCGTAGCTTCTTCTTGGCGTTAATGACCAATTTGCATCCGGCAGAAAGTTTTTCATACCAGAAGCTAGAGGGAAATCATTTGCATTATAAGTGAATTTTTCACGAGGAGGCATGTTTGGAAAGTTTCTGCTTCTGCTGGACAAGCTTTGACGTAACAAAATGTAATCCTTACGACATGGGCATCGGGGATCGTCTGCTCTGTGGTTAATATTTTTAAGGTTCTTTTTAGAACAGTTGAAACATTTAAAAGTGATAGTGCTGGTCTGAGGCGATTTACTGATGGGACATATCGAGTAGTCGTGGTTTCCTCCACACGCAATACAAATGCAGTTACGGAAACAGTGTCTCGCGCCATGTCCGTACATTGCACATCTGGTGCATAATGTAGGCCCCTTTTTTCCTTTGGATGGATTCCTCCAGTGAACTACAATACCGCATAAGTGTCTTATTTTTTGCACCTGGTGCTTAGAATGGCACGTTCTATCAAACTCTAGCGCAAATATCGCATCGTCAACACTAGAGCGAGAAGTTACAATTTCCTTGATGCTTGTAGGGGAAACATTGTAGAAGTTTTTCAATTCATCCTCAATTTCTTTTGTTGGGAGTTTTGGAAGGCCAAAGAGAACTATTTTGTATAATTTTGTGTTCTTCATTTCATGAGTGTAAAACATACATTTCGACAAAGTCAGCTTTTTCTTCGCGTCCTCATAGTCCGTTATAGATGGGGAAGTTACCTTAGTACCAATGGACATTCTTTTGAATTGATACTTTGTGCCGAGCAGCTTAACGACTGTTGCGAATCCATGAGAGCTATCAACGATTATTGGCGGAATAACCAATTTGAAGTCCTTTTCGGAAATTTCATTATCGCTGTAGGCATCGTCAATTTCGTCTGCATCAATATCCGACAATGCAGAAAATCTGTTATGGTTTTCACTAATGTAATGTTTGTTTCTTGGGGTGTTTCCCCAAAACCTTTTGCGTTTCGCACTACTCATTTACACAATTGGAATGCTACGACGGCAGTAGGTGTTTTGTTTGTACGTTCACTATGGGAAACAGTAACTTGATTCTTTTTCTTTTTTTTTGCAATTGGTGCAAAATGTTTGTACAAAGTGTTTTGAATGGAAAGAAACCCGCTTTATTACTGATGTACGTCTATCCGCGACTAAACACTGCACAAGACTGCCATCCAATGTTTACTTGCAACCATACCTATGACGTTTAATTTATTGAGAGAATAAATGTGTCTATACTATATTCGTCTATGTTTATACCAATTCCAAGATGTATCTAGTACAGGTGGTAGCGTTAAAACAGCAGATTACATTATTTATTGTCCTTGTGGTTGTTGCCGAAAATTACAAATATTCCTCCTGATATAAATGGTTTCCCGGTACATCCCATGAAAGAATTAGGGCGAGCTTCTCACCAACAAGTGAGTTGTGCGCGTTCCAATTTTACACTCACTGATTTTGAACTACACTTTTATACCGGTTCCGAACGGTATTTTGAGAAGCTTTTCATGGCTAAGTACTCGATAGTGTCGTCGTCACTAAGCGAGGTGGCAGCCGTCGAAAGAAATTTAAGGTGGTCAGAGCAGGGATCGAACCCACATTCTCATGCATAGGAGCCGCGCACACTACCATTGCACCACCAACGGTGTCAATACGAAACAAGTACATCTTGACAATTTCGATCAGCTGAATTTGGCAAATAAAATTCTTTAAATTCCTACTGCTTCTACCTTACTTATTTTGCCATGGTCAGTACAAGAAATCGTGCACCTTCCATGCGACAAAATATACATAAATAAGTGCTCTGAAGCACTTTTGGGGCTTTAGTGATAAAATATTATTTATACGTTATTTATTTTCGGTTATGATAGCCAAAAAAATAATTTTTATGATTCGAACAGCATAAATGAAGGTTATCGTAAATTCGCGTACGTAGCACAAAACGGGAAAAAGTGATAGAAGGGAGCTTTTAAGAGCTTGAAAAGCTTTTATAATTTTTTTTCTACATCTGTTAGAAACTGCAAAAAAGATTTCTTACTTAAAAAAAGTCGTTACGTCTGCCATCAGTATAACTTTTGTGAAGAGTACCTCAAGGCACTCTTAAGCATTAGAGGGTTAATCTTTCTGTAGGGAAAGATTTAGGGTTAGATTTTTCTGTAGGGAACCAAATTTCTTAACTTTGTGAGCAGGGCACTAGTTTTTGATAGCAGTTCGTGCGCGACAGTGGCAGATGTCAACGATAAGGTAGTCGAATAGGAGCTACATTGAACCCTGTCCCCTTAGCTTTCCCGGTAAGAAGAGACAGACGGTGTTGTGGACTAAGGAGCTGGGTGAGCTGCGAAATTCCACGCGGACTCTTTTCAATAGGGCGAAAAGGTCGATATTGGACTCTGACGGGGAGGTTTACAAGAATTTTTCAACCTGTACAAAGGAAATATAACGACGCGAAATGCGCGTCACGTATCAGTTTCTGTGAGTCGATATTCGTGGTAAACGAGGCAGCACGCTTTCGTGCGTGGCTTCATAAGGCGGGCGGACGGCTCGTGAACCGATTCTGGTACTGAAACACTGGAACTAGTAATGGAAACCCATTTTCCGTGAGGTAGAAACCTAGGAACAGCTGGAGGAACTTTTAGACTCCCTGATACAGACCTCCGGAGCCAAGGCTAGATCGCATAAATAAACTCCCAAGCGTAAGCGACCAACTTCTAGAGAAGCAGTAACACCACGCCTGCAGAAAAGACGTAAACCGGAGTCAAGTGTACTAAGAGGAGGTCTGTGTAGACCCTACTGCTGGCCTGTACCGGTACTACCTTTAGGGGTGGTTCCGGACATGCGACGGTACCCCGACCTGACTCCGAATCTTGGCAACCACGAATGGCCCGAGGAGGTTTGCCACAGCCTTTCTAAAAGTCTCAACCGAGTACGTACTGTCAAAGGCAGACACCAAGTAAGTATATGTGAGGTTAGGCCTCTGAGACAACGTCTAACGCAGTTTAGTTTTTTTTCATCAGCCATCACCACCATCGAGCACGTTATAAAGCGCCTACAGTGCAGTGAAACGTAGGAAAAAAAATAGTGAATCGTAGGAAATTCCTTTGATTGCATTACGTTCCGGTAGATTCAACCGCGGCAGCGCAACCAAATACATCGGCACTTGACATAACTACCCAGGCATCTTCAGCTGTAACAGATCTCCGTTGTCTTCATCTAATATCATCAGCGGCAGGGACAAGTAGTAAAATCAGTGTCCGTTCTGCCGAAGCGCTCGTTTTTATCCAGTATCAGCCATTTTTAGCCCGCTAGGAATCACCACATCTCCATCAACTGCAATAGACCAGATTACCACCACATCAGCACATTCCCTGATCACCATCTTTACCTAACTCATCACCTTCACAGAAAAAATTACTATGGGTACTAAGCCTATTTGTAAAATTACGTTTTTTCAGTCATATAAATTTTACATGTATAAATTGGAAAAAGTTTTGGAAATTCGAAAACAAATTTTTGAAATTTCCAACTGTCAGTGGATATATTATTAAAAAAATTAAGCATGAATCTACATTGTAGGACAAAAATCTCTTCTGTCAGAAGGCATGTTATCGTGGTATGTACTTATATACATATGTGTAACACTGCTATGAATCAAAGTAATAATTTTTTAAACTGATAGGAATGAAAAAGAGGAATTAATATAAGGTGAATTGTAGGCTACGCAAAATTACATAAACGTCAACTGTCAGCTGCTGTCAAACAGCATCAAGCAGCATTGTTATTTGGCTTACTTGGCAGTACTCTCATTTAACATAAAAATGTATGAATTAATTTTTTCATATATTTTTTATAATTATATATCCATGTTAAATTCAAATTCACATTTAACATTTTGTTTCACTTAAATACATAAGTAAATATACGAAATTTCAATATTTCATCAATCAAAAAAACAGCCGAAGGTTTTTGTCCACACTGAAACAGCAGCATAGTTTGTGTTCACGCTACAAACTCAAACACTCAACCAAACACCACACATATGTTTGAGTGTATGTTTTTAAACAATTTTCATTTGAGAAATTTAAATATTAGGAAGATATCAACCAATATGAAATGTATATCAAACGAAAGATAACATCTTCATTTACCTACAAAAAAATTTTTAAAAAAAGTTATCTCGCCGTTTCCTCATAATCAATGAAATAAAGATTACAACAATAACAATCTGACATGACTCCCTATACCGTAAGGTAAGACGTATTCTACGCCAAAATTCGAGGTAATATTGCCTAAAAATATTGTATAATTTCACCTAAGTGCTAAGGCAACATAGGGTTTGCTATGTTCTACGGCAATACGAACAAACAGCTCAGGCATTTTTTATGTTCGAAATTTCCCCTAAAATTTTAGGTAATTTTAATTTTTTATTTTGTAAATTTAACTACGCTAAATAAGTAATTGTACAAAAATATTTGGGTAAATTTATCGTACATTATAGTTATATTTTCTAATAAATTAACTATTCTGCATTTGAATAACTACAGACACTCCCAATAGTTAAAAGAACAGTTACACAATAAATTATATTTAAAAATCTTTATACATGAAACATATTTAAAGGGAAGCTATAATATTGCTGAAGATGGTTACTTAATCCACTGTGCTTTGATTTGTGTAATGTGGTGATTGATTATGATCAGGGAAAAGTATTAAGGCAGCACCGTAGGTTCAAAATTATAGAGCTATAATATTTATGGTGTTCAAAATCATCTCTGTTTCTTCTTCCAATGACTCATTGTAATCATGAAAGCCGTAAAATACACCATTGGTTACAACCAGTAAGTGTCGATAAATGCGATCAGCATCATCCTGTTATGATCATCAATGGTCCAAACACTGATATAGTTTCCATCAATTGTTCCGAATCAAGATGAATTCCAACCCAACAACCATTCACGAACCCCTTTGTAGCATCAACAACTGTGGGGGTAAGGTGAACCATATTCTTCCCATTAAGTGGCCTTGGAGAGATAAACTTCCTCGAATTTCAAGAAAAAACTGGGCTATAATGATATAATTAATAATCAAACCATTAATATGAGCATACATTACTAAATTATTACTTACCTTTTTTTTCAATGAAATAAACTCTGTTCACTATTCCCGATTAGATTGGGTTTCAGAATATTTGTATATGTTGGCATTCGAAATCAAATAAATTTTGAAAAGTGTTACCTATTTTCAAATGAAAATTTTACAAAGCCAATACGAATGTGGATTGCCTAATAGCATAGGTAATAAATCGAAGTGTTTTAGTTTTATACGAAAACATTTACCTAAGTCAACCAAGGCAACACATCTTCGGGAAATTTTTTCTGTGTAAGGGAAGCTATGTCTTACTTTGATTTTTTGGTACTTCTTCCGCTAAACTTTAGTTATATTCTTATATATTCGATATCGAGAAGTTAATAAACGCAGTCTTTCAAGTAAAAAAATACTGGTTTGTTTATTTTATCCGAAACAGATACTACTTTTTAAAATCGTTCGTATATATTTAAACTTGAGGTAATTTTCCCTAATATAGTGGGCGTTTTGCCTAAAATTTTGGTTGATTTATCGAACATAAAAATTGCCTAAGTTTATTAGTGATACTGCCGTAAAACTTACCAAACTCTATGTTGCCTTAGCACTTTGGCATTTTCATACAGGGTCCGCCAACGAATTAGTACTGATTTAAAAAAAACATAACTCGATCATTTTTGCAGATATATTTTTATTTCTGGTCTTAAAATGTTCACAAGAAGGGGGATTTTTATGATAAAGTCACGTTCTGAAGTTCACGTCGAGCATATGGCGGCCATCAGCAGTAATGCATGAATCGAGTCTCGAGATGAAGCTCGTAGCCACACTGCCCAACATGGCCCGAGGGATTCGTCGGATTTCTTCACTGATGGCTTCCTTCAACTCGTGCAGGGTCCTCGGCTTTTCTCTGTAGACTCTCTCTTTTAGGTATCCCCACAAAAAAAAGTCGCAAGGGGACAGATCTGGGGACCGGGGGGGCCAGGAGACATCACCGCGTCGAGAGATAAGGCGACCAGGAAATTTTTGGCGGAGGATGGTCATTGTGGCATTTGACGTATGGCAAGTCGCTCCATCCTGCTGAAACCAAACATTTCTCAATGGGATACGTTTTCGTCGGAGTTCAGGGAAAAAAAAATCATTCAACATGGTGAGATAACGATTGGAGTTCACTGTGACTGTCACACCGTTTTCTTCAAAGAAATAAGGGCCAATGACTGTATTCTTCCCGACGGCACACCACACTGTAACACGAGGGCTGTGCAGAGGCTTTTCATGAAGTTCTCTTGGATTTTCTGCCCCCCAGTATCTGAAATTTTGTCTGTTGACGAATCCATTCAGGTGGAAATGCGCTTCATCAGTCGTGAAAAGAGTGATGTTGTCGTTGTCGTTGAACACCGATTGCATTTGCTCACAAAACAATTTACGCTGGTCGTAGTCCCCTTCTAACAATTGCTGGGTTATCACCAACTTGTATGGATGGAATTTGAGGTCCTCCTTCAAAATTCGACGCACAGTTGTCTGAGACAAATTAAGATTGGACGCACGAAGTCGGACAGAACGGTTGGGGCTCTGGAGGGCAGCGACCCTGACTCTGTCAATATTCTCCGGAGTTCGTGCAGTTCGATTTCCTCCCGTTCTTCTTCTCAGAACACTTCCCGTTCCGTTAAAATTGTTCACCCACACCATTATTAAATTCCGATTGGGGATAGTTCCGCGGTGGGGAATGTTAAAATGCCGACGGAAGTCACGCTGAGTCTGGACGATCGATCCGTTAACCAAGAAACGACTTACGGCGAAAACACGTTGCTGCATGGTCCAAACCATTTTGAGTACTGACCTGAAAAAAACTCCCCTTCGTTGTGAACACAATGAGACCAACCCCACCACTCTGAGGGGCCCAGACGCCGAGTACTACCCATTTGAAAAACATACTAATCCGTTGGCGGACCCTGTACTATGATTTTTGGTAATATGACCTTGACTTTTTTTTTCTGTGTAGGATACATCAAGTAAGAACCCCCATTAAATCACCTGTTTAAATGACCAAGGTAAGACCGTTTTTTTTTATTTTTAACGGACAGTGCTAAGTCCACCCATGGGCAGACTTAAGTAGGGAAGTGAAAGTGTTCAGAAAGTTCCTAATCTAATACCCAATTGAGACGGTATTAGCCGGAGCCCAAAGGCCAGGTCGTAATCTTTGAGGAATTCCCTCTAGAAGCCGAAAAGAATCGATTCTCTTTGTGATTTTGATACCGAAGAAGAAAAACAAGAGCAATTTGAAATGGAAATGTAAAAGCCAAAGAAAAGTTAAAAGGCAAAGAAAAGTGTAAACCTAACTAAATGCATAATTTGCTACAAATTTCGCATTAAATTATGAAAATTAAAAACCAAAGAAAATGTAAATAATACTAATTGAATCTTTAAGAATAATGAATTTTGTAAAAATTTCGCATTAAATCATGCAAATTTGAACGCCAAAGAGAAGTTAAAAGGCAAAGAAAAGTGTAAGTAATAAATAATACTAGTTAAATCTATAAGAGTAATGAATTTCGCATTAAATGATGAAAATTAGTAACCAAAGAAAAGCTTAAAGGCAAGGGAAATTGTAAATAATGCTAAGAATAAATAACTATGAACATTTAAAAGCCAAAGAAAGCAACCATTGAATAGAGAGTCAAAGACGATTTAGAATTAGACGACCAGAAAATGTGCGCAACTTGGTAACCCTAGTAAAAGAGAACCAAAAAGTGCTAGGAGTTCACTCAAACGTATTTCTCTCTCGCGTCATATCTTATTTCATACTTTTTGCATAGTTTATGCAATTTTACTTTAACATGGTTGGAATTTGTATAGTTATATACAATAACACTATCAAAATCCTTCTCGTAGATTGAAATATTCAATGAAGAGAGTAAGAGAGAGATCAGAGAATTGCTGGGGTTTCACTCGTTGTGTTTGTTGGCATTTGAGTGAAGAGAAATTTTGACTGTCTATTTGTACATCGTTTTTGAATCTATCAAAAAGGATGTACGGGTAGAGAAGAAATTTGGCAACCCTAGTAGAAGATCATCAAAAAAGTCGACGTGATTCACTTAAACGCATTTCTTTCCCGCGTCATAACTTGCTTATTTCATACTTTTTACATACTTTATGTAATTTTATTTAAATATGGTTGGTATTTCTATAGATAGATAGAATAACATCATCAGAAAACTGGTCGTGTATTGAAATAGTCAACAAAGAGAGTAAGAGAGCGAGCAGAGAAACGACACGCTTCACTCGTTTCCTTTGTTGGCATTCCATTCCATGAGTAAATTTTCTCCTCTATACCATAGTTACTTTATGAATATATAACAGAGTTGTATTTTTCCGTGGAATAGCTTTTTGATTTCCGGTCTAGTGTCAGTTAGGTTTATTTGAATTTGAATTTTAGTACCGATTTTGTTTGTTTTTAGCTAATGTATGAGAAATTCATACTACAAGCTGACAAGGTCAGGAAAATGTTTCTAATTGAAAAACTGACACTGAAATGGTGTTGGTCCTACCCCAGAGGAGAAAATCCCTAAGGCTGGTCACGCAGTATGCTTTATAACAAATATAACAATACTATGCCGAAGCCGCAAAGCCGGTATTGGATCTACCCCAGAGGAGAAAATCCCTAAATCCCGACGAAAGCTTTATAACATAAAAATACTAAGCCGATGCCGAGAAGTCGGCGTTGGACCTATCCCAAAGGGCACAATCCCTAATCCCAGCCGAAGGCCGGCCACGCGGAGAGCTTCATAATTTTTTGCGTTTATTTTGGGTGGTTTTAGACAAAAAAGTGATGATATCAATAGCATTACACGGTACCTTAACCCAATTTCTCTCTCAACCATCCGAAATTTCGGGGCATATAACGCCGATACTACGCATGTGGTCCGATTTTGTTATTTTACTTGTTTTGTTTAAAATATCGTGTTCTAGCCCCCCTCAAAAATATTTTCTTTGAGTGAAAGCCTTAATATAGAGCTGTTCAAGTCTTTGCACTATTATGAAAATGTTTAACGATCGAAAGCACCATCTATTGCTTTCTATTATCTTTTTTTTTGTACGTAGGAAGGTATATCAGTTGTATACATGCCTTTGATTTTGGTACGTATGAATTTGGCATCACTGTTGTTTTGTGTTGGTGTCAAAGCGCATTTTTTTTTTGTCTGCAACGTAAAGTGGAAAATTTTCGCGCAAGAAAGTTTTACTAGAGTTTTTACTAGAAACTTTTTAAAAGCAAACCGAAAACAAATCACTATTTTCATTTTACTTCCGCGACGACAAAATGGTTAAAGAAAAGAAGCAGTTCAGTATTGGCGATTTGGTGTTCGCCAAAGTCAAGGGATACCCAGCATGGCCAGCAAAAATTACCAAATACAACAATAAAAAGTATAATGTGTATTTCTATGGCACCGGTGAAACGGCCAACATAAAAGTGGAAGATCTCTTCCAATACAAGGAGAACAAAGAGAAACTCGCCACGGATAAAAACATGAAACGCAGCAACTTTCGCGAAGCCATGGAACAAATTGAAGCTGCTTTAAACGGTGAAGATTCGGCACCCATTGATTTGCCCGCAGTGATGGCCACAGGACCGGATGTCACAGCAGACGCATCCCAATTGGAAGAGACACTGGATGCTACAATGGACGATAGTGTTGTGAATACGTCTACTATGCCGACAGAGAAAATGGAAGATGGAGAACCTGCTGCTACAGATGATGCGAGTGCGGCAGAGAAAGTATTAAAGAGACCAGAAAGTGCCAAAATGACTAGTTCGAAGAATGACGAACAGGATGGCGACGTAGCTGTGGGACCAGAAGGTGAAATTGTTAGCCGTAGCGGTAGAAAGATTAAAGTTAAACGTTACATTGACGATGTAGGCGATGCTGTTAACAATGTTCATGCTCCTCCGTCTAAGAAGAAGGTACCGACAGAAGGTAAGTGCAATGAAATAGTATAGGGGCACACGCCATTAGTTATATATGCAATGGCCCAATAAAGTCTGCATACAGCAACTATGAAACTTTTGGAAAGAAAGTATGAAAAACAATTTTGGGTAGTCATAGCTAATAAGACGTATTTATTAACTAATTATGGAAGACATTGGGTAATTAGGCCGTCCCCATACTTGGGATGTTATTTATATTTATGTGAACAACTTTACGTAATTCCGACAAAATATGTGCCTTCTGTAGAAATGGAGAACCTAATGTTAGGAATTTATAGGTATATGATTAATTTAACTTTCTATTAAGAATTTTTTTTTTATTTACAACATTAAAACAAACATCACCACTACAATTTTAAAAACTTTGTTTACACCTTTTCTTTTGTGGTGCATTCAGGTATCCAATCGCATCAAGATATAAAAAGTACCAAGACTGGCAAGCGTAACTCATCGAACGCTAATGCCAAACCTGTTGCTGCTATCACTCCAACTATCAAGTCTGGTAGCAAATTCGAAGTTCACAATAACCTGTTGTTGGCCTTTGTCCCGCCAGCCAAATGTATAGGCATTAAATTGGATTATCAGAAGCCTGACTCTTTTGAATCGGCTGAAGAAAAAAGCCAATGGGAGGAAAATGCACAAAAAGATGCAGAGGACCTAAAGGTGAAGCTTGAAGCCGGTTCGATAAAAATGGATGCGATCAAGGATCGTATTGTAATTAATCCTCCACGTGCTAAAATCCATCGCGGTGCAGCTAATCGTTTTATCAGTCAAATGATTGAACAGGAGGATGCTTTGCTGATTGAACGCGATTTTATTAAACTCTCACAGCAACTACGGGAGTGTTTGGGACTCAAGCGTGCCGATGTTGATCGCTGTTTGGACATTCTAAAGCAATACAAAGAATTCCAACTGACCAAGTTAATGTTGTTGCGAAATCCTGACTGTGTCGATAGCATACGACGTTTGAGACGCTATATTGGCAATTTAAAGCTGTGGAATTTAACGGAAGAACAAGAAACGGATTTTAAGGCTAAAGCGGAAATTATACGTTATGAGGCCTCTTTAATTTATAACAATTTCAAAAAGATATTTGGTCCCAATACATCTACCCATTTTTGGGAGGAGTTTTGCAATCAAGTTCAAGCCTACAAAGAGAAAACAAAACATCTTAACGATCAGGCACGTGTAATATTAACCGAAAAGGTTTACAATACATTAAACGCTAACAAACGAGTTACGGAAACGGATGGCGATGGGGCTGAAGACGAAAAGGAGCAAGCATACAAACAAGAGGAGCATGATTATAAAGAAGAACTAAAAGACGATATGGAGGTAGTAGAAGATGAAAACGTAAAATCAGAAGATGCTGATGTTTCTACCCCTATCGAAGGAGATGGTAACGTGGCAGTACAGGCCAACTAGGTCGACAACTTACCATAGTTTTAACACATTTAGTTGTTTAGTATGTACACAACCAAATTAAGGTTATTTTTTCTCTTTCAGTAAAAATTAATAATTTCTTAGGGTAGATCTGCAGTTCACTTTCGAATCCAAGCTCATCGATTAAAATGTAACTGACTGCAAGGTCGCTTACACCTCCACTTGGCAGATATGCCGCATCCGTGTCCAAACTTCCCGCCTAATGATCGAAAGAAATTGCAGAGTTTACTGCTATATACTCCTTTCAATTGTTACACAAACCTAGCAACTGTATTCTCCCACCCACCCCTGTTAAGACGACAACAAATGGTGCGTTAGAAGGGGGAGAGAAGTTAAGGCATTCGTTTTTTTACAAATTCTACTGTAATGTTAAATATTTTTTGACACATAAGTTATTTACGCTACAAATAACGTAGGGCTATTAATATTTAGCTATTTCTTTTTACATGATCGTTTTATTACTCTTGAGTTTCTCTATGAGAATAACAATAACACATTACATAAAATGAAACTAACACAACAACTGTGAACAATTCTGCACTCCTGACGGGAAGAAATATTAAAATAATTGACAACCCCAATAATTCATTTGTGTAAACTGCTACATATATACTACATATTTTTTGAAACGTTTAACTGTTTCAATTGAATTCATGCTATTTATAGAATTCTACTTAAATAAAAAGTAAAATAAAATAAAATTTTAATTTAAACTAAGATCGCATGATGTAACAGCGGGCTTCGCATGATGTAACAAGTGGTCTTGTGGCTTTTATAAGAAGCTTGATTAGAATATTAAAAAGTGATCTGTCCATATCGGCAATACTCTGTTCCTTTGACATGTTAAAAATACTATAACGTGCGAACCAATAAGATGTAAATTGTCTTGGATTAACGCTTGAAGTGCACTATTTCAATACTTTCTTATAGCGGATGCAATGTTACACCTAAAACAGCCGCATATGGCAGATCATATATAGTCGAGATCAGGTGGTTAACATATTAAACTTAAATCATGATGTTGAATTTTTGTTACTGGGTGCATCCAAAGCCCTGACATCGGTCAAAAACAAACAGCATCGAAAGGGTTTGGTGTTAATTATGGGGGTGGATTCTGGTTCTGTGAAAACTTTTCAGTGATAATTCTTGTACCTAAAATAACACTGGAAATTTTTTTCATTTCACAGACTCAGAATCGACCCCCTGATGTTTAATCAAGTTACTACCTAAATTGTTTGAAATACATGATAACACTGAAGACTGTTCGATTGACCGAAATGACAGCTCAGTGTTACTGCAGAAGCTGCGGGGATAAAGAAGAGGACAAAATCATCGAACATCGCCTACGTGAGTAAAGGTGTGTTACTTCTTCTTGCATCTAAGAAACATTCGGGTTGTGAAGCCGAGTGACTAGTGTTCTTTTGGGGGACGTGAATTGGTTAGTCGGGGACTAATAAGTGTCTTTTTTCAGTCAACACTTGAAACACCGGGATGGGATATATAACCGCACTTGAACCACACCCTAAAAATGACGCACCCTGATAGTACAGTGGTCCTTATTGGATCACTTCTACATAACCTAATTCTGGGGCGTGGTGTAAGTGCATTGTACGTTGAAAATACATTAATGTTGAAGGGGGCCTGTCCTTCGCCTTTCATTTACAAAAATGAATCTTTAAAAACTGAAGGTCATTGACAGAATAAATTACCTTTTCTCCGAGGAAATACGGTAATGTATGGTCGATCTCCTCCATGTAAGTGCCAGGTGAATTGAAATGCATAACGTGGGGCCTATTCGGAAATGCAACAACTGTTGCAGATGCTTGTTTGTTGCGCATTTTGTTTGCAATTACGGTCTCAAAACACCAGCAAAGCTGTCAGATGTTGCATTTACGAACGTGCTGCGCATCAGTTGCAGAGCAGTGATGCATTTCCGAAAAGGCCCGTGTTCATACACCTTTGCATGAATTTGAAAATGCGCAACAAACAAGCATCTGATCATTTCCGAACAGGCCCGATATAAGCACCAACATTAAAATTCAACTCGAACTTTAACCACCGATTAAAAATGTGAAATATTTTTATTTTATAATAATTTAACATACATTCAAGAGATAAATTAAAAAAACTGACTACATAAATATTGTCTTAAATACTATATGACATTGAAGCACAATGTAATGTTCTATTTTCCCTTACAAAAAAAAATATTTCAAACTTAGCCTATAAACTTAATATGGTGACTTGAAAATAAGAGACTTCCTTGCCAAAAAGAAATAGCTTGTGGGTCATACACTTTAAAAAAGAGTTGTGTCACGATCTATGTGTTTATAAGCTAATGCCTGAAACATCACTCCACCAGGAGTTTCATATTATGAAAGCAATGTGACGATTATTTAAGCTATAGCATAATCTAAAAGGTAAACTTGCATAAATAGAAACATTGTAGGGTGTATCGTTTTTTTTTTATTTTACTTTGGAATTCCCAAAAAAATCTTGGCAAATGCATTACTACTGTCGTTAAAGGACAAAAATCTTATTAATTTGTCAGGGGTCGGTCGGTAAGTGCGGACAACAGTAATATTAAAACTTGCCTTCCAAAATTTTTTTTGGTTCCAAAGAATAAACAAAAATCGATAGGGTCTTAAATATTAATTATGTCAAAGCATCATCGTATTGAGGGAAAATTGTCTTCGCCAACACATTGTTAATGTTCAATCTTTAGCATCACCTACGCCATCTGGTTGTATAGAAAACATCGCTTCCGATTCAGGCAGACATGGTGAGTCATATATCTTACAAATTCGTGTGTCACCTCGTCCCTTGCGTAGGGACAATCGCGTGGTAGAAGCATGAGCTAAAATATGACCTCCTATAGGCTTCTTGGCGTCTGCTTGAAACATTGCACCGCCATCAACTTGTGCCACCACTTGATTTGTAATAACAACAGCAACACCAAATTCATCCGCCAAACGAAGCAGCAAACGTAAGAAACGATTCAAATGCGCTTGTCGGGCTTGCAGCTCAGCACGTCCAGAGTAGTCAGCACGATAGAGAGCCATCGCACTGTCTACAACAATTAGAGCATATCTGCAAAAAAGGAAAACAATTCGAAATTAAATGTAAGTTATGCATATACTGACACTTTACTAATCAATTACATATTCATGCCTTAACCAGTTAACACAATTGTGTTTCAATTGAATCTATATTTCGGTCTTTATAGTTAAATCTGGTTTTAACTAAGAAGAACTAACCTCGACTCAACCATCATTGCCGCTCCCATCATTAACAGCTCTGTCTGGTGGTCCGAATTGAAGGCCCTGGCACAAGCCACATTATCCAAGACATCATCTTTCACTAACTTAAAGCGATCTGCTATTGCTACCAAACGTTCAGGTCGAAAAGTATTCTCCGTGTCGATGTACAAACATTTGCCTTCGCCACCACCCAGACTTATGGGCAGCTGGCAAGTTACCGCCAACGTGTGGCACAACTGTGTCTTACCCGAACGAAATTCTCCAAACATTTCCGTAATCGAACCAGTTTCTATGCCACCGCCCAACAGTTTGTCTAATTCTTTGGATCCAGTGGTTAGCATAATAATTTCCGAACGTTTCTGGTAAATCAACAGGGCTGTGCTAAATCCCATGGGCACTAAGCTGGATGCATGTGCCAAAAGTTTTTCCACTTTGGTGTCTGAAAAACCTTTGAGGGTTAAGAGTTCCTTTTTGGTAGCAAATGCTACCGACTCCACTGTGTGATAACCAGCAGTCTTTAGACGTTGTATATCATTGGCTGTAATACCATTCACTTCCAGTTTGTTCACTAGCAAATGGCCACGTTCCTCCTCATCCTCTTCACAATCTGCTGTTGTTGCTGTAGCCAGTGATCTATCCTTTTCATGATAGCTCATTTTGGTGATTTTTGTGTAATACTTGGGATATTGATTAAAAGCGAATATTATTAAAATTTCTGTTTTTGTTTTGAAGTCCCGCTTGTTGCAAATGGCGTAATATATTTTCACAATAGAAGGCATTTACTGAACGTACACCACAGAAGGAGGACGGCTGAAAAACCAGCGAATCTGCCGCCGCCGCAGACAATTTTACGAAGGTCACGCCGCCGCCAATTTAGTGAAATAAATACTTGATTTGCTTTAAGCATGAAACACATAGGCGGCGACAGGCTACACGAACACACGACTGCAAATGCCGCTGACTGCAAATATAGACGTGTGGCTGCTACTGAATTATTTTCAAGACGGCAACTGCAAAGTAAATAGCTGATCTGTAATTTTGACGTTTGTGTTATTTGTGTGAAAAGAAAAGACAATGTCTGAAGAATATTTAATAAATAAAACATAACAAAAATTGTGAAAACAGTGTATAAAGTACGAAGTGAATTGCAGACGAGCGATAATCGAAGATGGTAGGTTCGTCCGGTGAATCTAACTCGGGATTAGGAGGGCTTCTACCGAACGTGCATTCAGCAGCTAAAACAGAAGGACGAGGAACACTTTTTTAAAGCATTCCGGATGTCCGTAGCAAACTTTAATTTATTGCTGGCTCTTCTAAGAAACAAAATGGAACGATTTTCTTTATGTTTTTCTAACCCGCTTGTGCCAGGTCATAAAGAATTTCGCGGCTTCGCACTTCCTTAATAAGCTGCTCGTCAATGTCCATTTTAAACTATTAAATTTGAAATGCAAAACAATAACAAACAAATATTAATAATAAATATAACAACAAATACTTACCTACTTCAATAAACAAACAAAAAGAAAAATTATAACAAAAACAAACAACCAATTGTGAAAGTTGTTCAACAATAAACAGCTGATTATTATGTCAGTGGTGCCACTTCAGGCATTGACAGCTCTAACCTGTTAATTGTCGCCCATTAAAATAGAAATTAGTTTAATTCAACTACAGCTACATAAGTAGCATAGACAACAACCTGCAGTCGTGTCGCCTTGCCGTCGTTAAAATATTCACTTACATATAAACACATGTATTTTATTTTTGACAGGTTGTGGTCGGTAGCCTGTCGTCTGTCGTCGTCTATGTGTTTCATGCTTTATGCAACGCTGTTTTATCTCACACTACGCATTAATAGTACGTTTGCTTACAACCATTTTAGTCACGGCCAAAAATGATGTGTACAAGTAGACAGTCAAATTTTCTCTTCAAGCATGAAACACATAGCCGACGACAGGCTACCGACCATAGACTAATACATACCTAGATAAACTTATTCTCTCATCTGAAGTTTCATTTCACACTCTCATCGTAGGTTTGTGGAAATGAGAGCAATTAAATTTAAAATTATCTTACACAAGGTGGAGTTACAAAATATGTTCACTTAACTTTTTCCTGTCGTTTTGGTGTAGAACTGAAAAATTTAAATATATTTTGCACTTTTTTATTGACTTTTATCGTTGGTATACATTTGTATTGTATTTAACACAACTAGTTTGCCACAAAAACACGAAAATCGGTTGTTGTTCCTATGTTGATCGCTGTATACTATTGCCACTATCTGGTATTATTTAACCCATATTTCTACCATCCAATGTTTACTTTCCATCGTACCTATGACGTTTAATTTATTGAGCGAGTAAAACCTTCTATGGTATGTGTTATTCTATGCTACCGACCACAACCTGTCAAAAATAAAATACATGTGTTTATATGGAAGTGAATATTTTAACGACGGCAAGGCGACACGACTGCAGGTTGTTGTCTATGCTACTTATGTAGCTGTAGTTGAATTAAACTAATTTCTATTTTTGTGGGCGACAATCAACAGGTTAGAGCTGTCAATGTCTGAAGTGGCACCACTGACAGAATAATCAGCTGTTTATTGTTGAACAACTTTCACAATTGGTTGTTTGTTATTGTTAAAATTTTTCTTTTTGTTTGTTTATTGAAGTAGGTAAGTATTTGTTGTTATATTTATTATTAATATTTGTTTGTTATTGTTTTGCATTTCAAATTTATCCATCCTAGTCAGATGACAACGAAATGTCAAAAGTTTACACGTTTCTCCATCCCATGTTTGCGCAGCAAATTTGCCTCGAAAACTTTCCACTTTTGTGCAAGTCGCTTTGTATGCGAAATTTGTTTGTTTTGACGTTTGCTGTGCAAGTTTACGATGTTTTCGAGTTTACGAGGTTCTTTCGAGCTTTCATGAAGACCACTACTGTTTTCACAATTTTTGCTACGTTTAACACAATAACACGAACGTCAAAATTACAGATCAGCTGTTTACTTTGCAGTTGCCGTCTTGAAAATAATTCAGTAGCTGCCACACGTCTATATTTGCAGTCAGCGGTATTTGCAGTCGTGTGCTCGTGTAGCTTGTCGTCGTCTTTGTGTTTCATGCTTCACTCAAATGCCAACAAACAAAATGAGTGAAATCCTAGCCATTCTCTGATCTATCTCTTATAGCTCATTCAAAATATTTAACTGATTTCGTATCAAATGTCCTAAAAAAAATCGGAAGTGTTCGCATTGGGGTTTTTCTTGATTTTATTGAAAGTCTGCGTATTGACGAGGTAGTGTTACTACGACAACAATCTAATAATCCAAATCGATATTGGCACCTCGAATCACACGTACATCCATTACACTAGAAGAGTGCCTGCCATCTATAACCAAGTGATCAATCTGGTTCTTCGTTCTCTGATCAGGAGATAACCAGGTCGCCTTATGAATATCCTTATAGTGGAATCATGTGCTTCTAATAACCATGTTCTTTGCAGCGGTGAAGTCTATCAGTCTAATTCTATTATCGTGCAGACTGCGATTACCGATGGTTGGTCGAAAAACATTTTCCTTTCCCAATTTGACATTAAAATTGCCCAGGATAATCTTAATGCCGTGATCAGGGCATCGTTCATATACTTCCTTCAGACGCTCATAAAATGATTCTTTGACCTCATCTTCTTTATCCTATGTCGGGGCGTGCACAGAAATTAACGAGATATTAAAATATTTCGGTTTGATGCGAATAGTGGCCATGCGTTCACTCACTGGGTTGAACCTTGAAACTAGGTGTCGCAGTCTCTTGCCAACTATTAAAAGAAAAAACGTATGGGTAATCAAGCAAATTTTCTCGAGTTTTTGCTTGAAATCAACAAAAGGTGCAAAATTAGGAAAATCTATGCCAGTGCGAATGGTGTATTAGGTATTTGCATTAGCAATTCCGTGGTTAAGCTGTCAAAATTATCTGAATAATGAAAAACACTATGTGCACAAAATGTGAAAAATTTTATAAGCTTGTCCTCAATAGCATACAAAGTCTATGCCATAGAATAACACATACTATAGAAGAACTTATTCTCTCATCTGACGTTTCATTTCACACTCTCTCGGTAGGTCTGTGGAAATGTTTACATACACCAGGTGGAGCATGGTACAAATAAATGGTAGAAGCACTAGCCCAGCTGATTTTAACTTTTTTCTGGAGTGAGTATGAGTAAGTTTTCCTCTTATGTCAAAGTTTGTTTACATTTGGTTTCTGCAATCCCCGTTCGCCTGCAACTGCTGTTTTTGAAAAATTTTCTCTGTAAAAATCACATAAAAACGTTTTAATTTTCACATTTAAGCACTTTCAGAATATCAAATAAAACAGAATCATTTTCTAAATGGCACTTTTTCCAATTTTGTCAACAATTTCAGTATTTTTCTATCAGCTGACTTGACACAATACAGACACTGATCAAAAACAAAATGCCTGTTGTTTTTGGCTTGTTGTATTTGTTGTAGTACTGCATCTACCATTATATTTGTACCATGAGGTGGAGTTACAAAATATGTTCACTTAACTATTTCCTGTCGTTTTGGTGTAGAACTGAAAAATTTAAATGTATTTTGCACTTTTTTGTTGACTTTTAACGTTGGTATTCATTTGTATTGTATTTAACACAACTAGTTTGCCACAAAAACACGAAATTCGGGTGTAGTTCCTTTGTTGATCGCTGTATACTATTGCCACCATCTGGTATTATTAAACCCATATTTTCCACCCTCCACTGTGTAATTTCCATCGTACCTATGACGTTTAATTTATTGAGCGAATAAAACCTTCTACGTATGTGTTATTCTATGGTCTATGCTATTAAATTGCATTTTGATTGAAATTCTTTGAGTTTTATTAACAAACAAAAAGAAACAAAATCGAAATTGAAATTTTACACACGGAAAAGATGAAAAAACACAAATCAGCTGGGCTGACGCGTTTACCGGATAGATATTTTTACCATAATAATAAACAAACAAAAAGCAACAAAATCAAATTTGACAGCTTACCCACGGAGAAGATGAAAAGCCACAAATCAGCTGGGCTGACGCGTTTACCCGATAGATAATTCTACCATGAAACATAACCTTACTAAACCTTATGTAAAGTTTCAGGAGAACGTATTAATTTGTTTTCGTTGTTTTTTACTTATAAATTAATAAATGAAAACAACACGTTGCTTCAATGCAACCCAATTATGAATAGTTTTGTCTACTTGGACGTTGAGTTGTAAGTATTGGAGTGCGGCAAAGGAACCGACGTAACATAGGCAGAAATAGTGACGCAATTTTCTTCTCGCATATCGTAGAAAGCTTAGAGACGATTCTTCAGCTGTGCTAACACCGGCCTATTTTCAAGGTAGTATAGAAAATTCGTTAGTGGACTTCTTTGGCGAGATTGGCGGTCAAACGGAACTTGAATTATTGACATTTGATGCACCACAAAAGAGAGGAATTTTGAAAGTTCCTAAAGAATTTTCCAAGCAGGCAAGAGCTGCCATAACATTGATTGGTCGCTTCCAAGATATTCCTTGTCACTTCGAAGTACTAGAGACGTCGGAAGAACCAATCACTTTATAACATTTTACAACATTCGAGATGTCATTCAGTTACAGTAAAACTTTTGGCAAAGATACTGTCATATTTGCGACAAAGGAAGATCATTCGACCCCCTCCACTGTATTGCTCCCACCGCCGGAACCTGCCCAGGGTCTAATTACAAAAGAGGGCGACATTAATTGGAGTTGTCCCTGTTTGGGTGGAATGGCCACAGGACCATGTGGTGTCGAATTTCGTGAAGCTTTTTCCTGTTTCCATTACAGTGAAGCAGAACCCAAAGGCTCCGATTGCTACGAAGCATTCCGCACAATGCAAGATTGTTTCACCCAATATCCCGAAGTGTATAACAAGTCTGGTAGTAGTGGTGATGACGACGAAGAGGGTGGCGGCTTAGATTTGGCAGCAATGGATGATCTAAATGGCGATGAAAAGGCAGCTCTTGAGGCTAGCACTACACAGGAAATTGCAAAGAAGTGAAGCTACCCAGCATTTATTAAAAAATATGTTTTTGTTAATTCATCTTTAGTAAGTAAGAATAGATCTGAGATCTTCGCCTGAGTTTATGAAAGTAAATAAAGGAAAGTTGTAATGAGAGGGATATAAAGACCTCGACTTTTATAACAATTTAATTTTTACCTATTATTTACAATAGTTTTTAATAAGTGTGCCATGTTATCTTTGGAATAAGCACCGGCGTCCAATATCTGATGTATTTTATATTCTTGACCCAAAACGTTGAAAACAAAAACATACAAGTAGCCTTGTGTTCATTTGCTTTTATATCCCACCACAGCTTAAAGAAAATTAAGGATTCTCAAACTTTTCCAAAATTAAAGATGTGAATTTTGTAAAGATTTTAACTAAAACACCCTTTACTTACTTCTCGATAAGATGTACAAGATATAAAATACTGTCATCCACTTCACTTACCTTGGCTCAACATGATAATGGGACACTTGCAAATATGAAAGATATTAGTTATTTTGCAGGAATTTAAAAAAGGTATAAATGAAGTATATATCGCAATTGAAAATTTGTTCTCTCAGTTTATTAAAAACAAAATTCATATGTATTCATTAGCTTAAACTATTCACGTATTTCAGGTCAAAGTAGTAATTGCACAAGTAGCATATTGAAAACTAAATTGACTTCAGTATCATTCTTTACAGTTTAATATTTTGTTGTATTACCTTTCGCTGTATTACTGCTTAGGCATCGATTTCACTCGTTTCTGGCAGTAATCATGCAATATTTGTTGCCATTCATCCTTTAGAACTGCAATCAGGTCACTTTTATGTCTAATTTGGTTATTTCTATTTTTTTCCTCTAACGAACTGTACACGTGCTCTATCGGATTCAGATCCGGCGACTGTGGTGGAGTTTCGAGCACATGGGACAGTTATAAATGAGCCAACTTCGGGCGTTATAGGCATTGTGTTTGGGATCATTATATTGGTAGAAATCTCGTGCCATTCCCAATTCTTCGCCGGTTTCCGTCAGATTTGGTCTCAAAATGTTCAAATATTTGGGTTCCATTAAACCACACAATTACTGATCCCGAGCCATTTTTTATTGTTGGTTTCAAATTTATTTCCTGCGCCTCTTCATTTTGGTTTCTTCATACATATGAACGCCTATCTATACGAAAAACATTGTACTTGCTTTCGTCCGTAAAAATGACTTAGCTTCAAACCACAAAACCTTTATTTTTATATTCGTTAGCAAAAGCTATGCGTTTCTTCTTATTTGCTTTACTTATAAAATGTTTCTTTCCAGCTACTTGGCTATTGAAGTCGTGTTTCCTCAATATATTTCTAATTGTTTCTGTGTTGGATTTGTCCCCAAGAAATTGGTCTGCCTCAGCAGCTAGTTTTGGTGCACTTGGTGTAGACTGTGCTTGATTTCTCTTGCAAACCACTGTTCTTCAAAACCGTGAAATATTTGCTCGGTTTTACTTTATTGGTAAAACTATCAGGATTTTTGTACCTCTTAATAATATTGTAGACTAGATCGTGGTCGAATTATAATTTCTGTAATATTTCGTACATATTTCCCAGATTTATAATGCATCAATGTTAATTCTGTAATATTTGGTGATGTTACGTAATGTCAATGATGTTAAATGTCAAGTAAAACAAAACAAAAATGTATTGTTACCTGGAGCAAAGAGAATTGGGGTTACCATATGTCCTATTATAACTTTGTTCTAAAATAAGTGACTTTTTAAATTTGTTATTATTTTTTAAGGTCTGTGTGACTGAATGTATATGATTATTGTCTTCTAATTAACTGTTAGTATGGACATGAAAATGCGATGTTTATTTCGAATTTAACATTTATATGATCCTTGAAATTAATTAACATTTTCCAAATATGTAAGCGTCCCATTATAATGTTGAGTCACTGTAATTTTGTGTTACATGTGCATAATAATTTTTAAAATGGTTTTTTTTTTATATTATTTTAAACATTTAGCAGTTACATGTTAATTGAACATTACAAAAAAAAGATGTGTGTGTAGAGTTTGTAAGGGGTTGTAATTATAAATATATATAATCTCGTACAACGTTAAGAAAGAAATTCGTCTTTTATATTATCGCGTTTGTGGGCTTTAGTAACTGCGTCCGAATAGTGTATAGAATTTGGGTTTATTGGTACACGCAGGATGTACACATTTATCAGTGGCTGAAATGGCGGCAGGTTGCTCGAAAGGTATACACAATGACTTAGCGCCCATAGCAGGAGCGCCAGGCTCTGCATCTTCGTCACTAAAATTAAAAACAAAAGTTATAACATTATAAAAATGATTTACACTATAAAAAATACGCTTAATGGTTCCTGAACTTACCGAACACTATCAGCCTTTATTTTATCTTCGCAAGGAATTTCACCACAGAATGGCGAGAGAAGAATATTCTTTTGATCCAAACATTTACAGAACTCGGACCAATCCTTTGTAACCTTTGTGCTTGTTTCCAATTCATTCTTTGCCTTAGCCAACATGCTGTCGTGTATTGTTTCCAAAAGTTCGCTTATTTTCGTGTCCAGGTTCTCAGTGGACATAACAAGTTTTTCTCCAGTATCTCTGCGTACGGCCACAATTTGTTTGGCTTTCATGTCTTTGGGACCCAATTCGATACGTAGCGGAACACCCTTCAGTTCCCAATGATTGAATTTCCAGCCGGGAGAATAGTTGTCACGGTAGTCACCCTCACAGCGTACACCTTTAGATGACAATTGCTTCTCTAGAGCCTTGCAGGCATCTAATAATTCAGCTCTCTCTGCGTCGTTTGTGTTAACGGTAATGCCACAAGGTACAACGATTGCCTGTATGCAAGCGACATGTGGAGGCAAAACGAGACCTTGGTTGTCGGCATGAACCATAATCATGACACCAATGGTTCTTGTTGTAATCCCCCATGAGTTTTGATAGACATATTGCTTTTGCTGAGTTTCAGGATCTTCGTAAATAATTTCGAACATTTTGGAGAAGTTTTGACCCAAGTGATGGCTAGTAGCCGCCTGAATTGCACGACCAGATGCTGAAATATAGGCCTCTATAGTGGTAGTGTAGTCACCACCTGCGAACTTCTCCTTTTCTGTTTTGCGACCTTTTACTACAGGTATGGCCATTAGATCCGTATATACTTGAGCATACAAATCCAAAATTTCTAAAACTTCCTTATCAGCTTCAGCTTTATTCGCAAAGGCAGTGTGCCCTTCTTGCCACAAGAATTCACGCGTGCGCAGGAAAGGCTGTGGGTGTTTGAATTCCCAACGTACAACGTTGTTCCATTGATTGAGGCGTATAGGCAAATCACGGTAGGATTGAATCCATTTAGCATAGGCAGGATACATAATGGTCTCGGAGGTAGGTCGCACAGCAATAGGTTCGGCAAGGTCAGAGTCACCGGATTTCGTGACCCAAGCCACTTCGGGGGCAAAGTCAGCTATATGATCCTTCTCCTTTTCTAAGGCAGCTTTTGAGACAAAAATGGGAAAGTAACATTCCTTAACACCCATTTTTGTAATTTCAGCATCAAACCATGTTTTTATGAATTTCCAAATGGCAAACGACCAATGGCGTAGGATATAACAGCCAGAAACGTCATAGTACTCAATAAGCTCACCTTTGGTAATGACTTGAGAATACCATTCAGGTAGGTTGTCTTCCTTGGTGGCCTCTAAACCTAAACGTGTTTGCTTTTTCACAGTTCCAGTAGCGTCTGCTTCCTTTTTAACTGATTTTGCAGGCTTGGGGGCTTCCTTTTTATCCTGTGTCTTTTTGGATGAACCGCCTCCGCCAGATCTACCGGCAACGGGGAAGTCGGTACCTGTCACCTCTTTGTATCTCGCTTTCAAAGCCAAAAGCTTGGCAACTTCAGCATCGATTTCTTCTTTGGGGCCCTTATTTGTCTTGGCTACGCGTACTTTGTCGCCCTGCTCAGTGATCTCCTTGGTTAATAAATCTTTTTCGGTAACCGGAGAAGAAGCCATTTTCGCAGTGTCTTGTTTTATAGGCAAAGCCCTAGACTCTGGTGTCCAATCTGTACCGGTCAACGATTTATATTCCGCCTTGAAAGCCAATAATGATTTTACTTCTTGATCGACAGCTGATTTTGCAGCCTTATCAGATTTAAGTTGACGAATTTTGTCGCCCTGTATCTTAATTTTCTCTAAGACGTCAGCAACGGCGGAAGAAGGATTCTCTTTGGTCAAATCAATAATGTCTGTTTTAATTGGTGCACTGCCAACGGGTGCGGTTGTACCTGGTCTCCACTCCTGGCCCGTAAGACTATTGTAATCAGTTTTCAATGCCAGCAACAATTTTACTTCAGGTTCAATGGTAGCTTTATCGGCCTTAGATGACTTCAATTGTCTAATTTTTTCACCTTGTGCCCCGATTTTATTTAACAGTTCAGCAACAACATCTGCAGAAGGTGTGTCCGGGCTTTTCTCCTTTTTAACAACGACGGGAGCTGCACAGCCTGGTTTCCAGTCTTTACCAGTTAACTGTTTATATTCCGATTTAAGGTTTAACAAAGTTTTTACTTCAACATCAACAGCAGCCTTGTCAGCTTTCTGCGTTTTCAATTGTCTAACTTTTTCGCCCTGCGCTGTGATTTTGGTCAAAATTTGTTCTACAGTTGCATTAGTGTTAGAAACGGAAGCAGCCGTTGGAACACTAGCTGGTACAGCTACACCTGGTTTCCAATCTTGACCCGATAAAGTCTTGAATAGAGCTTTCAAATCCAATAAGATCTTGACTTGAGGATCGATTTCAGTTTTGGTTGCTTTTTTGCTTTTAAGATCGCGTATTAATTCACCTTGTTTAATAATTTGTTCATTTACCGAAACAGCGTTGGTGAGGGCTGCAGCAGCGGGTGTTGTAGCAACTGGTGTTTGTCCCGGCTTCCAGTCTTTACCAGTGGCCGCTTTGTAGTCAGCCTTTAAAGCCAATAATTTTTTAACTTCAACGTCAATTTGTGATTTATCCGCCTTTTTAGCTTTAAGATCACGAACAGTTTCACCCTGTTTAGCGATTTGTTGATCTATATCACTGGCATTTGACGAGGAATCATTGATAGAAGCAGGCTGAAATGGAAATATAACATAACATTAATTGCGCCCTAGACAAATGAGATTTTGTGAGTTGTTTTTTGAGAATAATTTCTTTATTTTCGTTGAATTTTTGTTCATTTCTTCTACCCACTCCATTCAATACATCAATAAATTTCCTTTATATAAAAATCAACAACAAACGAAGCAGTCTTCAAAAAGCGACAAATTTTAGCAATGTGTAATAACATTTGACTAGGTCGTATGTATACGTCAGCAATTCATTCTTTTTGGTTAATAATACGTCACCCCGAAAGGTAATTGCAATATTAAAATGCCGACAACGCATCTACGACGATTTGAATCAAAGAAGAGTTTACACATTTCACTCATAGTATGTTAGTACCAAAATTAAGTTTGTTCATTTTGACGGTTATCTACGACCCAAGTTAACGCACTAACTCACCCGTGCCCAACAAGAGTTGCCTGTCAAATGAAACATAGTTCGTCGTCGACAACATACTCATACACGATATAAGATACAAACTGTGTTTGATGTACACCAGAATGAAAATTAGAGCTATTCGACATAAAACAAAGGTATAAACCTGCTCTTAATAATATTGACTTCTCACAATCAACATTTTTTTCAGCTTATTAGGTTTGTAAGAGTGTTGGGTAAAGAAAGATATTGGCGTAGAGTTTTAGAAGAGACGTTAAAATGAAGAGCACGTACGGCTATGTTGTAGTTGGTACAATGTTCTTCCTAACTGGAAAGAAGTCAATGAAATGTAGTAATCGCCGGGTTTTTATTACCGGTTTTTTTCTTATGGAATTTGACATTTGTAATTCTTCTAATGCTCTAATCTCCGTCTGTGTAAATGCCGCTGAATGCAATAAAATGAATTTTAATTATTATTTGTTTCAGATTTTATACAAGTCCGAAGAGTGTTACAAATTTGAAGTCCTTGCATTGCCTGCATTGTTTTTGTCATTACTCGGTGCAGTCTAAAGTCTTCCAAACCTCGGAATCCATACGGTTGTAATAAGAGTGTTACCGGTTATCCGTTATTAACCTAGTGCCCGGTTTTAAGAAACGTAATTTTCGAACAAACCGAATTCCAGTAATTTGGCTTGTTTAAACGAGATTTCATCGATTTGTGTTAAGTCCTTAAAGAATTTAATACTGATTTTCAAAATTTTAAATAAATGTTGGAAATAAGACATGCACCCGAATTCTGTAACTTTTTAACGCCAAAAATCGGTAGTTAAATTGTAAAAATTCACAAAATTTCAATACAAAATTTTCAAAATGTTGTCAATTTAAGTACAATTTTTTTTTTAAAAAGTTAATTAATTGCGGTGATGATTTCTATTTTCAAAAATGATTTTATGATAAATGATAAGTCCTAAATGACATTTGCAAAAAAAAATGTATTATAATTTTAAAATGATTTTACGACTTGTATAAGAATTAATTAATTAAGAAGGATTCATATCGCATGGAATTGAGAGGCCGAGTGCAAAAGCATAATGAAACGCTTCAGGACTTCGCAACCGAGGTGGAACGCTTGGTGTTGATGACTTATCCTGGTGAGTCCCACCCATTCTTCGATCAATTTAAGATTGAAGCATTCGTCAACGGCATCCGTGATCCTGACATAAAATACCTGACTTGCGCCACACAAAAAGCTACATTCGCCGAAACTGTTTCGTTCGCATTGGCACAGGCGACAGCGAAATTTGTGTCCAAGCCTCAAATACAAAGAGTTAGAAAAATTGCAGGAGATTTGAAGGGTGCCATAAACGATCTTAAAGAAATCACCCAAACCCTCAGCAAGGCGTTACCAGGCGGAAGTAAGCCCAGACCAAAGTGCTACAATTGCGACAGGCAATGCAAGGACTTCAAATTTGTCATATTTCACGAAACTGCAGAGAGCCACGAAAACGATCAAGATCGGGCTCACCTCAACGTGGCAATAAACGGGCAAATTTTATTATACAAAATGAATCTCCGTTAAACTAAAACGAGCTAGCCCAGAGGGGCATGGACTGGCTCCCACAACCGAGGGCCCCACGATCTCCATCTCAATAATACAACGGAAAAACAACAACCTCACTGTCTACGGAGCTTTCGGTGGAAGCGCATATTGACTATGGACACAGGCGCGTCACAATCTATCATCAGATCAGATTTGATAAATGGACCAATTGAATCGTTACATGGTGTAAGACTCCGCACAGCAACGGGTGAGCCAGCAACTGTACTTGGTAAAGTTAAATTGAAGTTAGCCATTGCCAATATGAGCATCGAGCACGTGTTTATTGTCCCCGACATTGTAGATGAAGTGATAATTGGCGCAGATTTTATGATTGCCCAAGGCCTCAAGTTAGATATGGGGCAGCAAATTTTGACGTGGGCTAATGTGGAAATTCCACTCAATGTGGGATACGACAATACAACACAGATTAAGAGGCTGATCACTCACAAATATGTAAAATTGCCACCAAACTCGGAAACCATAGTATGGGCCGAATGGAGGGAGATTGTGAGATCGGCGGTTTGTTGGTAGTTGAACCGGCAAATATAAAAAACTATAACATCATCACTGCCAAAGCTCTAGTAAAGACTAATAATGAAGGATATTTGCCTGTACGAGTTCTAAATTTGTCCAACAACGAGGAGGTGATCAGCGACCGCACAGAAATTGCAGAATGTACACCAGCCGAGGGGGTCATCAACTGTGAAGTTAATTCGGACTGCAGCAAACTATCAGAAAAGGAGCAGAAATTACTGGAGTCGCATCTCAGTGAGTGGGTGCGAGAACTAAAGCCATCTGATAGGAACAAAGCAAAGAAATTACTGTGGAAGCATGCGTCTGCCTTCGCCCTAAAAAAAAGAATGCCAAGGTAAACTCAGCCCGAAGAAGTGTTCTCTGTTCCAGAAAGAAGTAAAATACTTGGGACATCGAGTGACAGCAGATGACATTTCCACCGATGAAGACAAAATCCTGACAGTGAAGGATTGGCCACGACCGCAGAATCTCCATGAATTACGCAGTTTTCTAGGGCTCTGTACGTACTACAGAGGTTCGTGCCGGGTTTCGCCACAGTGGCTGCAAGTCTTCACGAGTTGACAATGAAAAATCGGCCGTACTGTCATTCCACCAACTGCAGCAATATTTATGCACGGCTCCTTTGCTTGCATATCCTGTTGCTGGAGAGAAATTCGTGTTGGATACTGACGCGAGTGGTTACGGAATAGGCCGCGTGCTCTCGCAGGAAATCAATGGCCAAGAAAAAGTTATTGGGTACTACAGCCGAATACTCTCAAAGCCAGAGAAAAATTACTGTGTTACGAGACGAGAGCTACTGGCAGTCATAGAGTGTGTCAAACACTAACACAAGTATCTCTACGGCCAGCCTTTTCAGTTAAGAACCGATCATGCGGCGCTAAGGTGGCTACTGCAATTTAAGAACCCCGAAGGCCAACTTGCTCGTTGGATTGAAAGACTGCAGAGCTATGACTTCAGCATTGAGCATAGAAAAGGAGGAAAACACGGTAATGCAAATGCCCTGTCACGTCGTCCATGCAAGCTGGAATGCAAACACTGCTCAAAAGCAGAGGTGAAAGAAAACATCAGTGACGTACGTCTGCTTCGACTGGAATCCAACGAAGATTGGTCAACAGCACAAAGAAGCGACCCTACACTGGCAAACATCATTTCTGCAAAAGAAAAAGGTGAAAGACCAACTCGCAATGACATCGCCTCAGAGAGCCCCCTGATGAAAGCATACTGGGTCCAGTGGAACAGCCTAAAATTATTGGATGGTTGTCTATACCGGTTATGGGAAAGTGAGGATGGTAAAATGGTCAAAAAGTTGATAGTGGTACCTTCCTCCAAGGAAGAAGAGATACTGACAGAATTCCATAATGGCCCGAGTGGAGAACATCTAGGAATAACCAAGACCATTGAAAAGCTAAAGCAACGGTTCTACTGGGTTGGCTGTCAACAAGCGGTAGCCGATTGGGCACCCAATGCATAACAGCTAAGGGACCAACGCGAAGAAGTCATGGCCATATGCAGCAATACAACTCAGGTGCACCCTTTGAGCGTATCGCTATGGATGTGGCTGGTCCATTTCCAGTCAGTAGCTCTGGAAACCAGTACGTCTTAGTGGTTATGGATTACTTCAGTAAATGGCCCGAAGTATACCCTGTTCCAAATCAGGAAGCGAAGACTATAATTAAAGTGTTTGTGGATAACTGGATATGCCGTTTTGGTGTCCCCTCGGAACTCCATTCGGACCAGGGTAGGAATTTTGAATCGACCATCTTCAAAGAAATGTGTGAGTCATACGGTATTCGGAAAACAAGAACAACACCATTGCATCCTCAGTCTGACGGAATGGTTGAAAGATTCAACCGAACTCTTGAAGAATACCTAAGAAAAGTAGTCAGCGCAGATCAAAGAGATTGGGATGAACATATACCGAAGTTCCTTTTGGCATATACGACGGCCACCCATGACTCCTCTTCGCGAACACCTGCTAAAGTAATTTTCGGAAATGAGCTGAAGCTGCCTGAAGATTTGGAGTTCGGTACCATACCAGCCTCTGACCCTGCAAATCTTAATGATCTCCATGAATTTGTGCGCAACAAATTAAAGATGGTCAGTAACAAAATGAAAGCCAGATACGACCGAGCGGCAAATTCAGAAGGATTTCATGAAGGCCAGCTGGTTTTACTGTTCAACCCACAGCGCAAGAAGGGTTTATCTCCAAAACTTCAGACTCACTGGGAAGGCCCTTACAGGTTGTAAAACGAATAAATGACGTGGTTTATAGAATCCAGAAAAGCCAAAGTCCAAGAGCTAAAATGAAAGTCGTGCATATGGAAAGACTAGCTCTGTATGGAAAACGGAGGTTTGAGCCTGCTCGAGACGAACAGGCTTAAGTGGGGGGCAGTGTTACGAATAAGTAAAAGCTTTTGCGTGCTGTTAATGACTCTACTAACAGTATGTAAATAACAGGCGGTTAGTGCTGCTCCTGAAAGTATGCATTGTAACAACGTACCAGCTCGCTAAACCAATAGCATGAATTCACCTCAGTAAAGATAATTCTCCTGTGTTCGAGATTGTTCTACAAAGATAAGCAACAACAACAATATCTAGAAGGTTCTTGAATTCGCTAGACATACCTTCATTTGAGTATGGTGAGTTGGTATAAATAGCGGAGGTCTTTGGAGTGGAGAGTTCAGTTTGTGATTAAACCCCGTAAAGTAAGCAACGCGAATTGATAGTAAAATACAAAACTTTTTAAGTGTTATAAATAAAGTAAACTTTTGTACTATATAAGTAAAATAAAAGGAAGTGAAACCGTTGTAATTATCGTAATTTAAAACGAACCTTGTTTTATTATTGGGAATAAAACAACGCAAAAAGGACGAATAAGGAAATTCGTAACAATATTTAGAAGTTATGAATTTGCATTTTTTATTTTTGCAAATATGTTTGTTGCCAATAATGAAATAAATAAAATACTGTATTTTATTTTTTTAATTGAAATCTTTTTAAAATATTTTTTATTTTAAGAAATTGCTACAATTGTATGCATTTGTATAGATGTTAATATTGTTACGAATAAGTAAAAGCCTTTACTTGCTGTTAATGACTCTACTAACAGTATGTAAATAACAGGCGGTTAGTGCTGCGCCTGAAAGTATGCATTTTAACAACGTACCAGCTCGCTAAACCAGTAGCATGAATTCACCTCAGTAAAGATAATTCTCCGCCATTCGAGATTGTTCTACAAAGATAAGCAACAACAACAACAACGTCTAGAAGGTTCTTGAATTCGGAGGTCTTTGGAATGGAGTTCAGTTTGTGATTAAACCCCGTAAAGTGAGCAATGCGAATTGATAGTAAAATATAAGACTTATTAAAGTGGTGTAAATAAAGTAAACTGTTGTACTATATAAATAAAATAAAAGGAAGTTAACCCGTTGTAATTATCGTAATTTAAAACGAACCTTGTTTTATTATTGGGAATAAAACAACGCAAAAAAGACGAATAAGGAAATTCGTAACAATATGGAGTGTGTTTCCACTGCCTCGGCAAATTATCTCCACGAAACAATTTTATACCTGGTCGAACGAGACACAACGATAAATTATGTACAGAATCATCCAGCAATTGAAAACGTTTCTATAAAATACAATACCCCATTACCCTCATCAGCACCTTTAGAACGGTTGTTTTCATTCGCTGGGATTGTGAATCGTGTACATCTTCATCTTTGATTGACTACGTTTTTTAAAGTCTCCCGCCTATTTACACTTCTTGTCTCAATGTCGTCACATAATGCGTTAATTTACGGTGGCTTAGATATTGTAGTATTATTGTATTGTGGCCGTCGGTGGTGCAATGGTAGTTTGAGCGGCTCTTGTGCAGGAGAACTTGGGTTCGATCCCTGCTCTGACCACATTAAATTTCTTTCGACAGTGGTCACCTCGCATAGTGACGGCTACACTATCGAGTTTTTGCCATGAAAAAGCTTCTCAAAGTACCTTTCGGAACCGGTGTAAAACTGTAGGTTTGTGAGAAGATATTACTAATCCCTTCATGGGCTGTTTATTTATTGTAGTAAGTTAGGATGAGAAACATATTGAATATCATGATTATGAAAACATTGATTGGGGTGGCATTTTTAACAATTTGTCAAATTTGATTTTATCCTCTTTATTCCTCTCCTGAAGTAGATACTCAACTTTCTTGTATTGATTCCCTAGTAGCTTCTTTATTTTCATTTGTACCTCTGGTACGTCGTTCTGTTGTTGCTGGGATTGACAGTTGACTAAAAACTAGAAGTGTTTTGTTATCGATCTCTGCGTGATACTGCTTATAGTGAATATCTCAGAAACCCGACAGACGAGAATAGGCGAATTTTCTGCATTTACAGGAGTAAAGCGAAATCCATATTACGAATGGAGAAACGATTGCATTCCATCAATATTGTTACGATTAACGGCCTTATCATACAAGTCACATTCACTCCACTTGTCATTTTAGACATCACATACTAAACAAACTAAGCGCTTAGCGAAACATATTCGTCAACGTTTATGTAAAATGTACCACAGACAATAAATATTTTAGCAAAGTTCTTAATTTGGTCAGATAATGATGACGAAAATTACCGTGAATGTAGGCTATAAGTTCAAGCTTTTACTTACCTTAATGACCAAATCAACATAGTCCCCTTTTCCACGTGCAAACTTTTGTTTGCAAACTCTTGAGTTTGTAGGCGAGAGGGGTGAGAGGAAGAGAAACAAAAAAGTTTCGGTACGTGTTTGCCCATGGTAGAATTATCTATTAGGTAGAATAATGAAAAACACTATGAACACAAAATGTGAACAATTTTATAAGCTTGTCTTACTTGATACAAAGTCTATGCTATTAAATTGCATTTTGATTGAAATTCTTTGAATTTGACAGTTTACCTGGCGTTTACACCGGACAGATTTGCTCCGACAGTAGCAATACATTCACACATTTTTACTACCACACTTACACTTATCTCACTTGCCTCGCCACTGTCTCTGATTTTTCAACGACAGTAACCTGGCGTTTACACGGGACAGTTTTGCTCCGACAATAGAAAAACATTCACACATTTTTACTACCACACTTACACTTCTCTCACTTGCCTCGCCACTGTCTCTGATTTTTCAATGACAGTAACTTCGGCAAGAGATTTGACATAAGCGGCCAGATCATGGCTGAACTAGTAAAGGTTGGCGCAATAGAACAACTGATTTTGCTTTGTTATGACTCCATCTGTTAAATTCAGTGTATTTTGTTGTTGTACTTTTTTGTTTACTGTGTTTGTTCATATTGATCTGTGTTGAATTTGACGGTTAGAGTCATGAAACAAAAACTAAATGCTTGTTGTTGGTTCACACAATTACAACAAATCCTACTGCGTCAACCTCTACTAGTTCAGCCATCGGCCATATCGGTGACGTTTCGTAGTAATTTGAGAAAAAAACAAAACATCGCAAACGACTTTACAAATTTGAAATACATTTGTATTTGAAAATTTTACTAATTTTTATTGTAATATTGTGCTTGCTAAGTTGCCAAGAAAACGGCAATTTAGCGATAAGTAATTTTATTCAAAAATATGAATAAGAGTTGAAAACGGTAAAAGATGTCCAAAATTTTTTTTTTTAACTTAGCGAAAATGATTCTCGTCGCTAAGTTCTCGCTAAGTCTTCGCTAAGTGCTTCATATAAAACAAGCGAATATATAAGCATGCGGTGTAACCAAAACACGCTTTTTGTGTGACAATACGATCATATAAACATGAATACATGTCTAATTTTGCAGAGTACATCAGTTCCATTGTAATTTGGAGAAGTAAGACAAAACACAATGGCAAAAGAGCGAAGAAACAAAAAATCAGAGCACGGAATTTAACGAAACGACACTGTCGGCGGTTGCTTAAAACTGTACTGTCGTTATAACTGGCTGGACGCGTACTTCACACAAACATTTTTTCTTTGTGACAATAATCACAACTGTCTTGCCTCAAACTGTCCCGTGTAAACGCACCGTTACACACGGAAAATATGAAAAAAAAACACAAATCAGCTGGGCTGACGCGTTTACCCGATAGATAATTTTACCATGTGTTTGTCGTTCACGCAAACTCTGCTTTGCTCTCTTCGTTGAAACAAATGTTTTTGACATTTCGTTTTTAACGCATTCGTTGTATATGTCGAGTTTTCTGACAAATAATTTGATTTGTCTTTTGAATGTCTTTTATTACATTTTTATTTTATTTATTAATTTGAATTAATTAATTATTAATTAATTATTTATTAATTTGAACGTCTTTTATTAAATTATTTTTGCACTCCTTGTCCATTTTTACACCGCTTTTATTAAATTATTTTCACACTGTTTACATTGACTTTGAAACATGATCATAGTCTAATAATATAAGTCGACGCGTGGCGTGTTGTTGTAATATGAAACGATTTTGACAGAATTTTGTTGTACTATTGTTATGACAATACACTCAAAATCATTTTATATACGAAGAAGAGGCAAAGGAAAAACGCCAAAGTAAATAATTACATGCATAGAATTACATGTATTAAAAAAAAGTAATAGGCAGAAATTATACAATTTACAATTATATTTATATTTCAATTTAATTTGCACAACACTTTTCAAACGTTTAATAACGAACAATAAGAATCAAAACAAATGATGAGACAAGTTTGACACTTCGAGTGTACTACGTAAACAAAGAATGATAAAAAGAAACAACCCAATAACAAAATGCCTGATCAGCTGGGCTTATGCTTCCACTTATATTATTACACTATGAACATGATACAAATACAAGGTAGTAGCGTCAGCCCATATGGTTTCCTTTGTTTACATTTCATCGTACCCAGTAAATGTCAAAGTTGTTTGTGTGAGTGCGTTCTCTTTTGATTTCATCTGATACATAGATATGTCATAGATTAATACTTATAGTAGATCTACTAGTTCTCCCACCAAATTTATGACATTTGGCCTGGTGTGATATTTACGTTTGATGTTGAAAAGAATTGCTTTACTAATACCAGATAGAGGCAATGGTTCAAAACAACGAACAAAATAACAACAACGGCATTTCGTTTTGTGTGTTAAAATGATTGTGTTAAATACAAACAAATGTATGCTAACAATAACTGTCAATAAAAAAGTTTAAAACACATTTAAATTTCACAGTTTTTCACCAAAATGGCATGAAAAATTAAAGCAAGAAGTTATTGTAATTCCCCCTGGTGGTGTATATCACTTTTCGTCAAACATCTCTCTATCACACCGACGGCATCACGAAGAGTGTGAAAGGAAACGTTAGATGAGCAAAATATTCTCTCTAGTCTGAGATTACTCTATGATCTATGTTCACAATTGCACAAGTATGTGTACATTTTTATCAGCTGATTTTGACAATAACTGGGTATGGAAATTACAACAATGCTAATGCCACTACCTTGTATTTGTATCATGCTTTGCAATGTAAACATTTTTTTGACGTTTCTTTCTTTATTTTGTATTTTCATTCGCAAGAGTTTGCAAACAAAAGTTTGCGTGTGGAAAAGCGATCGCAAACTCCAAAAGAAAAAACAAAAAAGTTTGCAAACAAGTTTGCACGTGGAAAAGGGGACATAATGTAAATTAAAAAAAAAAAAAAAAGGTGTCCCATAACATCCCATGAAGGGATTGGGGAGAGCTTCTCACAGTCAGTGAGATGTGCGCTTTCTAGTTTTACACTCACTAATTGGGACCTACAGTTTTACACCGGTTCCGAACGGTATTTTGAGAAGCCTTTTCATGGCTAAGTACTCGATAGTGTCGCCATCACTAAGCGAGGTGACCGTCGTCGAAAGAAATGTAAGGTGGTTTGAGCAGGGATCGAACCCACGTTCTCATGTACAAGAGCCGCGCACACTAGCCATTGCACCACCGACGGCCACACACATAATGTAAATAAAAGGGCGATTAATGTTGCGCCTGAAAGTATACCCTTACCACAAACCCGTTGACGTGTCGGCTGCAAGTACGTTATTTTTAAAAATGCTCTACTACAGGGTAGAACAATCTAGACGCTGGCAGAGACCCTGGTGGCGAGAAGGATGACTCATATAAATAGCTGATGTTTTTGCACAGAGTAATTAACAAGAGTTTGCAACAGCTGCTTTATGTTTAAAAAAAAGTTCGTGGATGACTTGGAAAACATATAGTGAATGCGAAAAATCTTTAATTTTAACAATTTGTGTGTTAATTGGGATATACGCAAATAATTGTACCTTGAACACTTTATTACGTTTTGATTCCCCGCCGGGAGTAACGACGTTACCGCGATGGGGTGGCTAAAGCCGGGGGAAGTGGAGTCTTGTAGATTTATCTGTTGATCAGGCCTACGTAAATAACGATTGTCAATAAAGATTCTCCGACATGGCGATTCCTCTGACTTTGGCGCCATTATAATATAATATCCAACGTTGAATGCAAAAACACTTTTGAGGTCAAGGTGGCTGGAAGCAGTGCCGAGGACCTGGATGGTCAGTTCGTGTTTAAATAAACTTGTCCCTAACAGCTCCCTCCGACGTGAGGGCTTGGGTCGGTAGTAACGTGTTGCCCGGTCCAGCTCTCGCCGTCACTGGGTTTGATTGTATTACTTTTTACTGACATACTCGTGGGACTTGGGACATTTGACTGTCCGTGGAGGTGGAAAGTTTCTGATAGCCATTCACTTGGGAGTAGCCAGAAATGATTCCTTCATTGGGCAGTCCAAGCAGCTCACTACTTCCACGCAGTACGTCCTGGGCGATGGCTTTTCGGAAACCTCCGTTAGCTAGCTAGAGTGAGAAGGCGAAACAAATGAGCAACAAATCAGGTTTAGTAGGTGACTGATGTCACTGAAGCTCATCAAACAATCGGGCATATTCTTTTGTCCTTAGAAGGCGGATGAGCCAAACATACGGGCCAACGGCGGATAGAAACCAAAAGAAGAAAATCCAGGTTCGACATATTGCATCCTGGTCAGCGTCTGATCCATAATGGGCGGCTGCAATCGAATATCCTGGCAGTAGGTAAAATGCAAAAACCCGGTGGGCTGGGTTTGCATCCCGCCAACGTTCGTAATGGAGTGGATATACAGAAACGAAAGGGAAAACGTAAACAACCCCTATTTGTTGACGACCCCCGCAAACATTATAAGGACCACGATTTACGGATATGCACTTGGAATGTGGGAACTCTATGTAGATCCGGTGCAAGTATCCAACAGGCCGATGTTCTAGAAAGCTATAAGGCTGACATTACCGCTATCCAGGTAATGCTATGGACAGGACATGGCTGCACACGAAAAAGAAACTGCGATATATACTACAGTTGCCATGAAAAAAAACATGAATTTGGTTGCGGATTTGCAGTTGGCAAAAGACTGCGACACCTAGGCTCTAGGTTCAATCCTGTGAGTGAACGTATAGCCACAATCCACATAAAAGCGAAATATTTTTATTTATTATGATGCCAAAGACATATTCTATGAGCTCCTAGAGGCAACCTATGTCCGCTGCCCTGGGCATGCCATTAAGATTGTACTAGTAGATTTTAATGCTAAAGTTGGAAGGGAGAATGTGTTTCATCCAACTATTGGAATTTCAGTCTACATGCGGACAGTTCCGACAACGGTTCAGACAAGGCGACACCCTATCGTACGATCTCTTTAACATCTTAATGGAGGTCATTATGAAAAAAGCTGCAGTCAATATGAATAAAACCATCAGCAGCAAGAGTCACATGCTGCTCGCGTGTGCTGATGATATCGATATCATGGGGCGCACAATTAGAGAAGTTACTGCGGTGTTTTCGAGAATTGAGAAGGAATCAGCAAAAGTAACTGAGGACAAGACAAAATTAATGGTTTCAACGAGCAGGGCCTCCACGCGATTAGACCAAAGCGCGAACGTTGATAACCGATATAATTTCGAGGTAGTGGACGAATTTATATACCTCGGATCTGCCGTAGACGAGAACAACAACGTCAGCCTTGAGATCAAGCGGAGAATTGTGCTTGCGAATATGTTATTTTGGGCTAAGCAAGCACTTTGGAGATAAAGCCTTCTCTGGAATGACGAAAATCCAGCTATACCAGACTCTCATACAACCTGTCTTGCTTTATGAATCTGTTTCTACTCTTGTTAGACAAGATGCGGAAGTTGACAAAACCCTAACTCAATCTCCCGGTAACATCGAACTTGGGGTGCCTGGTGCGGGTTCCACCTCGGTAAAAATACAGCAAAATGGGGAAGGCAAAATATTAATGATAAAGATTTCAAAATGACGTGAAAAAAATGCTATCAAAATTTTGAAAATATTTTTTTTCTATTTATGTTCATTATGATACGTTGCATATTATCCAAATGTTTTTTTTTCGAAAATGTACTAGGAATCGAAATTTCAACACCGGTAGCGGGCTATAAGTACCCTCGTATAAAAAAAGTTTGACGTTCACCTCTTTAATACGCGTCGTTTGAGACTCCCCCACATTAAAAATTTCACAAAAAGCGTTTTTCAATACACCCTAATGACCATAGTACAATTCTCTTCACTATTGACTTCGTGGCGGAATCGCAAGGTCCCTTTAGGAATCTTAGGAGAACTGACTGGGTGAAATTTCATGAACATGTCACTAGGTTGTCGGTAAGGTAAATGACGCTGCAGGATTTCGTTGCGTGTTATCCAAGGACCCTAGAGTCCTCGGCGACATTAAGAATTCCGATGGGTCATGTACCAACTCCGGAGCCGAGACACTTGAGCTTCTTATGGAAACTCACTTTCCAAACTGTGCGGATATAGACTCTACGAAGAATAATCACCAGGTGACTTCCACTCTAGATATCTCGCAATTGATTGAGGACATAGTTGACGCATCGAGGTTACTTTGGGATATTCGTAGCTTCGAGCCCTTTAAATCTCCTGGTCCTGACGGGATCCTGTCGGTTATGCTGCAGAAATGTGACGCTTTTGTCACCCCTCATCTTCTGAGTATTTATAGGACTTGTCTCAGACTTTCCCTGAGACCAGACAAATGGAAGGGGTACTAGTCGTTTTTATTCCCAAGGCAGAAAATATTAGTTCATGCCTCTTCTAAGGACTACAGATCAATCAGCCTCTCATCATTTCTATTGAAAGTTTTGGAGAGAATGGTTGACTTGTACCTCAGGAATCGAATTAGCCCGTGCTACTTAAATGTTAGGCAACATGCCTTCCTCAAGGGTAAATCTGTGGAATCTGCTCTGCACGATGTTGTGGGCTATCTTGAACGCAATTTGAAGTTTGGGAATTTCACTATGGCTGTCTTCTTGGATATAGAAGGTGCTTTTAACAATGTGTCATCTAGCGCTATCACGGAATCTCTGGAATCCGCTGGGGTGCCTTCGCTTCCTGTCGATTGAATTGCGAACATGCTTAGGGACCACATTGTAAATTCGAACCTTAGGGTGAGCTCAGTTCGGAAGCTGACTACAAGGGGAGCGCCGCAGGGTGGAGTGTTATCCCCTCTGTTGTGGCTTTTAGTGGTTGACGGCATTTTAAGGACTTTGAGTTGAGAGGACGTTATTGATGGCGACACTATCGAGTACTTAGCCATGAAAATACTTCTCAAAATACCGTTCGGAACCAGTGTAAAACTGTAGGTCTCAATTAGTGAGTGCAAAACTAGAAAGCGAACATCTCACTGATTGTGAGAAGCTCTCGCCAATCCCTTCATGGGATGGTATGGGACACCATTTTCATTTTTTAATAGACCAACTGGGTATTTCTTTTGATGACCGTAATGGCAATCTCTTGCTAATTTTTCCATATATTCCTCCTAACAGTTCCGATACTTTATATGGTGCCTATGTACAATATATCATTGATGTTGCCTCAAATAATCTTGACTTAGGTAAATCTTGTCTTAGGTGATTTCAATCTAAGTAAAGTTAAAGGGCCTCATTACTGCAATTCCGATTTCCTGTCACATTAATGTAAATAATTCGTTTGAAATAGATGTTATTGATAGCTATCTCAGTCTCAACGTGTCCCAAATTAATAGGTTCAATAATCGGTTAGGAAAGATTTTAGATCTAATTTTTATTGATCAAGATTTAAAATTTGACGTCAGCATTTGTTTAAATCCATTTAGTAAATCAGATATGCGCCGTATTCCGTTGGAGATATCTTTGGAATTTTATTAGTATTCAAGAATAAGAAATGTTGTGATCTTAATACTTGTTTTGATAAATTCATTTCCACAATTTATAGAATTTGTGTGGATAATGTCCCGCCCTGTGTTCCGAGTATACACACGCTACCGTGGTATACGAGAGGTCTTACGAAATTAAATAATAAACGTAATAAACATGATAACTTATATAAATCCACAAATAGTTTAAATCATAAAAAACTCTTTGGACGCTATTCAAGAGAATCTAATTATTTGAATAAGATTTTGTATAAACAATATGATTTTAATTTTGAAATTAATATTCAACTGAATCCCAAATCCTTTTGGTATTTTATTAATTCTAAAAGACATTCATTGTGAAATTGTTGATATGTTTGCGGACTATTTCAGTTCCAATTTTGTCCAGGGTATTAGTAATGGAATAAACAGTGTGAATCTAAATTAGTCAATTGACTTTGGTATGATTCAATTATCGGCTGATTACATATTGTTTGGGATTTCTAAATTGAAACCTTCGTTTAAGTTGGACAGTGATGGTTTTTGTGGTAAATTTTTTAAACATTGTGACAATGCATTACTCATTCCATTATTGATTTTGTTTAATAACTTTTATTTCTATAGATTCTGTGAATTCGTATCACTATAATGCTATATCTGGTGTACCTCAAGGTAGCATTCTTGGCCCGTTATTTTTCATCTTGTTTATGAATGATATTTCATTGTTTATTCAACATTCCAAAGATCTGCTTTATGCAGATGACTTAAAGCTATTTTTACGTCTTATGTAATTCCATTGCTGATGTTTTACGTTTACAAATGGATATCCCTTGTATTGTGCATTCTTACTATCTTACTACAAATGCAGAACTCCGATATTTTATAAATACTCAACAGATAACGAAGCTTTATCTATCGACGTGAAAGAATTCAGAAAAAATATACAGTCACTCACATTTAAAGTCGGGCAGTACCATGAAAATATTTTCAGTCCAAATATTTCTGTGTTTATAAAAGAAAATATATTTTATTTTTTACCCCTTTTGTTACAAAAACTCTGGGCTTTAAAAACAACTACAATGAAATATTCTAAGTACTTTTATAAAAAGCACATGAAGTCTAAACTATGCCTTCTACACTTTTTTGCCTCACATTGAAAGTCGGGCATAATAAAAAATATTAAGAAAAAAAAGTTAATATTTTGTTGCTCCGCCTTTTTGGTTCTCTACAGCTTGTAGGCGGCTTGGCATTGATTGAAAAAGTTTTTTGCAAACATCTGGATTAATATTGTTCCATTCTTCAAACAGAGCATTTTTCAGCTGATATTTTGATGAACAGAGCCTGTCCTGCATCCTGCGTCCTAATTCGTCCCATAAATGTTCAATGACATTGAGGTCGGGTCTTTGTGCAGCAGTTTTGATCACCTTCGGACAATTATATAACGACCAGCTCTTTACATCGTGTGCCGAATGATTCGGGTCGTTATCTTGATAAAATTTGAAGTTTGATTCAATACCAAGTTTTTTTTCGCTATCTTTCAGATTTGTCTTCAAAATCGTCAAATACACATTCTTGTTCATTATTCCTTCGATAAAGTGTAAGTTGCCAACTCCTGAAGCCGCCATACACCCCCAAACCATCACGGACCCACCACCATGTTTGACCGTTTTTCTCAAATTTTTTGATTCTAGTTCTTTGCTTGGTTTGCGCCATATTTTACCCCTTCCATGGCATCCAAATAGATGAAATTTACTTTCATCAGTATACAGTACCTAATAATAGATTGTTAAAATCATAAAGCATTATTTTTTGTCCCCACTTACAGTGGTCCAGAAGTCAAAGTCCTTGGCCATATATTGATGGGCAAAAACAAGTCGGTCATTTTGATTCTTCTTGCTAATGAGGTGCTTCTTCCGTGCAACTCGGCCATGAAAGTTATTTTTTGGAAGAAATCTTCATACTGTTTCTGGGTTAACCTCTGTCCCAGAAGCTTCTTTGACCATCGCGGTTAGATTTGGTGCAGAAATAAAGGGATCATTCTTAACTTTTCTTAAAATCATACTCGCATCCCTAGAGGAGTTTCTTTAATCGGGGTAGGCGTTGTTTGTTGGCAATCAACCCATCTTTTTTATATCTAGCTATGATGTCATGAACCGTTGATTTGCTTTTCTTCACTAGTTTCGAAATTTCGCGTTCAGATTTTCCTTCTAAATACTGATCAATAACTATTTTGCGTTCTTCCAAGGTGGACTGTTTAATATTACGTGGCATTTTTACAGAATATTTTAATTGACTTCACTGAGCACTTGAGAAGATAACAATGACCAATAATTTTAAAAACAATTACAGAAAACGAAAAATTAACGATATATTTACTGACTTCTCGCTCAAAACATTGCTTGCCCGACTTTCAATGTGAGGCAACAAAGAGAAGAAGTCTTAGTTTAGACTTCATGAGCATTTTATAAAAGTACTTAGAATATTTCATTGTAGTTGTTTTTAAAGCCAAGAGTTTTTGTAACAAAAGGGGTAAAAAATAAAATATATTTTCTTTTATAAACACAGAAATATTTAGACTGAATATATTTTCATGGTACTGCCCGACTTTAAAAGAGAGTGACTGTATTAATATTGCTCTTGAAAATAGAAGTTTGTTATCATTAAAATTTATTTATGAATTAGTTTGGGGGTATATTGATTGTCCTGCCTTGCTTGGCCTGATAAACTTTAATTTTCCCACTAGGTTTTGCATTATAACTCTGTTTTTAATTTGCCCATTCATGGATCTAACCATGGTACAATAATATGTTCATGGTAAAGTCGTAAGAACAGCTGTTTTCATTTTTTTCCTGAGTTTCTTCGCTTCGGCTGTCACACTCACATGTATTTTGTTTTTTGTACTCTTTTGCATTCTTGTGTAGTTGGTATGTATTTGTGTAGAGTTTAACAGCTGAAGCGAATAGAACAAAAACAAAATGCCTGTTGTTGCTGCCTACAACAACAACAACACGCGCTGCTATTACCATGAAGATATTATTGTACCATGTAACTATTCGGCTAATGAACCATTTAATCGAGCCTTAAATGAATTTAATAGAATTTCTAATCAAAATATTGATATTTTTTGCTAATTTTGAACGTTTTGTATCCATATTGGATATTATATGTTTTTAAGTAAAACTTTGTTGTTATTAGATTTAACTTATCGTCAGTAAGGAATATTGTATGTCCATAGAATGAATTAAATAAATTAATAAATAAATAAATAAAAATAATAATTCGTCCTTTTATTAGAACTATTTTATTTTCATTTATTCAAGCTCAATACCATTCTATGTCTCTATTAATAGAGATATAGATTTGCATAAAAAAAGTTCTGCACAATGCATCCTCATGATTTCTGGCAAACCGTATAGCTATTTCAGATCTACCACTGATCGTCATCATAGGTTTTGGAATGATGCTATTGAAAAATTCATCAAACTAAATGCAAAATATCGCCAGCACAAACACACCAGAACACATTTGCAAAACTTCTTTACATGTCTAGAGGACCATCGGTCTCCCGTAGTCACGACTTTGTTGTTGCCTAAAAAACAACAACTATTATTACAGGCGATAGATACAATTGCTTGCAGTTTCGTTGTGCTGCACTTTAAGTTAATTTCATCAGGGCAACAGGAATTGAGTTTTCGTTTGCATTTAGTTTGAGTAATTTTTCAATACCATCATTCCAAAATCGCAGATGAAGATCTGTGCAAAACTTTTTTAATTAAAGAAAACTATATCTCTATTAATAGTGATATAGAATGGTCTTGTGCTTGAATAAATGAAAATAAAATAAAAATATATAAAACCAGCTGGCCAGCCCCTCAACTTTTGTAAGTATATAGCATGAAACACATAGACGACGACAGGCTACCGACCACAACCTGTCAAAAATAAAATACATGCGTTTATATGCAAGTGAATATTTTAACGACGGCAAGGCGACACGACTGCAGGTTGTTGTCTATGCTACTTATGTAGCTGTAGTTGAATTAAACTAATTTCTATTTGTGTGGGCGACAATCAACAGGTTAGAGCTGTCAATGCCTGAAGTGGCACCACTGACAGAATAATCAACTGTTTTCACAATTTTTGTTATGTTTGTAATAATATTTATTAAATATTCTCCAGACATTTTATTTTCTTCTAACACAAATAACACAATAACACAAACGTCAACATTACAGATCAGCTGTTTACTTTGCAGTTGCCGTCTTGAAAATAATTCAGTAGCTGCCACACGTGTGCATTTGCAGTCAGCGGCATTTGTAGTCGTGTGTTCATGTAGCCTGTCGTCGGCTATGTGTTTCATGCTTATTTTGTTAGAAAATAAAAGTCTGTGAAAAAATTGACGAAGCAGGGTGCCTCTAATCCAGTGGTAGGCAAAACCGAACGCACACACACAAACGTATTATGTGCTTGTGTGCGGTCGCAGTCGACTGATGCTTTGACATAGTTGTTGTGTACATGTGAGTTGCCGATCGTGTGTGTGTGAAAAATGCGAGAAAAATACGATTATTGTCTGCCTCGCGTGGCTATGGGTTCCCAGCGGGCAAAAAACCGAGCCTTAGCGAGTGTTACGCTAAATGCTCGCAAACGGGCTCAGAAGCGAGTATTTACCGGACCAAAACCGGGGGAGAAATTAAACTCGCCCAAATATTCGCAAACTGGTTTAAAAACGGGTGCTAAACGAACGAAAAGAGAGAAACATTGTTGTCGTTGTGTCGTGCGCCAAACAGAGGCACACACGTGCAGGCACACGACACAACAACAAAGTTTTGGCTATTGCATTTTGTTTATTTTTCGTGTTGTTCTCGCAAAAGATATTGCAAAAGTCTCGCAAACGAATCTCTTGCAAGACATCGTACACGAAACTTTTACTGCCACAAACTGAGCGACTGATGATTCGTTTTCCGATCGTTTTCGGATCTGTTTTCGAGAGTTTTACCCGCAAAAGTTTCGCGTAACTCTCGTATGCGATATCGTATACGAAGTTTTGGTCCGCTGGGTTGGTTACCACTGCTCTAAACAAAAGACTTTTAAACCTTGACACGACACCTCCAATTTAACTTTAAAAAAGTCAATTGCAATTTAAAAATTCTATATAAATTTAAGATATATCAGCTGAAATTTAACAATTCCACTTGAAATTTAAAATACATCAATTGAAATTCGAAACACATCAATTGAATTTAAAAAGCCATGAATTGAAACTCGAAAGACTTCAATTAAAATCATCAGTCGAAATTCAAAAATTATTAACCAGTTATTATTAAAAACATTATTAAAAATTCTAATATGTGTATAGATATTAGAATTTTTAATTTCAATTGACGTATTTTAAAATTCAAGTTATGTATTTTAAATTTCAATTGATATATTTTATTGATAATTGATATTTTCAAATTTCAAATATAATTTTTAAATTTTAATTGATATATTTCAATATTGAATTGATGTTTTTGAATTTCACTTGGAAGCTCAGAAGTTCTGATATTGATATTGGGTATGTGTTCCGGAAAAAATTATAATCGTTGCCCAGAGTCAGTTTTCCAATGGATATTGACAAGTTCTCTTCAAAATACCCAAGTACACTTTCCGATCAATTATTCATTGGGTGAGGTGTAATGCTCTAGACCCAGCTGCGAAAATCATCACCAAATACCGATCCTTCACCGTGTTTGTTGGTTCTTTGATTGATTTTTGCAAGCGTAAGATCTTCCATGGGACTGTCCTTGGAGGTGGAAAGTTTCTGATAGCCATTCACTTGGGAGTGGCCAGAAATGATTCCTTCATTGGGCAGTCCAAGCAGCTCACTACTTCCACGCAATATGTCCTGGACAATGGCTTATCGAAAACCTCCGTTAGCTAGCTAAAGTGAGAAGGCGAAACGAATGAGCAACCTGAGTGGTAATGCGATCACTGATACGTCTCAGGATTATTAGGTGACCCTGTCACTGAAGCTCTTCGAAGTAGTGGACATATTCTTCTGCCCTTTGAAGGGGGATGATCCAACACCCCTGGCCAACGGCGGAACGAAATTGAAGAAACCAAAATCCAGTTTCGACACACTGCATTCTTGTCAGCGTCTGATCCATAATGGGCGGCTGAAACATGATCATCCTGGCAGTGGGTAGAGTGAAAACCACGGTGGGCTGGGTTTGCCTCCCGCCACCGTCATATTGGCAATGAAAATACACGGAAAATATAATGGACAAAGAAACCCCCCAACTGTTGACGACCCTCGCAAACGTTATAAGGACCATGATTTAAGGATATGTACCTGGAATGTTCGAACGTTATACAGGACTGGTGCCACTTTCCAACTGGCGGATGTCCTCGGAGAATATAAAGCTGACATCACAGCGATCCAGGAAATGCGATGGATAGGATATGGTTGCACCAGAAAGAGAAACTTCGATATTTACTGCACGCACCGACAGAGGATAAAGATGATGAGGTTAAAGAAACATTTTATGAGCGGCTGGAGGAAGTATATGAACGCTGCCCTGACCACGACATTAAGATTATTCTGGGCGATTTTAATGCCAAATTAGGAAAGGAAAGTGTCTTTCGACCAACCATCGGTAATCACAGTCTATATGATACCACCTCCGATAAGGGAATAAGACGGGTGGACTTAGCCGCTGCAAAGAACATGGCGACCTGGATATCTCCTGATCAACGGACGAAGAACCAGATTGATCACGTGGTAATAGATGGCCGACACTCTTCTAGTGTAATGGATGTACGTGTCATTCGAGGTGCCAATATCGACTCGGATCATTACCTGGTGGCTGCGAAAGTTCGCACGAGAGTTCGGCGAGAAACGTACGATGCCGAACACTGGAAAAGCTGGATATTGACAAGCTACAAATACCGGAGATATCAATGTCCTATCGACAGAAACTCTCCCTCCTGCTAGAGCAGAATACCCCCCTCCCGAAGACCCAGATGCGCAGTGGAAGCACATCTCCCATTCTTTGGAAATCGCTGCAATGACTGAACTTTGCTATCAAAAACCGCAGAAGGATAAGCCATGGTACGACGAAGAATGTCGCCTTGTAACTGATGAAAAAGACGCTGCACGTATGGCAACGAAACAGTCAGTTACAACGCGTGCTGCGAGTGAGCGGTACAAGAGGCTGAGAAGGGAGGAAAACCAACTATTTAGGGAGGAAAAAATGGCAGTGGGAGCAGAGAGAGAGTGAAAGAACAGAAATGTGCAGGATGAATGGCGAATCCCGAAAGTTTTTCCAGAGGGTAAGAAGATCGACCAACGGGCATAATAATGGGCTGCCCTCCTGCAAGGACGAGAATCTGGCGACTGAGAAGCAGTGTGTGCTCCAAATGTGGAGAGACCACTTTTCAGCACTACTCCACTCAGATTCTTCCACTGAAGATCAGGAGGTAATGAGATTAGAACGGCGATCTCCCGCCTGAAGAATAATAAAGCCGCTGGTGCGGATGGGCTACCCGCTGAACTTTTTAAGGCAGGTGGCGAAGGACTGATAGCCCACATGCATCAACTGATATGCGGTATATGGCTGGGGGAATCTATGCCCGACGATTGGAGTCTCAGTGTGTTATGTCCTGTATTCAAAAAGGGTGATCCGTGTGTCTGTTCCAACTATCGAGGTATCAGTCTTTTATCCATCGCGTATAAGGTCTTGTCGAGCGTATTACGTGAAAGACTAAGCCAATTATTGAAAGCCTGATTTTCAGCCCGATTCTGAATACTCCCCGGGAGATAATTCCCGGGGAATTATTTTTTCCCGGGAATAAAATCCTCCTATTCTAAACAGACGGGGAATAGAATAATAAGGGAGAGAATTGCGAATTTTCGAAGTCAGCTGTTTTGCTTTATGACGTTTGGTTGTTAAATGCAAATCATTTTAAGCAAATAAAACTTAATTAACAATCAAAATAAGTGAAAATGTACACCACAGCCTTGAGAATGGCAGCAGAAGAACGACCGGTAGCAGGAGAAGCAACAACAAACGTTTGCAAGGAGATAGTTACGCGATGTTCACTGGAGCTGCCCCAAACTTTGTAAGTAAATATGGGAACATACATGTTTACTTGGCTAAACTCTAGTTCAGGGGCGTTTCTTGGAATCGAATACAAATTTTATCATCAATATAGATTTTTAAGATAAGCTAAAATATATATATTTTTTTGTACGATCGGCCCATCTTCTTGAAATATGGGCTTGTAAAGCTTGAGTGTATAGTCAGCTATATCTCTGAAACTACTTTTCCGACGTGGTTGAAATTTATGTCATTAGAAAGGCCTTTTTAAACTCCACAAATGCGGTTAAAAATATTTTACTTTTTATTAACCCATTGTGGAATAATTTAAAAAAGAAAATTTTATAACCTCACTTTTTTCTTTAAAACCATTCTTTTTCAAAAAAACCGTAGTGTTGCTACATTTTTTCTACATACCGGTAATAGAGAAGATTTCAGGCTTTCTTTCAAGGTATAATACGGCTCAGTAGCCCTTGAAAGACCGGGGATATAAAAAGTTCAAGTTTTGTTATCAAACTTTCAACATAATATGAGGAACTGTTTTCAAAAAAATATCAAAAATTATTTTAAAACAATCGCGCGATTTTACTGATTTTGCCACACATCGTCTTAAGGTACAGAGGGAATTTATACCCCCTGCCTGAGCCAAGGTGAAATATAAATTTAACCATTTTCAAAAATTTATTTCCATTTCAACGGTACGGAAAAGAGATTCAAAAAAGTGCGCTGGTTCATATTTTCCGAAATATAGACCTCCAAAGCTTGAATATTTAATCGGGCATAAGTCAGCCATTTATTATCCGATCAATACCATTACAAAGGCATTTTTAAACCCTATAAATCTGTGTATAAACATTTTTATCTATATTAACCAATTCGTGCGAGTGCGAGTCCAACACCCGATTAATTTTGGTGCAAAAAGTGGCAAATGTATTCAAAACTTTCAACTTAAATGTCTCCGGTCCTTGAAGGGTTATTGGTGACAATTATACATTAAAAAAGGCAAAAGTCTTGTCTATTATCGGAGTCTACCAAAAAACTACCAATTTTTTGAAATAATAAATTTTTATTAAAAAAGGGAGGTTAACAAATATTGTTTTTTAATTAACGCCCAATGGATTAATAAAAATAAATATGTGCATACACAGATTTATAGAATATAGAAAGACCTTTGTAATGATACTCATTTCTACTAACTTTGATAACCTCTTTTAAAACTTTTGAACTCAGTGCAGACGCTTTTCTCGGTGGTGACATTTTGGTGTAGATCTGAGAGTTGGTGCTAAACTAAATTTATTCCATAGAATAATGCCATAATATTGATGAAAATAAAAGTCATTATTTAATTTTTTATAGAAAATATTAAATACTTACATTTTTAAATTTGTTGGCGGAATTACTCCCAAAAGTTGTTCTCACATTCTCCATTTTATTGACATTTAGAATACCTACTTTTTTAAGAATAGGGGAACAGGGAATAGGGAAAAAACTCCCAGGGAATTGCTATTGAGAATTGGGCTGTTTACCTTATCAGTGTGGTTTTAGACCAGGCAAGTCCACGACTGACCAAATATTCCCGCTACGCCAAGTCCTGGAAAAGACCCAGAAAAAGCAAATCGATACATACCACCTTTTTGTCGATTACAAAGCTGCTTTCGATAGCCCCATACGGTGAAAACTGTACGAAGCTATGTCTGAACTTGGTATTCCGGCAAAACTGATTCGCCTCTGTAGAATGACGCTGACCAACACCAAATCAGCAGTGAAAGTGGGGAAAGACCTCACTGAACCATTCTGTACCAAGCGAGGACTTAGACAAGGCGACACACTTTCGTGCAATCTCTTCAACATCTTAATGGAGATAATAATGAGAAAGGCTGCAGTAAATACGAACAAGACCATTAACACGAAAAGCCATATTTTGCTGGCGTCTGCTGACGACATAGACATCATTGGGCGAAATTTGCGAGAGGTTACTATTTTCAAGAATCGAAAAGGAATCAGCTTAGGTGGGTGTTGCTGTTAATGAAGGCAAGACAAAATTGATGGTGTCAACTAGAGAAACCTCTCGACTTGGTCCGCACGTGAACGTTGACAACCGATTTAATTTTGAAGTGGTAGATGCATTTGTCTATCTTGCATCCGCCGTGAACAAGAACAACAACGTCAGCCTGGAAATAGATAGGAGAATTGTGCTTGCAAATAGATGATATTTTGGGCTCAGGAAGCAGTTTATGAACAAAGCCCTCTCTCGACGGACAAAAGTCCAGCTATATCAGACTCTCATTTTACCTGCCTTGACATATGGCTCCGAAACTTGGGTCGTATCGCAAACGGATGAAAAACACCTGGGAGTTTGCGAGAGAAAAATTCTCCGAAAAATATAATGTCCTGTTAGGGAAAACGGCGAGTACCGACGTCGCTGGAACGCAGAGCTATATAATCTCTATTCTGACGTGGACATAGCTAGACGAATCAAAGTGGGCCAATTGCGTTGGCTAGGCCATGTTATCAGAATGGATGAAGATGAGCCAGCGCGAAAGATTTTTGATAACGTATCCGATGGAAGCAGGAAAAGAGGACAACCAAGACTCCGCTGGAAAGACCAGGCAGAAGACGTCTGACCTCATGAGGTTGTAATATAGTCAATAAAAGTAAGTAAGTAAGATCTTCCATTATATCCAAATATACAAAATTCGACCCTGTCCTCGAACAGCATATCCTCCCAAAATGTGAAATTATTCTTTCCATGCAATACTCATCAGTATTCAACGGCACATCAGTTATCAATGTAGGCCTCCTGGAATTCAAATTGGCTCCATGAAATTACAATTTCGATTGAGCATAGAATCTATCTCTCTATCCAATGAAATGAGTGCAATAGAGAGGAAATATGCATAAAGTGTCACGGGAATCATGTGCCATCAAATTGTACTTTGGAACAAATTAAGAAGTGTATAAACTGCACGAGCGTAAATAAAAAACTGAATCTGGGATTAAATGAAGAACATTTTACGAAGGACAAAGCATGCCCGGTATATATGCATAAATTAAAAATGAAGAGAGAGAAAACTGGATCAAATTATTAGCAATCAAGTGAAATAACTGCGTTTTACACAAATATACAAGGACTAATAAATAACTTTAACCAAATTGAAATATTAGCGGACACGGAACATCCAGAGTTTATTATACTCTCGTAAACACATCTTACTGGAGAATTTGAAGAAAATGAAATATTCGTAAAAAACTATGATCAAATACTATCGCTTTCAGATAACAAAAGAACGGGCGGTGTGATTATATACTACAGTGAACAATGGAACGTATTGAAAATATTTGACAGAATAAAATCTTCAAGTTATTGGATAACGGTCTGTATGGCGAAAAAAAGATGGAGGAAAATAATTGTAGTGGCAGTTTATAGATCACCGAGCGGATCCGAGGCGGAGTTTTGTGAAATTTTTCAGCAAATTGTAGAAGAAATTTATGAAGAAAATTATGACGTTTTAATTGTGGGTGATTTTAATATAGATTGGTCAAAAAATAGCTTTTATAAAAACAAAATGGAAAGCACGATAAACGATAATGGAATGAGACAAATCGTGAAAGATTACACGCGCGTGACAAATATCTCTAGAACTACCTTTGACTACGTAATAACAAATAATTATAACATAACTGCTGAAACTGACACGGAAAATAAAATATCTGATCATGAGATGTTGAAAATAAAGATAGAACATGAATGTGCAATAATTAAATCACAAAATAAGTATGTGCGAATATTTAAGTATCACAAACAGAAATTTTCAAATGAAATGTGTGCAATATCAAAGTATAACAATACCGCTAATCTTGACCAAAATGTAGATAAACTTGAGACTTGTTTTGGAAACGCTGTGCAAAACCTCACAAGAAGAGTAAAACTGAAAGAGAATGTTAACAACAACACATGGTTTAATGATGAACTGTATGGAATGAAAATGGAAAAAAAGGACAAATGCGAAAAGGCTAAGCTTGAAAATACGATGCAGGCATGGGAAGAATACAGAATATTACGTAACAAATATAAAGTAAAAATTCAGAACAATAAATTCAACTACACGAACAATAAAATTAATAGCGCCAAAGATCAAAAACAAGTGTGGAAGGAAATCAAGAAACTTGTGATGAAAAATAAGCCAACTGTGATGAAATCTGTGATATTTAACAATGTAGAATATAGGGGGAATTCCCAAATTGCTAACCAGTTTAATTATTATTTTGTAAATAGCCTAAGAGAAATACGAGACTCAATTGAAGAAGTGCAATATGTAAACCAAATCAACATTAATGAGAACACTTTTAAATTCCGTGCAATAAATATAAAAGAACTCGAGGATGCGGTTAAAAAAATCAAAAATAAGCCGGACTTTAACAATATTTCAACAAGGATGATCCTAGATAACTGGAATAAAATTGGTGAAATGCTTCTAAATATAGTGAATAATTCGTTGCTATCGGGGAAATTTCCTGAAAACTGGAAAGAGACAATGATAACTCCAATTGAAAAAGTTGCGAAAACAAAGAAATGTGAAGAGTATCGGCCAATAAACACATTGAAAACATTCGAAAAAATATTAGAAAAAGTAGTAAAATGTCAACTAGAAAGATATATAGAAAAACACAATATTTTATCAAAATACCAGTCGGGATTTCGAAAACAATATTCATGCGAAACTACATTAAATTACGTTATATGTCGCTGGTAAAACGTAAAAAAACAGATAAAATAATGGCAATATTTCTAGATTTCAAGCGTGCATTCGAAACAATAGACAGAAAAATATTAATTGAGAAACTCTACATGTATGGCATTAGAGAAAATGAATTAAATTGGTTTAAATCATACCTTAATAATAGAAAGCAATGTACAAAAGTGAACAATGTCGTTTCGGAGAAAATAGACAATGTATTTGGAGTACCACAAGGCTCGATATTGGGTCCATTGTTGTTTATTCTGTATATTAACGACATGCCTAATGTGTTGGAAAAAAGTGAAATTGTTTTATATGCGGACGATACACTGATTTTTACGGAAGGAAAAACTGAAGCACAGTGTCGTGAAAATATGTTAACGGATATAAACAATTTGAATAAATGGCTTAAAATGAATAAACTAAAACTTAACGAAAACAAAACAAAAGTTATAGAAAGTAATATGTCTTCCCATGAAGACTTTGAAATCAATGGACAAAAAATTGAAAAAGTGGATAAAATCAAATATCTTGGTTTCATAATTGATGCTAAACTACAATTTAAAGAACACATTGATCACTTATGCAAAAAAATAGGTAAAAAAATTGGTTTTCTGAAAAGAATACGAAATAATATATCAATCATGACGGCAATAAATATATATAATACATTAATTAAACCACATTTTGAATTTGGATCAACCATTCTTTACTCCTGCTGCCGTGAAACGCATTTGGAAAGGATGCAAAAACTGCAAAACAAGGCAATGAGAAGTATTCTTAAATGTAATCGGTACACCCCTATAAAATCCATGCTGTTGACATTGAAGTGGATAGACATAAAACAACGACTACAACTCAACACCCTAATATTTATAAGAAAAATGCGACAAGGAGATGCACCAGAATACCTGTGCGAATACCGTATGAACTTAGGAATTCCGAAAACTTTAGAGTATACAGAGCAACAACTTCAGCAATGCAGGCTACATTATTTTATAAAGGACTTAAATTATTCAACTCTCTTCCTAGAAATGTTAAAAATGAAACAAATAATATTGCATTCAAAAAAAAATTGTATAGCTATTTTAAAAAACAACAATGTTAATGCCTAAAATTAAATTAAAAAAAATAAAAAAATTTCACATTATTTTATAAAATTGGATATGTATTGTAAAGGTATTGAAAATACTAAATAAAGAAACTAACTAACTAACTTTCGCGAAAGTTCCTGGAGCTTCCAGGAATGGGGTTTCCCTTGTCTTTCAGACAACATAACATTTCTGGATTCAGTTAATATGCCGTCAATTGCATCTTTGGTATGTGATCCGTAACCGAGGGGGGACTTGTAGAAGCACTTTAATCCAATATTCTGGAAATATTCCCAATACCCTAACCACAATTGCAATTCCACCATAGGCAATACTAATACTAATCTCCGTTTTAATGAGTTCAATTAAGATCGTGTCGAGCAACAAAACGTTCTTGTTGTTTCAAAAAAATGCTACGAAAAATTAATGTTTGCCAGAAATTAGAAAGAAAATCTAGCGGTGCAGGATTACCTTCCATCATGATTTAAAACATAGTTGATGTATTGAATTTTGCAGAATCTCTTCCTTAATGTCGAATCTTTTTCATTTCACTTTTATATTCATATCTTTCAATTCGTATTGAAATTTTCCATACATGTAAACACAACTTGTGTAAGGTATTAATAATTATGATATGAATAAGAAAAGTAAGTTCACAACGATGATCACGAGACACCACGTGCGATCAAATAGTGTGGTCAATATTTATATATGTATATGTATATATTACTGCTCCTTTAAGAATTGATTGTATTACTCACCACTTTGTTGCTGGCATCTGGGGCAGTCCCGGCATTTATTTTCAAACCCGATGAAGGCATATCCCTAGTATGTCCATCTGGTATAGAGAATAGTATGACAGGAGAAGCCACATTCGTGTAGGCACTGGGTGGTGCATACGCATTGTCCACTTTAAAAAAGCCACGACGTTGCAGTTGAATGATGTCACCCTTTTTGCACTTCCTTAATTCTGGATCACCCAACATTTGTTCTTCTACGCGTGTCTTGTGGCCAATGTATTGCTTGAAATCTTCGTCCTTGCCCAATACTGGTTTACAAATTATGTTGTCAAAGTAAACACAATAAGTGGGTGGATATTCAGTATCACTTTCCTCAACGGCCAACCAAGTGAGTTTAAGCGTTTTCTTAAAATCTTTGTTGTCCAGATTCAAAGTAGCATCGACGCTAGTGATTTTGTCAGATGCGTCCTTATTTAGTTTATTGATCATAAGATTGCCCCAGTTAATGAATGTGGCATTTTCGCCCGGCTTCAAAGCTGCTGCATCTTCACAATCAATATATATTTTGGGTCCTAAAGTAACAGACTTTTTCCCCAAAGATTCGTTTTTAGGGTGAACGGGGACTTCGATTTTCTCCTTCTTTGCACCTGCTACATTAACGATAACACGATTGTCAAATTGTAAGGCAGTATAACGGGGAGCAATGGGATCAATAACCTTCTTATTGAAAGCCCAGATTTTATCCCAATTCATGAACACGACAGATTTACTGGAACCCTGAGCAATAATGAATTCTCTCAAACCTTCAACGGTCATGCCACGTCTGACTATGCCACGCACAGTAGGAAAACGAGGATCATCCCTAAAAGAAAAACATACAAATCCAGTTTTTACATACAAATTTCTTCCAGCCACAGCTTTGAATTACGTACCATCCATCAACTAGTCCAGAATCCACAAACCAAGTCAATTTCCGTTTAGATAAAACAGTATTGGTCATGTTCAGCCGACTGTACTCCCAGATATAGGGCTTGCGTAGTTTCAAAGCATCAATGAACCAGTAAAATTGATCGTCACGATCATGATACTCCATGGTACGCAATGTATGCGTAACATTTTCTATAGCATCAACAATCGGGCACGCAAAATCGTACGTGGGATAAACTCTGGAAGTAGGAAATGGAAAATACAGTTAACGATGTCTTTGTTTGGTCTATTTTTCGTATATTGTTAGTAAGTACTTGTATTTTGTTCCTGTCCTAGGATGTGGTTCACTTTTGCATCTGTATATGGTTGGATCACGCATACAGCCATTAGGTGATGTCATATCGATTTTCGCACGTACACAACATTTCTGACCAAAATCGGTGCCATTTAACATTTCCTTCCACATTGACATATTTTTGGGGGGATCTAAAAGAAATGTAAGTTTAAATTGTATACATCTCAAACAATTTAACAGAACAAAAAACCTTCAAAGAGATTCTTATTAAATATATAGTTTACAATGTAGGGAAGATGTTACATTTTATCTAAGCAGTTTTTTCTTATATGAGAATAATATTGACGATTTTCTATAGTTTAACGCTACTTAGCATTTCTCTCATAAAAACTTACCATTGGATCGATTTTCGGATGCAACCCTCTGCTCACGTTCTGCCTTCATTTGTTCTGGAGGTGTATTGTCTACATACGCTTTACCTTCACTGATCATTTGCTCACAGTATTGCAGCATTAGATCGAAGTAGTTGGAGGTATGGGTGAAGACGTCTGGTTTTATATTCAGCAATTCTAAATCACCCAAAATAACAGTTTCGAATTCCACAGTTTCTTTGGCGGGATTGGTGTCGTCGAAACGCATAATCAATGTGCCCTCAAAGGCTTGAGCATAGTATTGATTTAGTAGAGCAGCCTTAGCATGGCCAATGTGCAAATAACCAGATGCCTCAGGCGGGAAACGCACCACAACTTTACCCATTTCGGCGCCCGGTAAGTCAACAAACTTACCCTCTTGCTTACGTTCTCCTGGCTTAGCAGCAGAAGTTGGGGATGACTCTTTCGAGTTCTTTGAACGGTTGACAAGTTTTGCCGAAGACTTAGCCTCGTCTGGCAGAGATTGCAAAACTTTTTGGATTAGGGGTTGGGCACTGATAAGGTCATACCACCTTTGTACATGTAGTGGGATACCCTTAGCGGCAAGGATCTCATATCGTGAATGCATTTCATTGAACAATGCGAAATCAGCAATAGTCAATTTGTTAGCTACCAAGTAGGTGACGGGGGCAATAGATTTCTCCAAAAATCCCATGGCCCATGAAATATCATCTTCACATGTGAGAGAAAATGATAACCAGTGATCGATTTGTGTGCGTTCGATGGCCGTCTGACCGTACAACTGGTATTCAGGAGCAGCTCTGGCCAAGGCACGCAGCACATCGTTATTAGAGTAGCACATCAAGCGTCTGCCATCGGGATACAGCAATGAAGTCTCATTACCCCACACAATGTCGACGGCAACAGAGTCAGTGATTAAATGAGCCGTAGCCAGACCACCTAAACAAAGTAATGGATACATGATATCAGCACCAAATATTGACGAAATATGTTTATAGAGATATCTTGCCAACATCGAGCGCTGCCGACTTTAACCTAAAAATAGATTACGACACTTATGCCGCATTTACTTACTGATTGGAGGATTATTAACATTCGCGGTCAACTTTAAAGCCATGTCTGTATTTTAAATCTCTGCTTTTATGATCTAAAATTGGATTTATCTCCAGAAATCCTGAAAAATATTGCACGAATTTTTTACTCCTGAACAAATGTGAGCCGACGTGTATGCTGTGTGGGATTGTATGCAACCAGCGCTGTCACGGCGCAATAATATACGAAAACTGACATTTACACAGTGTTGCCAAAGCCCACATTTCAAACATACAAAAAATGCTAAACTAATAATCCACAGGTTTCGACTTTTATTAGAGTATTCAAAAATCGAACCGATAACCCGTCCAGCGATATATGGACATTAGAGTATTCAAAAACCGACACCAAAAACTGGTTTAATGGGTTTTTTTAGTTATCCATCGACCAGTTGTCACTTTGGAACGACCGTTGGATCGGGGTTTTTTCTCTGGTTTTCCGGTCTTTATTTTGTTCCAAAAAGTATATTTCCAAAAAAAAATGTTAATCCAAGGCTAATTATCAAAAAAACATTGTCAGAATCTTCCAAAAGTTAAAAAATAAATGTTCCCATTACATCATGTGACAAGGGCGAGATTTTTCGCATGCAGTGAGCTCTGACTTTCTATTTTTACATTCACTGATTGTGACCTACCATAGAGCAATAGATAGAAGTCGCTATCCCTCTCTTTACATCCTCTCAATGACGACGAGGCTAAAACCATATTACTCTTTGGTCGGACATTTGCAACCAACATAAAACATAATTTAGCTGTCATTAGTATCAATCAAACACTAATTAAACTTAAGTTTGATGCATGGTTTGCTTCTGGTTGCTTATCGATCTCTCGCCTATCCATTCTGTTTTCTATCAATTTCCTACTTCATAGTCGATCAGCAGTGTCATGGATACCCCCTGGATGACGTAAAGTTGTACACCGGTTCCGAGCGGTTTTTGAGTTGTGGTTTGCATTTTTCCACAACAAATTTAATTATACAGACGAATTGAAATAATAGTCTTAATTTAAAAAAAGACGAAGATACAATTTCAGCTGATTGATTTTTTTCTATTGAAAATTAAAATTTAATTTCCAAAAGAAATTACAAGACACAATTTTTTTTAAAATATTTTTTTATATAGCTTACAAAACAGGTTACTTACTTTTAAATGTAAAAGTCTGTTTTCAGTGAATTCTTTAATAATTTTTTAAATGTAAAACCCCAAATCGTAAGACTTAGTTATAAAAACCGAATCCGGTTGAAACCGGGTTCCTCTTTCATAACAGCAAACGGGACCATTTTATTGAGGGTAAAAGCCGGTTTCAACCGGTTTCGGTCTTTGGCCTCAAATCAGATCGACTCGATAACCAACAACTCACACTATTATCATGTAAATTCTTATATATTTTTTGTACCCTTACTTTCTTACTTATTCGGTCTCGAACAACCTCCAGGGTCAGGGACTTTACAAAACGAAGATAACATATTTGTGTACGCAGTGATTCGTCTACTAGATCCCTCCAGCGGAGGGTTGGTCTTCTAATTTTTCGCCTTCCTTAGAGTTCGGTTTCGAAAATCCTTCGTGCTGGTTCATCTTCATACATTCTACTGACATGGCCTAGCCATCGCAATCGCATTATTTTGATCCGTTTAACTATGTCAATGCTGGGATAAAGCTCATGGTTCATGCACCGCCGATACTTTTTCGGAGTATTACATTTTTCGGAGTATTTTTCTCTCGAAGACTCCTACAGATGTTTCGTCTGCTTGCGATAGGACTCAGGATTCTGCGCCATAAAGCAAGACAGGTTGAATGAGAGTCTGGTACAGCTGGACTTTAGTTACTCGAGAGAGGGATTTATTTCTAAAGTGCTTGCTTAGCCCAAAATAACATATATTCGCAAGCACAATTCTCCGCTTGATCTCAAGGCTGACGTTGTTGTTTTTGTTTACGGCAGATCCAAGGTATATAAATAAATTCGTCCACCACCTCGAACCCCTGTTCGTTGAAACCAATAATTTTGTCACTTTTGTTGACTCCTTCTCAATTATCGAAAACACCGCAGTAACTTCTATCATCAGCATACGTGAGCAGCATGTGACTTTTGCTGCTGATGCTTTTATTCATGTTGACTGCAGCTTTTCTCATAATGATCTTCGTTAAGATGTTAAAGAGATCGCATTATAGGTATCACCTTGCCTGAGGCCTCGCTTAGTTTCGTAAGGTTCGGTAAGATCCTTACCAACTTTTACTGCGGATTTGGTGTTCGTCAAGGTCATCCTGCATATTTATTTATTGATAGGTGTCGATTTGTTTTTCGTGGGTCTTCTCCAGTGTTTGGCGTAGCGTGAAAATCTGGTCAGTTGTCGATTTTCGAGGCCTAAAGCCACACAGGTATGGTCCAATCAGGTCAGCGATAATTGGTTTTAGTCTATCGCACATTATACTTGATAGAACCTTATATACTATGGATAAAAGGTTTATTCCACGGTAGTTGGCATAGAGACTAGGGTCACCTTATTTAAATATAGGACATAGTACACTGAGACTCCAATCGCCGGGAATGCATTCATCTAACCAAATTTTGCTAATGAGCTAATGCATGCACCTTATCAGCCCATTGCCGCCAGCCTTAAACAGATCCGTCGGGAATCCATCGGCTCCTTTGGCTTTGTTCTTAAGCCGGCCAATAGCAGTTCTGACCTCTTCTTGGTTAGGCTGTGGGAAATCGACGTTGTCGTCCGAATTGTGATGGATTTTCCCATCGTCATTGGATATCTCAGATACCAGTAGCGCGGAAAAATTATCTCTCCATATTCCCAACATGCTCTGCACATCTGCGATGAGATTTCCGTCCTTGTCCTTGTCTCAATTTTCTCATTCTCTCTCTTTTTCCCCTATACCGCTCAGTCGCAGCTCGCTTTGCAATTGACTGAAGCATTGCCATACGTGCAGAGTTCTTTTCATCATTTGCATGCGACACTCTTCATCGTACCAGGGTTTGTTGCGAAGCGGTTTTTCAAAACAAAAAAAGTTTTTAGTTCTTATAGTGTCGGAAATGGGTTTCCACTGCGCTTCATGATCGTCATCGGAAGGGGGTGGGTTCTGTGCCAAAAGTTGTGAGAGCTTCCTTGAGTAGGGTGTGGCTACCTCTGGTAATTGCAGCTTTCCAATGTCCAGCTTCTTCTGCGTCTGGTTTCGTAGGATTTTCGCTCTAAATAATCTTGTGCGAACCTTTGCTGGTACCAGATAGTGATCAGAATCGATGTTAGCTCCCCTGATCACTCGTACGTCCATTACACTGGATGAGTGCCTTCCATCAATTACCACGTGATCAATTTGGTTCTTCGTTCTTTGATCAAGGGATACCCAAGTAGCCTTGTGGATGTCTTTATGTTGGAACCTTGTACCACTAATGACCATGTTTTTTGCCGCGGCGAAGTCAATCAGTCTCATACCGTTGTCGGAACTGTCAGCAAGTACACTGAAATTGTCAATAGTTGGATAGACACATACTCACTGCCTACTTTAGCATTAAAATCTAGTACAATCTTAATGTCATGGCCAGGGCAGCGGTCACACGTTTCCTCTAGGCGCTCGTAGAATATGTGTTCATTCTCTTTTGTCGTGGCATGCACACAAATTTGGGAAATATAAAAATTTTTCGCTTTTACGTGGAGTCTTTTGCCAACTACAAATTCGCAACCAAATTCATTTTTTTCTCTTGGCAACTAGTATATGTCACAATTGCTTTTTCTTGGGCAGCCATGTCCTGTCCATCGCATTTCTTGGTTAGCGGTAATGTCAGCCTTATAACTTTCGATCAAGTAAATTTACCTCGATAATGTTATCAAGTGTGTCTTTTCACCCCGTTAAAGTTAATTAGACCTTAATGTGTACGGGACAGCTTAGCGATATTAACGTCCTTATCGCGCAACACGCAACACATCACTTTCCCCATAATATTTGTGTTTCGTATCGCGTATGTCACCGCTGCACCTATATGAATGTGTTTAGTTAAGTGAACGCGTGCGTTTTTGTTTATTCTATAAAGCGCAGCGGGGATTGTTTCGCCACTTGAAGTGTCAAAATTGAACGCGCCGATTTTCCCAGAGCTTGGCCAGTGAGGGAAAATAAAAATAAATATATAAACAACTAGCTGACCCGGAACACGTTGTCCTGCAAATTTTGTTCAAATACCGTTAGCAGGAGCAGAAATAAGGGATTTTTAATTTGTGGTTTGTATGGAAGGTATCACGCCCCTTTGTCCAATTGGAGCGAATAGTAAATCTAAACCACCCAGGGCGCCACCCAAACGCATACAAAAAAATTTATTCAAATCGGTCCAGAAGTTTAGGAGGAGTTCAGTCACAAACACACGTGCAGTAGAATTATATATATATATATAAACAATAAAATGAGTGGAATTTGGGTGGAATGAGGAAATACTTGTCAAAATATTGAATGTATGTTGATGTGGTATGTAATAACCACAGAAAAGGCTATAACAGCACAACAAACTTAAGTGAAACAAAAAACAAATCTTGCCCGACGTATGACTAATATTAGAAGAAGGTAAAATTACACATATTGACGTGAAAAGGAAGAGATCTGAGGACAAACGGCCGCCAAAGAACATTGATGTGTCCACCCTGAATGAACAAAAATAGTTTGGTATACTTTGTGACCTGGATATAGAGAGTTCACCCCAAATTCCAAATCGCGCTCAGCCTGATATGGTAAAAACTACCGTCTCGTCGGGAAAGCTACCACCATCTAGGAGATCATTTTGTCCTCCGATATTCCTCTATAATGTCAATGTAAATCACCTCATCAATTTCTTTTAAAATTCGAAATATCAACAAAAACAAAAGCAAATTGTTTTTCACCGATCCTTTGACACACGCAGATATGATGCGACTGCTAAAGGAAAAACAAATTCTTGCGTATTCATTCACCCCCAAGGAATTAAGGCAAACATCCCTTGTTCTCAGAGGATTATATCATGGCTGTGAGGCAAGTGATGTAAAAGATAAACTGAATAAAATTGTCGTTGGTGCTGTGTCCAATGTTGCAAAGTTCACTACAAAGCACTCTATAAACATGATAGGATACAGGTATTTTCCTGGTCACTCTATGCTCTGATAAAAATTTCACCGACATGGCTAATATTAAGTCAGTATTTAGCCAAATAGTGACATGGGAAAACCTAAGAGAAAATACCAAAAGGTTCAGTGGCAGCGACGACAAAAATGGGGATGTGTTGGGAAAAATTTCAGCGAGCCCCCCATTGCGTTAACTGCAACGAAGCTAGTCATCCTGCTAATAGGAGAGAATGCCCTTTCTACAAAAACTTTTTAAAGTCAAAAAATTATAAAATCATGAAAGCTCGATTGGGAAAAATTACTGCGGCCAAAAATGTTAGTAGGGCTGTAAGTTCTGGTCTCCGTTTACCGGGTACAACATCAAGGTCTAACAGCAAGAAAACAAATCAGGCATTATTGATAACATTTTAAAATTAGCTGCCTATTTTATGGAACCTCAACAGATGTCTCTTGAAGATGAGATAACATTCTTTGTGAAATATTATGGAAACATGTCTAGAGAAGTCGCAAAAACGAATTCTTGCTCCAGTTAAATAAAGTAAAAAGTCATGGCCCCTAGCTCATTTAATTTTTTATCCCACAATGTTCAGCAACAAAATTGATGTAGCGATTATTCAGGAAACACATTTGAGGCAAGGTAAAAATGATTTAAGAAAACTACAACTTTATAAATCTCAATACACCGGTGGGTGTAGCAATATAAATAAAAGACAATATATCATATAAACGGGTACACATCAATGATTTGGGTTTCAACGGAGTATTCATTCAGCTAGAATTGAAAACGGGGATTATTGAAAAAGTTTTTAATTGGTTCTTGTACATAAATCCGTCCTATCCCAATGGTTTGTATTTCCTTAATCACTTTTAAGTGCTCAATTAATTAATCGAAATGATCAGAACTTTACAATTTCAAGCATTCCATCTTTTTCCGGTCACTTCCCGTTAAAACTTCAACTAAAGACCTGGGAAAATACCTAAACAACCGCTGATGAAGATATGTGGCTGGATCTGAAATAGCTATACGGTTTACCAGGAATCCTGAGGATGCATTTGCAAAACATCTTTTTAAAAAACTATATTTCTATTTATAGAGATATAGATGCTCTTGAGCTTGAATAATAAAATAAAAAAGTACATACAGAAAATTTAACACCGTATTGGAAACACAGCTTCTAAAAAGTATTTTAAAGGAACTCGCAGCAATCGCATGTTCGGATGTAAACTCGAAAATATTAAGCAAAGCATTTATGGAAATAAACCAAATGATTGGAAAGAAATCCCCACCATTTAGCAAAAAAATGAATCATAAAAATTAAAAATAAATCACTTCAAAATCCAAATACCTTCAAGAAAAATATACCGGAGAATGTAGCTGCAGACATTGTCGACCGTTTGTCTCATTACGTGGATAACATACCTAACACCATTTACGCATTTAACAATGACTTTTCTCCTTCTGATAATACGGACATGTTTCATTTTACAAACGCATCTCACTTAAAATCCATTATTGCGAAATCCAGCGGCTCTGATAAAATATCCAATTTCATCGTCAATAAGCTTCCTGATTCCGTGCTAAATTTATTAGTGGTTTTGTTTCACAATTGCCTAAACAATTGTTATTTTCCGACTGCATGGAAGGCAGTAAAAATCCTTCCGATCAAAAAGAAAGACGACAGCGACAGAGTTGAGGATTTATTTATTTTCCCTATCATTTAAGTCCGATTTCGCTATTATTACCTATTATATTTCTTTATTGTCTAAATTTTTACATTCCAAGAAATTCTAAATGAACTTCACATGCAAATTTCGTTAATTAAATAAAAAGATATTTTTATTACAAATGAAGAAAGAAAGAAATAGAAAAATTACTGACTTTAACAGAATTGCATACAAGCGCTCAAGTACTCATACAAAAATGTCAAAACTAAATCGAGTAAAAATGCGTGTGAGCACCTTTTTGCTGTAGAATAATATTAACGACGTTATCATGATAAAAGAGTGCATGTAAACGCACTATAATACGCTAAGTAGAATCGAAGCTTTAAGAATTGAACTTTTTTCATTCAAAAAAGTACAACCGGTATTAATAAAATATGTTTATAAGCAAATATGAGACTTTATGTATACAAATTGAAAAGAATTTTTAATTTTATGAGTACAAAATTCAAAAATCTCAACCGTGGTAGTATTATCTATCAGGTAAACGAGTCAGCCCAGCTGATTTGTGTTTTTTCATCTTTTCCGTGTGTAATCTATCAAATTCGATTTCATTTCTATTCGTTTGTTAATAAAATTCAAAGAACTTCAATCAAAATTAAATTTATAGCTTAGACTTTGTATCAAGTAAGATAAGCTAATTACATTTTTCACATTTTGTGTATATAGTGTTTTTTATTATTCAGCTAATGTTGACTACTGAACCACGGAATTGCTAATGCAAATACCTAATCTATAATTTTACCATGATCTCAACAATACAAAATGTTTATAGACTGTTTTTGTTAAATACTCAATTTGTTCTTTCTAAGTTTATGTAATAATTGTTCACACAATTACTGTTTTAATTTTCTTTGGGAAATTCAAACCATTCAACTATTCAATTTACACTTTCCATTTTCTTTTTTTTTTGTGAAAAAAGTTCAATCTCAAACATTTTACAATTTTCGTTTAAATTTAAAATTATTTCATAGAAATATAAGCTTAACAAAATAAAATAAAAACAAGAAACGGTGGAACCGGTTAAACACTAGTACCATCTGCTGTCAAAATTTTGAAATTTTCAGAAATCCGGTGGTGGGTGGACGTCAAAAAAACGGATGACCGGATTTTAGTTTTTGAAAATTCTACTCTATACACAGCCCTGCAATAATCAAACACTTGGTGGTGTTCATTATCGAGTGGAAATTTTCGCAACCTGGCAATATTATTTTCAATGACATTTGACATCACCTGTCATAGATGGGTAATTTCCATACCATCCTCTGCAATTTCACTACATTATTTTTTCTGTGCAATTGTGGTGAAAAATTCCATTCATCTAATGCATTTTTGTGTTTTTCAGTAAATATAAACGGAAATTACTTCAAAACTAATACAAATATTAACTAAAGTTAGTCCAAAAAATGGTAAGAATCATTTACGACCACTTTATTGGCAGAATTACCATGGACAACTGAAATACTGATGACGCGCCCCAATTTCATTTTTTTTTTCTAAGCCAAAGTGCTTTGTCGTAGTTTTTGTGTGCAATGTAATAATTTATTTGAAAAAAATGTATTTCAGATGCTTTTTATGTTGCTGTTTAGCCGTCAGGGCAAGTTGCGTCTGCAGAAATGGTATAATGCCTACCCCGACAAGGTGAAGAAGAAGATTACCCGGGAATTGGTCACCACCATCTTGGCCCGCAAACCAAAAATGTGCTCGTTCCTTGAGTGGAAAGATTGTAAAATTGTTTATAAGCGGTAAGAGGCAAAATTACAACCAATTGTATATTTCAAATAACTAAATTTGACTGTTTTCTCTTAATGTATTTAGATATGCCAGTTTGTACTTTTGCTGTGCTATTGAACAGAATGACAATGAGTTGCTAACGCTGGAGATTATACATCGTTATGTGGAATTGTTGGATAAATACTTTGGTAGTGTAAGTATCAAATTATAGTATTTATAAATTTCAATTAGAACCATCAGTCGTTTTTTAATTGCAATTGAGTGAAAAACGCAAATAACATAAGAAGAGCCGATATTTTCCTATTGGAGTTTCTTACATTATAACATATCTTCTTTTAGAAGGTAAACGGGAATATTATTTTCAATAGCCCTTTCTGCAAAAAATGTTTTAAAAATAACAGTCACTATACATTTCCTTCAACATTGCCAATATCAGCGTGGCGGGCCTGAAAAGTAACAGGCCCAAATATAAGAAAAATCAGCAACATTTTTGGTGGTCCGGCCCACGGAATGCAAAAAGCGGGTCAAGAATAAGACAGCTAAAAACTCTCAATCTGATCAAATTTTTTGTTGAGGGGGAAAAAACCGAATCCCATGAAGGGATTGGGGGAGACCTTCTCCCAACCAGTGACAGTGAGATTTGCGCTTTCTAATTTTTCACTCACTGATTGGGACCTACCGTTTTACACCGGTTCCAAACGGTATTTTGAGTAGCTTATTCATGATAAGTACTCGATACTGTCGCCATCACTGAGCGAGGTGACCATCGTCGAATGAAATTTAAGGTGGTCAGAGCGGGGATCGAACCCACGTTCTTTTGCACAAGAGCCGCACACACTAGCCATTGCTAGTGTCAGACGGGCAGGAAGGAAGGAATTCCTTAAAATTAACCAAGAAAATTAGAGCACTATTACACGATGAATTTATCCCCGCAAGAAAATTCTTGAAGTAAGAGAAAAAATGCCATGAAGTGCCTTGGTATTGTGTTTCGGGGTATTTTTTCAATATCTCTTTGTGTATTTTCCGTTTTTGTCTTGAGTTTGATATTTCGTGGTTTGATAATTCAATAATTCCATATTGTGAAATTTCAACGTGTAAGTGCTCTATTACACGATGGCATTTCTTGCGGAAATATTTTTCAGTTCTCTTTTAAAGTTGGTACGTAATTCATTGAGCTATTATACGTTGAAATTTAAAAATATGGAATTATTGAATTATCACGCCATGAAATGGCAAAATCAATTGTGTTTCGGGTGATTTTTTTCAATTTCTTTTTGTGTAGTTTACGTTTTTGTGGTCTTACAAAACGACGACAACAATCAGTTCGAACTTTTGCCATATCTCTCTAGTTGGCTATACCAAGTGTACGCAGGGATTCGCTAACCTGATCCCTCCAGCGGAGTCTTGGTCTTTCAATTTTTCGTCTTCCTTCAAGTTCGGCTTCGAAACCCCTTCCTGCTGGTTCGTCTTCATCCATTCTACTGACATGGCCTAGCCAGCGCAATCGCGTTATTTTGATCCGCTTAATTATGTCAATGTCGCGATATATATCTCATACAACTCATGGTTCATGCGTCGCCGATACTCGCCGTTGAGCCATACATTTTTAAAGCAGTTTGTCGATTGTAAAGCTGCTTTTGATAACAATTTTACAAAGCTGTGCTTGGTATACCTGTTAAGCTGAAATACCATCAAGTCCTCAGTGGAATATGATAAAGATAGCAAACAAGGCCTCAGACAAGGCGACAGGCTATCGTGTGATCTCTTCAACGTCTAAATGAAGACACTAAAAAGAAACGCTATAGATAATACAAAAAAAAATTACATGAGGTGTGAGGGGACACCCGGTTGGAACGAAGTTCCTTTCGCTATATATTCTGTACTAGTTAGTTCCAACACACCTAAGGCGCCTGTTGAAAAATACTGTAATTCAAATGGATCTTGTAAAATGATAAACTTTTGTTACGAAATTTTTTATTTATTGAATGTATTTTTTTAAAAAAAAAGTATATTTTTAGGCCCCTTTTGTAAGAATATGTATTACATTTTGCCGAAAAGGTCCTTTCTTTGATGAGAGGTACTTCTTTTATTAAAATAAAAAAATGGTTTCCCGTTACATCCCGTGAAAGGATTAGGGAGAGCTTCTCACAAACCAGTGAGCTGTGCGTGTTCTAATTTTACACTCACTGATTGGGTCCTACAGTTTTACACTAAATGGCTAAATTCTCGATAGTGTCGAATTTTTTTTACAAAAAATACTTTTTTAAGAACAGGTGCTTTTTAAAGAAGTGGTACTCTTTTTAGGATTAGATTATTTCTTTAATATTTTCAGGAAGGCTACTTATCTCAAGAAAACAAAAGAAAAGGTGGTACTTTATTTTTAAGAAATGGTACTTTTAAGAAAAGGAATTTTTGCAAGAAAGGTATTTTTTGTAAGAGAAGGTATTTTTTTTTGAAGAAAAGCTTTTTTTACGAAAGAACAGATACAATTTTAAGGGTAGGTACTTATCTCAAGAAAAGTTATTTTGTTTTTCAAAAAAGGTATTCTTTAAAGAAAATGTAGTTTTTTAAGAAAAGGCAATATGTTGTAAGATAATGTACTTTTTTAAGGGAAGGTACTTATTTAAAAAATTACTTTGTTAAGAAAAGGTGCTTTTTGTTAGAAAATTTACTTTTTTAAGCAAAGGTACTTCCTTAAGATGTTATTTTTTTAAACTTCTTTCATTTTGGCTTTTCTAAATTTACTTTTTATTCGGTTCAAACTACAATATGTAATTAACAGGCTCCACCTAGAAAATTTCCCATTAAACAAGAAATATGTTAGTCTGGACACAAACCAAAAGTACGAGTGTAAGAGTGCTGGCAAATGTAATTCCATGCTGAGGGTTGTGTTTCATGGATTTGCCAGTCTTGCACTTTGGCTTTTCTAAGTTTATTTTTTATTGAATTCAAAACTACAATATGTAATACACAGGCTCCACCTAGAAAACTTCCCTTTAAACCAAACCAAAAGTACCCAATATAGTTGATAATAATGGGTTGTAATAAAGTACATAGTTAAAAAAAAGTTGTTTACAAGTTTTTCATTTAGGCCCCATCCCGCAACGTGCGATAAGGAACTTCGTTCCCAAAAATAACGAAAAATTCGTTCTACTTAGTTTAGAGGCTAACAATTGAATGTAAACAACTCTAATAGTTTTCTTCAGGGAGTTTATATGAGTTGGTAGTTGGAGTACTAGTAGCAAATAGACTGTAATGTAGGAATAGGAGATAACTGACTGCAAGTAACTGAACTCAACACCGCACCCCTCTTTTCAAACTAACTAACTAAACCATGTTTTAAATATATTTAAATTATATTTATGGGCGTTGTATTGATGACAATGGATTTTAAATTACGTTTGATTAGTGATAATCCGGCATGTGACGAAAATCGATATTCAAAATCGAATACGATTTGACTATTTTTTTCCCCCTAAATTTAAATCTTCACATTATAACCTCTACTAGTTTTATACAACAGCTTATTTATCTATTTATTTATTGGTACTCATATAGCAATCGAGCGCTTTGGTCCGTATTTGGTTACAAAATACTAATACAATTGATATAAACGCTTAAAATTATAAAAATAAAATGATATAACTAAATTATGTGTTTTCCTCATGTTAACATGTTACTTTATATTCTAATTCATATAAAGAAAATGAAATCAAACTACTCAACTGACTAATACAACGATGTATGGAATTTATACAAATTCAAATTGTTTAACAATTAGAAGTTGACGACATAACATATTTTTTTTTAATCGAAGTAGAAAAAATAATAATTTCAAACCAGCTAAGGTGGAAGGAAAACTGGGAAAACTAGGCATTAAAATTTGGATAATAATCACAGCAAGCAAAAAACTAATCACAACTAAAAATAAAATAAATGGTTTCCCATTACATCCCATGAAGGGACCGGGGAGAACTTCTCACAATCACTGAGCTGTGCGCTTTCCAGTTTTCACTCACTGATTGGGACCTACAGTTTTACACCGATTCCGAACGGTATTTTTGAGAAGCTTTTTCATGGCTATATAATCGATAGTGTCGCCGTCACTATGCGAGGTGACCGCCGCCGAAAGAAATTTTTTTTTGAAGGTGGTCAGAGCAGGGTTCGAACCCAGGATCTCATGTACAAGAGCCGCGCACACTAACCATTGCACCACCACAACTAAATTAGGTTATTTTGAGCACATTGATAAATCTTCTTTTTATACGTTCTAGGTGTAACATTAAATACTCTCATTGTATATGACAATTTGTTAAAATTTATAAATACATTATTTAATTATTTAAAAGAGAAATAAATTTATTGATATCCATTATTTACACAAAAAACATTATTATTATGTCAAATCGTTTTCGATTTAAATCGATCGATTTCTATCACATACCGGAATATCTTTTGAATTGCGTTTGATGATTGTTTTGCAGTTTAAATGTCGAAATCTAAGATAACTCCAACTAATGCAGTGACTCAAAGGTTTCCGGTCAAAGCAAAACAGTTGTTGCACACTCTTGGTATTTTACTCTATATATTTACATATCGTCACCTAAAATGCAAAAGGCCGTAACTACACTTTAGTTTTTTACAGGAGAAGGAATAAACGTTATAAATTCAAGACTACTTAAAACTTAATATTCAAATCTTAGATTCAAGCTTAGAAAACAAAGACGGGTTTATTTCAGAAAACCAAATAAATGGAAAAAAGTAGTTTTTAAGAAATATTTATAACGTTTATTTCTTCTCCTTTAAAAAACTAAAAAGTGTAGTTGCGGCCTTTTGCATTTTAAGTGACGATATATATTCTTTATTTATTTAAACATTCCGCAAAGTTGATAAAACTATTAGTTTAAACTAAGTAGATAATTTTTTTTGTAACAATTTGAAGCGATCAATAAATCCGTGACTTTTTGAATGAAACACAGTTTATATTGCAAAAAAAAATATTTTTCAACATAATCTCCTTTTAGCTCAATACACTTAGTCCAACGTTTCTCCTATTTTTGTATCCCTTCCAAAAAATAGGATTTTTCGAAGTCCATAAAATAGGCATTTGTTTGATCAATAATTTCATTGTTGGAGCTAAATTTCTTGCCACCGAGCCATTTCTTTAGGTGTGGAAATAGGAAATAGTCACTGGGGGCTAAATCCCAATTCGTAGCCCAATTAAACAACTTCAAACAATCCTTTGAAGTTGTCACACAATTACGTTTATGGTCAATTGAGAGCAAACGCGGCACCCATCTTGCAGACAGCTTTCTTAAACCCAACTGATCATTTCAAATCGAAACCACACTGCCATATGAAACGCCCATGGCATCTCACGCACTTTTACTCGTAGATCGGCCAACATTTTTTCGACATTTTCGACATTTCAGGTGTATTGATCATTTTCGGGTGTATTGACCTCAATTGGTCGTCCAGAACGTTCAGCGTCATTTGTACTTGTGCGACCACAACGAAAGTCAGTAAACCACTTTTTTACTATTGAAATCGATGGTGCAGAGTCCCCATAGTATTTATCAAGCTTTTCCTTGATTTGATTGACGTTTTTTCGCAAAAAATAATGTTTAATGAACACTCGAAATTCACTTTTTTCCATTTTTAAAAAAATGCACAAGGTTGTATGTTTTGAACAGCTGTTAAATGCAAAGCAAATGACGGAACTTGCTCAAAATTTGACAGTAGTCTATTTACAGGTGGTACTTGATGGGAGCAGTATTGCATTTCATATAACTACGAGGGAAGTTCGAAAAGTCACGGACTTATTGATCCGCCCTCGTACCTTTGAAATATGTAAGTTGTAAGTGGCCAATAATGCCAATTGGGTAATGTATCCATTTGGCGTTGCAGTCCCGTCCTTTAGGGTAAAATTTTAACCTTAATAATAAATGTGCCAATAATACTACCTAAAACATCAATAATTTTTCGGGTAATATGGTATATATTTTTTTTTTACTTTGAAAGTCGATTTTGGTTAGTGTTCTAGGCGCAAGAGAACTGATTTGGTTTGGGTTACATTTCTAGTCAGACGAAAAGGATTTTTGTTTAGTACAAATTTGATTTATTCTTGTTCAAAAACGCAGTAATCTACGATTGAACATACAACCAATCGAACGAAAACCTTAAACTTGGAAAACCCAATTTAAATAGATTTCTAGTGGCTGGCTTTCGTTTGAAATCGTTATAGTTTTGTAATAACATTGAATTCTACAAATATTTAATAACAACAGATTTTATTAGCTATAAGTAAAAAAATGTTGTGAATGTTGTGTTCTCGTACAAATTAGGAGTTTAGACAATTCTCGCTTAGTTGAGATTTGTGTATCCCTATTATGTGTGACGATATACCTAAATACTTGTGGAGAAGGGAGCCAAGGGATGATATGCCTTGGTGGCCATTGAAGTACCTATATTCCCAACCATCCACCATAATAATAAATTTTTATATTAATAATATATTCTATGAAAATTTACTTTTTGTTATAAAAGAACTTTTTCATAAAAATTGATCTTGAACTGGAAAATTTATTAAAGAATATAACGGGTTTTTCAACAGAGACGCTACGAAAATAAATCGATAGGGACAGCAAACGACGCCATATTTTTTCCCGCTCTTTTGACATTTCTCTTCAGTAAGGTTTGCCATTTCATCATGGAAAGATATACGAGCCAACAACGAGTCGAAATTATTAAAATTTACTACCGAAATTTGGAGTCAGTGGCCTCAACTTTAAAAGCGGAATTCATCGGAAAATCATCTTCAGCGATGAGGCTCATTTCTGGCTGAATGGCTTCGTCAATAAGCAAAATATGCGTTATTGGTCAGACAGCAATCCACACGTAATCCATGAGTCATCATTGCATCCCGAAAAAATTACGGATTGGAGCGGTTTAGGGGCCGGCGGCGTCATTGGGCCGTACTTCTTCCGTGATGATCAAGACCGGTACATTACTGTGAATGCGAATCGCTACCGTTCAATGATAACCGAATATTTTTGGCCCCAATTGGGTAATATGGACTTGGAGGACATGTGGTTCCAACAGGACGGCGCCACAAGCCACACAGCGAATGCCACAATCAATTTATTGGAAACCAAGTTTGGTGAACGTGTTATCTCACGAAATGGCCCAGTCGATTCGCCGCCTCGGTCGTGCGATTCGACGCCGTTAGATTATTTCCTGTGGGGCTACGTCAAGTCTATGCCAACAAGCCAGCGACGATTGATGAACTTCGTACGAATATCGAACGTGAAATTGCAGCAGTATCGGCCGATTTATGCTTGAAAACCGTCGAAAATTGGGTTCAGCGTCTGGACTTCTGCAAGCGTGCCCGTGGTGGCCATGTAAAAAAAATCGAGTTCCATACATAATGGCATCGAACGTACTTTCACAGGAATAAAGAATTTCATTGGTATCTAAAACCGGGTTTGTTTTATTTAAAAAAACATTTGTAGCGCTCTTATTGAAAAACCCTTTATAAGTAATACATTTAACAATAAACACTAATATTAATTGTAATGTCCTTTAAGGCAAATATTTATTATTTTAACATTCTCTTTTTCTTCACCAGGTCTGCGAGCTAGATATTATATTTAACTTTGAAAAAGCCTACTTCATATTAGATGAACTCTTGATCGGTGGTGAAATCCAGGAGACATCAAAAAAGAATGTCTTAAAGGCAATTGCATCTCAGGATCTACTGCAAGAGGTTAGTACGCCCGAATTGTATGATTTATAAGAATACAAAAAGCTAACGCGAACATCTAAAAACGCTAACGCAAGCATCCTATATTTCTTTGTATAAATAGTTAATCGTTTTTTCTGTTACTGTGTTTTAATTGCATCCAATGCTGAGTTCATATTTATTTATTTTTCTTGATTACCTCCGGTATTGTTTACAAAATTTAAATGATAATTTTACTTCTTTTTTATTTCACCTTATCGACGAAAACTTGGGATCAACTTTATTTTATATTGAGTAAATTTTTTTATCCGGTTAAATTACGTTTTTTTTTAAATTTATTTTATAAAGCAAGAAGAATTTTTTTACTCTCTTCAATAATTGAATTGTGTGTTAAGCTTCTTCTTTTGTTTAAATGTGTATGCATGTTTTAAAAAAATATTGTTGCCCACTGTAATGCTCTCTAGGGATGTAAACAAAATATAAAAAAATATGTTACAAATGTTCCCTCACTATTTAGTTATGTGCAATATTATTATTAGTTGATTCGTTATGGTTTTGTTTGATAATGTGGCTAGCATCGAAGACGGGACGCTTTGAATTTAGAGGTGGTCACAGTTCAAACACAGCAAAAAGTGCAGACAAATTAATCTACAGCAACAAAAATAGTTACTCCTCGGAGTACGAGAGCATAATACTTGCGACATTGCTGTCTTGAATTCACATTTATTTTATTTTGTAACATCTTTCTTTTTATTCGTCAGAGAGTAAAGTTAAAGGTTGAATTTCATTTATTTTCATAAGCAAGTAGTATTAAACATCTCTAGCAGGACAATATCACTTAAATATTATTAGATTCTTTATCAGATACTGGGTGATTAGGTGGGACCATAAAAACCAATGTACTGAACATATATATTATTGTTGAGCAAAATGCGACATTATAACTTTTTTTTGCATTTAATCTTAAATATGCAAGTCCCACTTAAATGTTAAGGGCACCATTTACAGTCACCATTTAACACCTCACTTAGTAAGAGCAAATTTATCGCGTATCAAATAAATGTTTATACTTAATGTATGAGAAATTCACACTACAAGCTTACAAGTGCTTTGAGGTGAGTTTTTACTATACACAGTTGCATTTTTCTATGGTATAGATTTTTATTGTTTTTAACGCCACTAACAATTTATATCAAAAGCTGGCAGATCATCTGTTAGATAAAACGCATTTAAGTGCTGAATATTGGGCATTTACCGATCGGAGGAACGTCGAAGCCGTCAACCTTGCTCGGCGTGTCCCTTGCGGGAAGATACTTAATAAATGACTGCATCCTTTCGCCATCTTAGAGAATATTTTCCGGACCTTGAACTCGGACTCTGCCCGTTTTGATCGGAGACTGTTTATTCCTCGCAGCTAACCTACATATGTACATGAAGTCCAGCTGCTGACCCCATGGTAGCTTTAGCTTAGCCGTAGATACCTACCATAGACATCTACCATACATATGCACCTACCATACATGGGCACTTACCATACCGACCATTGAAAGATGAATGTTACAAAATTTGTCAAAGTTATCTACCCTTTGTTGACTAGCCACACTATTTTTTAAATTTTGAATACCACTGCAATTTAAAGCCGCCAATTTTCTTGTCAATTTTAAAACAAAAGAATGAAAATACTTTGCAAAATATACACAGTATTCACTTGCCATACATCAAAAAATATAGTAAATTTTAGTTAAATAAATGTTGAAAACAACAGAAAAAAAGTTTATTGCCGTCCCTTTACAAATCTGTACAATTTTGCCATTTTACATAGATATATTATATATACAAAACTTTCAATATATAAAACTTTCAATATATAAAACTTTCAACATAAATGTAAAAACAGTAAAATTAGTAAATTATAGTTAATTATATACATATATATTTGTAGCTGTGTGTGTGTGTGTTTGTTTTATGTAGTTGTGTACAACCTTAAGGTTATTTATTTAATAGTAAGTTTTGCATGATTACGTTTGTTTTTGTCCTTTCCTTCTTAGACGTTCTTGCCCAATAGTGTATTTTTGTATTAGTGTATTTCGTTGTCGTTAATGAGAAATGTTGTATGCATGTTGTTTGATAGTTCCTTTTTCCGGATTTGATTTTGAATCCTTTACTACATTATTTCTTAGGTTAACTGATTGTTATATATTGGGGGTAATTCCTGCAATATAATAAATTCGTCAGAATTATATAATCAAACATTTAATCAAATACAATTTTAACAATTATCAAAGCAAGTTAGGCATTTGATTGAAATTCTAGAGTAGAGATGGTTCTTTCGACATGTAAAGAAATTTCGCAAATGTTTCTTGTGTTTTTGTGCTTGTGATATTTTTCGAGCACTTGCATAATAAAGAATTCTCAATGTAATTGAGTTTTCGTTAACAGTTGTCAATAGCATAATTTCAAAAAACCGTTGATGCAGGTTGCAGCTATAAACTTCTTTTATAAATCTACAGAGATCTCTATTAAGCTTCAATAAAATATAAATAAAAATTATCAGTACATAATTATAGAACTCAAGAATTCAAAATTCGATATTGATTTCGGAAACTTGCAATAATTTCTCATGTTAAAAATGTTGATACAGTTCACCTTGATTGAAATACAAGGTAGCCCAGCTGACTTCCTTTGTTTACATTTCATCGTACCCAGTAAATGTCGAAAGTTGTTGGGCGAGTTCTTTTTCTTTGATTTCATCATCTATGTTCACAATTGTGCATACCATGTGTGTGACATTTTTATCAGCTGATTTTGACAATAACTCGCTACGAAAATTACAACAAAGCTAAAGCTGCTATCTTGTAGTTGTACGATGCAGTTCACGTACAAATGTACTTATTGATTTCGAATCAAACCGACATATTGCTACAAGTTTTCAAGATTTGTTTAGACTGAAATTTGCTTGTATTATTTTAATGAAGTGTCTGCACAGCTTTGTTTTACGTAGTTTGTTAGTTGATTAGTTTAGTTTTCTAATCATTGACACTAACATCTCTTCAGGAGAACTAATGCAACATTTGTTTTTAATATATAAATTTTTCTCTAGACCGAACAATTTCCTACAACTCGCTTACAAAACAAGAGAATTTGCTAGTGAAATTGTTATTTGTTTGTTTGTTGTTTGGAATTACCCACCTGCTAGCTAGAATTCAATTACTCTAACTGATCTCCTTGTCATAATTTTGTAGATCATATTGTCTAAATATGTAAAGATATTATTTATAATACAATAATCAATTCTTAACCCCTTCCACCCTCCGTTTTCTAATTAATGCTTACCACAACCCCCAACCAAAAAAAAAAAAAAACAATATGTAACCTCTTAATAACTACTACCACCAACTAAAACCTCCAACACCACCACCATCTCCACCAACCACTATCAACAAATCTTCGGATGATGTTGAGTTTTTTGTAATCCTCTACATACGTCTTGTATCAATATAACCACTACTACTACTACTACTACTACCACCATCGTCGTCACCATATCCCTTACAACATCAGGACTTCAATGAATATTTGAACTAGTGTGTTTGTAAATGTAATTTTGTCATCTTAACTAATTTTTGTGAAACAAAAAAAAAATAGTCTTTAGTCAAATTGTATTTATATTCAACCATTATTAAACTTTAATTTATGTAAATTTAATGCTAAATATAGAGCTTTACAAAATATAAAACATCATTATTATTAAATTAGTTTGGCGATAAAGCTTAACTATAAAGGCTTCTGTTCTGCCATATTGTTGCTAGTCAAGATCTTGCGTTGTCAAACTAACACAATGTTGCTTAAGGTTAGGGGATATGCTAGGGATACCGACGTTGACATGTTCTTCTGTATATGTCTTCACAAGCAGTCTCTTGTAATAATAATAATATATAATATAATATACATATATTATAATAATATCTGTAATATTTCTTGTAGAAAAGTGTTTACATTTTCTACTACGTATTTATAAGGTATAGGGAGAAAGCGTCTTAAGTCCACGAAGCTACGTCCATGCCTAACTGATGTGCCTTCGAAGAATGACACTGACTAACACCACATCAGCAGTGAACGCTGATTATGCACATCAGACTCAGCTCGCGAGCAGATGAAGTATCACTGGTGGGAGTCGTTGAGAGTAAAATAATTCCTGTAAAAATTTTGTTTGACGAACTGGTGAGAAATGGCAAAAAAAAAACGAACCAGAAGGAAATTTCTGCCGTCTTTGTTGTGACAAGCCAAAGCCTCTAACTAGAATGGATTGTAAATGAACAATTAAAGTTAAGTTGGTTTTATTTTAACCCAAAGTGTTTACAGTCACTATAGAATATATACAGTACATTTTTAAGTGAAAGTGCCTTTACTTTTTCAATTTAAAGATCCACCTACTCTTCTATAAACTATGTTTAATAGAAAAGTGGTTTGTCGTCATCTGAAATTCAAAATGATGTAATTACAAAATTCCAAAATTAGTGTTTTGATTAACTATAGTATATTCGATAGGGATGTGCGATTAATTCATTAATCAGGCAACCTGATTAATCGGTGTCCTAATTAATCGAATAATTGATTAATCATACATTTTGGTAGACTATACTTACGATGAATCGATTAACCTTCATTTTGATTAATCATTATTCATGATTAATTGCTTAATCTGAAATTTGATTAATCAAAAATTTGAATTTTTGACCAATTTATGTTTTTTTGTTTTTTTCGGTTGCGTTTTTCAACAAATCTCTTTACTGAAAATGTTCAAATGTTTTGTATATTACACATTTGTATGTTTTCCAACAATTATTTGAATAATGATTAAAGCGGACAACACATTTGTCAATCACGAGCATGAACTTCAGTTATCGTTAAATTTTTTTGTCGTTTTACCGCTCTCCTTGAACCCACATACGAATGTAATCGAAGTTGTTCGCATCACTATAGTGCTTACCAAATTGTTTGGTAACATTTTTTCGATTTCTTTGTCTAGATAAAAATATATCGACAAAGCCCATGCTCATGAATGACAAGTCTGTGATCCGCTTGAAATTATTCAAATTTGATTAATTAATATTCCAATTAATTGATTAATCAGAATTTTTGATTATTCGATTAACTTATTAATCATGATATCGATTAATCGACATTTTAATTAATAGATTCTTAATATTTGACTATAATACACTATTTCACATAATGTCTTCTTCGTTCACAACGTCCGTTCAAAAACTTCAACATAATTTAAGAGCTACGATACTATAAATATGATTTTCATTAATCAAGGTTTTTTCTTCTAACTATAATTTTGGATGTAATTTTATTCCCTACACAATTATAAGCATCTGCGTCCAACAATTACACATTTATTGTTACCCAGCAGGAAAACATACTAGTTCAGAACTAGTAATGTACTAGTATTTTTGAACCATAGAACTAGTACTCGCCCATACAAACAACTGCCGAAATTAACATTTCGATGTCCTAGGATTGGGAGAAATTATCTCTTGTGTGTCGCTTTTGAACTTGTGGTGCACCAGTTTAACAATACTAGTTCAGAGTGCAATGGTATGGTTCTAGATGATCGGGTTTGAACTAGTTCTGTAGCATAGAAAATAAATATAGTTGAGTACTTACTACACCATTTCTAATTGAAATTTGAAAAAAATCAATTGAAATTTAAAAATTCTATTTGAAATACATCAATTGAAATTTTAAAAACATAAATTGAATTTAAAAATTCAGCATTTGAAATTTAAAACACATCAATTGAAATTTTAAAAACATCAATTGAAATATAAAACACATCAATTCAACTTTAAAATACACCAATTGTAATTTAAAAATTTAGTACATAAAAACGGTAAATAATTTTTAAATTTCATGTAACGAATTTTAAATTTCAATTGATGTCTTTCAAATTTCAATTGATGTCCTTCAAATTGCAATAGATGATTCAAATTTCAATTCATGTGTTTCAAATTTCAATTGATGTGTTTTAAATTTCATTTGATGTATTTAAAATTTCAAATAGAATTTTTAAATTTCACTTGATGTATTTCAAATTTCAAATATAATTTTCAAATTCCAATTGACATTTTTCAAAATTAAATTGATATTGTTCAAATTTCAATTGGAAATGGTGTAGTCATTTAAAGTTGGTACGAGTACTTAACTAGAACTATGAAGATAGTACTTGAACTAGATTGAATTGAATTGCTGGATTTCGGGCGAAACAAAGAAAAAAAATTAGGCAAAACAAAGGAAAACAAAAACGGTAAATTTGTTGTCGGACAAAACTTACTTACTTACTTACTTATCCGGTCTCGGACAACCCCGGGGGGTCAGGGACCTTACAAAACGAAGATAACATATTTCGCCAACCAGTTCGATCTTTTGCTTTATTTCTCCGGTTGGCAATACCAAGTACGCAGGGATTCGTCAACCTGATCCCTCCAGCGGAGTCTTGATTTTCCTATTTTTCGTCTTCCTTCGAGTTCGATTTCGCAAACCATTCGTGCTTCGTCTTCATCCATTCTACTGACATGGCCTAGCCAGCGCAATCGCGTTATTTTGATCCGCTTAACTATGTCAATGTCATAATAAAGCTCATACAGCTCATGATTCATGCGTCGCCGATACTCGCCGTTGTGCACTATAGGGCCATACATTTTTCGGAGTATTTTTCTCTCGAAGACTCCTACAGATGTTTCGTCTGCTTGCAACAGAACCCAGGATTCTGCGCCATAAAGCAGGACAGGTTGAATGAGAGCCTGGTACAGCTGGACTTTTGTTACTCGAGAGAGGGCTTTATCTCTACAGTGCTTGCTTAGCTCAAAATAACATCTATTCGCAAGCACAATTCTCCGCCTGATCTCAAGGCTGATGTTGTTGTTTTTGTTTACGGCAGATCCAAGGTATATAAATTCGTCTACTACCTCGAAATTATATCGGTTATCAACGTCCACGCTTTGGTCTAATCGCGTGGAGGCCTGCTCGTTGAAACTATTAACTTTGTCTTGTCCTCATTTACCGTCAGACCCACTTTTCCTGACTCCTTCTCAATTCTCGAAAACACCGCAGTAACTTCTCTAACTGTGCGTCCAATGATAACTATATTATCAGCATACGCGAGCAGCATGTGACTTTTCCTGCTGATGGTTTTATTCATGTTGACAGCAGCTTTTCTTAGAATAATCTCTATTAAGCAGTAAAAGAGATTGCACGATAGGGTGACACCTTGTCAGAGGCCTCGCTTAGTTTCGAAAGGTTTGGTAAGATCCTTACCAACTTTCACTGCGGATTTGGTGTTCGTCAGGGTCATCCTGCAAAGGTGTATAAGTTTTGCAGGAATACCAAGCTCAGACATTGCATCGTAGAGTTTCCCCCGTACCGGGCTATCGAAGGCCGCCTTATAATCGACAAATAGATGGTCGGTTGTCGATTTTCCAGGCCTAAAGCCACACTGGTATGGTCCAATCAGGTCTGCTCTTTTCCGTATGAATGTCGCGGATTTTCACGAAAACTGCTTTCAACCACTTCAATGTTTTCGGGAGTCCTTGAAGATCGACTGGGCCCTTTCCGTGGGACATTCATAGCCGAAGCAGTTGCGCGGAATCTCTGCACCCACAAACGAATTAAATTTACACTCGGAATTTACACTCGGAACTTTGATCAAAATTGTCGACGAGCAATTACGTAAGAATCACTACTCTTAAAAAATGTCTCCCCAGCGAACGCACGATGCTCACTCGACCACTGCGACATCGTGACAGACAAATCCGCACAATCGATAATGCCAACGACGCCACCCTCCCTCCGCACCGTTTATTACTTTTTGAAATAATCGTATTTAAAAATATAAATTTGCCACCAGACACCTTGTATTTTTCGATTTCATCATCTAGATAAAAATATATCGACAAAGCCCATGCTCATGAATGACAAGTCTGTGATCCGCTTGAAATTATTCAAATTTGATTAATCAATATTTCAATTAATTGATTAATCATTGTTTTGATTAATCAGAATTTTTGATTATTCGATTAACTGATTAATCGTGATATCGATTAATCGAAATTTTAATTAATAGATTCCTAATATGGCTAGTGTGCGCGGCTCTTGTACATGAGAATATGGATTCGATCCTTGCTCAGACCACCTTACATTTCTTTCGCTGACGGTCACCTCGCTTAGTGATGGCGACACTATCAAGTACTTAGCCATGAAAATGCTTCTCAAAATACCCTTCGGAACCGGTGTAAAACTGTGGGTCCCAATCAGTGAGTGTAAAACTAGAAAGCGCACATCTCACTGATTGTGAGAAGCTCTCCCCAATCCCTTCATGGGATGTTATAGGTCACAATTTTTTATATATTTGATTATAATACACTATTTCACATAATGTCTTCTTCGTTCACAACGTCTGTTCAAAAACTTCAACATAATTTAAGAGCTACGATACTATAATTATGAATTTCATTAATCAAGGTTTTTTCTTCCAACTATAATTTTGGATGTAATTTGAAACCATACACAACTTTAAACATCTGCGTCAAATAATTAAAAATTTACTGTTACCCAGCAGGAAAAAATACTAGTTCAGAACTAGGAATCATACAAACAACTGCCGAAATTAACATTGCGATGTCGTAGGATTGGGAGAAATTATCTCTCGAGTGTCGTTTTGGAACTAGTGGTGCACCAGTTTAACAATACTAGTTCAGAGTCAAATTGTATGGCTCTAGATGATCTGTTTTGAACGAGTTCAGTACCATAGAAAATAAATTTAGTTCAGTACTAGTCATTAAAAGTTGGTACTTAACTAGAGCTATGGAGATAGTACTTGAACTAAAACTATGGAGTGAATTGAATTGCTGGATTTCGGGTGAAACAAAGAAAACAAATTTGGCAAAACAAAGGAAAACAAAAAAGGTAAATTTGTTGTCGGACAAACATTGGGTACAAATTAGGAATATTCATGAAGTTACTGCATAACGATATGTACTCATACTTGTCTTTTTCAAAGAAAAACTAGGAGAACCTGTTGAAGTTCAAAGGATCCAATGACCGTCAGTCAAAAAATTTACATTTTCTGTTTTCTATTACTTTGAAATAATTTTATTTTGTCAATAGTAAAGTATACTTCGATTAAGCCAAACTTCCGCCACTCAAGCCACCATTTTAATACATTAATGACATAATTTACACAATTTTAACATAAAACATAATTCATGAAAGCTGCACGTTGGTGTTGAAAACTTTAAATGATTTACAGTATTAACATAAAAACAAATAACGGTTTTATATAAATGCAGCTTTGTAATCTGCAGTTCCTTTAAAATTGAATGCAACACAATTTAAATTTTTAAAATATAACTGTTTTAGTTCAAACTTGATCTGAACTAGAGGCAAAATAACTAGTTCAACCTCCTCTAGTGCATGAACTAGTACTTTTATGAACTAGTTTGGCCGTTTCCTGCTGGGTAAATATGGGTAATATATTGGACAAACCCCGAATAAGGGACAAATCATTTTTGGGTCACACTAGCTAATCAAAGTAGCGATTTTTCAATCTTCTTTCAACAGTTTACAATTTTCTCCTAAAAAATATTAAAATTTTTATACAAATCTCCGAATGTTGTCACAAATTATGCAACATTGTGTTACATTTTTAACAAAGCATGAGCAAAATTTAACAAATATCATGGACATGTTTTAAAATTTGTATACTAAATAGTTTTGATTTTAACAAAATATATTAATTTTAACTATAAACGTTTTATCGTGTCTTTTAAATATACATACATACATAGTTTTATACATAGCGAGAAAGACAATCATTTTTTGAAATTGACATATAATGTGTATTTGTTTACTTTAGTATATATTTTAACAGATTTCTTAAAACTAAAACAGCTGTACATACGCAGTAAGTGATGATTAAACACAATGATGACGGCTGTAGTGAACTTTTACGAAATGTTCACAACTTGGGGCCACCTAAAAATGGGAGGGATGATGGGTGGGGTAAATTCAGCAATTATTGTAGAGTTATAGTTTTTACACACCAAACCCGTTGTCATTGTGTTAAATCTTTAAAGTGAAAAAATGCTTTCAATGTTCCAGATATTGTATTTCTTGAAATCGAGATGAATACAATATAGAAAATTAATTAGAAAATATAATATTTTGTAATTGTTTTACTAAAATTATTGTTCTTTTTTTTTTTTACATCTATTTGTTATTTGTAAATGGAGAACGCAAATCTATTTTTCTCTTGAAGTTGCACTTTGTGTTAATTTTATAATGCTCGACCTATTCCCTCACACTAATTTCCCTTACACTCCCTAGAAAAAAAAATAACAACCAACACTACACTATGTACAAAGATTTGTTTTCAAATTCCAACACGCTTTCGACATATACATTCACTTCACATTGTTTCCATTTTTTCTTCTTCTTCTTTTCGAATCCTGCTATCTGCTATCCTAGGATGACGTTGTAGAGGGCACTTTAAGAGATATTGGACTTATTTAGAGAAAGTAAATGCACACTGTTAAACAAGCAAACTATTGCACCTTAACTCATCTTGCTAATTGAGACCAACTAATTAATGCGTCTACATGAGTTAATTTTATAGCTACCACTTGTACACCCTTCCCCTGTATTACATATTATTGATGTTGTCCCTATATGATATTTATACTATATACATTTAATAAACAATCTGAAACATCGAATAGTTTTATAAATTTACTACAGACACACAAGTATTACCACAATATAAATTTTTAAATTTATATAATACATATTCACTAAAAAAAAGAGATGATGTCATATGAAACTATTTCTTTTAATGTACTGCATAGTAGGGATTAGTTGTTAGGCTTTGAATATATCATACGTACCAAGATTTACATCAAACATCCACCCACCGTGAAAATTGAAGAGTATATAATTTGTTTTTACATATTTAGAAGAGGACTAGACAAAGCTGGATATTGCATTAAAATCTTATTCATTGCTTGATAGAACTGCCCATATCACCTGCTTATTTAAAAATGGACCGGCGATCTGTCACTAAAGACATGTGGTATGAAACTGTTTCAAATGTCCTAGTGTACATCGAATCAGGATTACTAAGGGACTACCAGGAAATTGAAATTTGAAATTGTACCTTGTAGAGTATTAAATTTGCCAGCCTAATACATAAAGTCTATATCAGAAAGTAGAAAGGATTAAGTAAGTTATGACAAAACGGGTGTCAACATACATACATATTTGTAATTATGCTATTCGAACAACAGTTTTTCTCTACATTTGAACATCACTTGACCTTTACAGTCTTTCAACTGTGTGGCCACCTTCCATATTTACAATAATCCTATTTTGAGTCGTTATTCCTTTAAATCAAGTAAAGTGAACTTTAAGTAAAATTAAAATTTAAGTCATCAGTCAAATCCTGAGGTTTGCGTTGACGGTGTTCTGTGCTAAATAAATCGAATCGAAATTATTGTATACCAAATATAATAGCGTAATGACACAATATTATCTGTTTACAAATGTTCAGTTAAGAGAAGTCTTAATGTTGGGCCACTATAAATCTATATATGGATGAACCTGTTTCAGTGACACAAATGCCAACATTGCAATTGCAAAATGTTTCTACTTTAAGAAAATAAGGATCTCTTTCGAAAAAAAACACACAAAATTGCAGGTCACATCCATCGGTGGTGGTGAATGGTTAGTTTACGCGACTCTTGTACATTAGAACATGGGTTCGATTTCTGATATGACCATCTTAAATTTCTTTCGACGACGATGGTCACCTCGCTTAGTGATGGCGATACTATCGAGTAATTATTCGTGGAAAAACTTTTCAGAAAACCATTAGGAATTGGTGTAAAACTGTAGGTCCCAATCAGTGAGTGTAAAACTAGAAACCCCACCGTTCACTGCCTTCATATATGTAGATCAAAGGCGAAATCTTAATTTATATATTTTTTGGCTAAACACGTTAGTACAAACGCATGTTGAAAATTTTAGGGTTATGTATGACAAGCAACCGATGTGGATTTGGAGCCGAATTTAATACATTGATTGACTGATTGCGAACAGTCAGCGGGAAACGGTCGAAGTAGTTCCAGCAAACACTAAAGCGAACCACAGACTTGCCATTCATGAGCATGTCCTTGGTCGATACGTTTTTATCTGACTGATGAATTTGAAACAAATATTACCAATAAATTTTGCAAACTGGATAGTGATGCGAACAACTTCGATAAAAATAAATAATAAACATCAATGATAGCTGATGCTCATGCTCATGAATGACAAGTCTGTGGTTCGCTTAAATGTGAATTAGTTTCCGTGCCTATAGTTTGTGAACTATTAAAAACGGGACTAGTTGTAGTGAAACTAGTCCTTAGACTGGTTAAAATAGTACTAGGGCTATTCAGGTCGATTCATACAGTCACCTTCGCCATCAATACGAGCCTCATTCACTTTTTGCTATTCTGTACTACGTTGGTGATGTGATTGCTAGAAAACATATGTTTTAAGAGATGTGCAAACAGAAACATGTGTTTTCTTTCACATCATATGTATTCTAAAATACTCGTGTCACTAATTTATATGTCATTTTCGTTCGACGCAAATATCAGCGCGTTTATCGTTAATCTTGATCGCGTTAGAAACATCAAAAATTCATTTAATAATTTAATAGGTCATAAACATTCCAGCCGTGTTTCCGATTTGATTTTGTCTTCTAATTCCGACAAAATATATTTGAAGGCCTCTTTGTTAATCATAAAATTTTTTCTAAAACTTTATTCGGGATTAAAAAGGAACTCTATAATTTTTTTTATAAACATACCTGATGTCATTCATTGAAAATATTTGCATCGTGTTGTTTCTTGAGTTTTTAAGTACACTTCGTAGATTTCCCGAGTTATCAGTAACATAAAACGCAATGGAATCCATTTTAAATTAAAATATGAGCTTTTGTTTAAAATTTTTTGTTAATGACGAATAATTTTCCCAATCAGCTGATTGCACCTACAGCTGATTTAATTAGTGGTGCCACAAATTTTAAAATTTTTATCGATAAGACATCACGAGTATTTTAGATTGCATCGAAAACAGAGCGTCGAAAGTGAAACGTTGCCTTCGTCGAAGTGAAGCGCATATTTAGGAATCGACCTGATTATAAATATTTTGAACTTACATAGGAGGCGCTCAGGAACCAAACCCATTAACTCCAATAATACGAAACTTAAAAAAAAAATCCCTACCATCTGGATAAGTATTACGTGTTACTAATTTTGTTTTTAAGCAATGAGTTAAAAATAATTTACTTTCAGAAGTCAATCTGAATAACCACATTAAAGTAAGTTTTTGCAAAAATAATTTTGGAAGAATAGATACAATAAATGGAATTACAATTTTATTTTATTTAAAACTAGAAAATAGAATGTAGTTGAAAAAATTCTGTTTTAAAGAAGCAACTCCAACTAATATGCATACTAACATGTATAGAAATATACAATGTCAATCCGATAAATCGCTTGAAACACTTCCGACCGTAATGAAATTAGGTGTAAGGCTTCACATTATCAAAGGCGAATCACCGATTAAAACAAGGGTGATTTTGCCACGCCCATTTTGGTACCTCCCATACAAAAGTTGTGTGGCCGTCTGATTTTTCGGCACGAGAAGTCCCGCAAAACCGAACCAATCTTTATGAAAGTTTGTACTAGTCAATATTTAGTCAAACAAAACTCTCCTATAGAAAATCAGCTGTTTTGCCACACCCTCTCTGGTAGCTCCCATATAAAAATTGTGCGGATGACCGGTTGATCGACACGATAACTCTCGTAAACTACAACTGAAATTAATAAAATTCGGTACTAGGCAATATTTAGGTAAAAGCTACTATGTAATTAATAACTGACTCTTGTGCCACGCCAAGTGTCGTACGTCCCATACAAAAGTTGGGTGTATTTCCGGTTTGCCGACTCGATATCTCCAATAAATCATAACCGATCTTAATAAAATTTGGTACTGATCAAAATTTTGGCAACAATTTGCCATGCTCATTTTTGTACCTCGCATATACATATATACATATATTGGGAGGGGAAAAAATTCCCCAAAACCACTTAGGATCGTAACCAATTTTGGTATTCAATAATATTTAGAGCAATATGAATATGGTCACATTTGAGTATGGGCGTTTTTTAACATAACTCCCATGAAATGGATGACTTAGTGTTAGGGTATGATTAAGTCGATTCACCCGGCTGAAACGTATGTACTGGTTTTTAAATAATGATTAAATCATTCGCCCATACAAACTTCCATAAATGAAGTTTTACAATTCATCTTATTAAATATTCCGCGAAGCCGAATTGGATTGTATGCAGAAAGTAATTAGATATTTTATTCATTATTATTCATACACATTGTTTCTGTTCAGTTGGATTTAACATACTATAATGCATTTTTTCTAATAATAAAATTATTGTTGATTAGTTTTTCCTACTTCTTATATTTTTAATGTTTAGTAGGTAAACAGGCAATTTGTTCAATATTGTTGGCAGCATTACCGACAGTGAGTTTTTCCCATATTCTTTACGAAAAGTAGGTATTTTGAATCGTCCTTGTGTTTACTTCTTGTGTTCTGTTGGTGGTTTATTGATCCTTGTCTTAAAATAAAATTCGTCTATGATTGTTGTTTTATAAATATTTTGAATGTTTAGCACTTTAAGGTTTTTGTTCAATTATTGATAATATTTAAGGGTTGGTGGGTTGGTTCTTGATTGTTTGTATCATAATTGTTCTGGTTTAAGACGTCAATTTTGTGTAGAGTTATTGAGTTAGAGCAGCCTGTTTTGAGTGTTTTGTAGTGATTTGCAGTGTGTGGCTGTTCGCCATGCAGTAATCCCGTGCCTCATATACGATTTGGCCAAAGAGAAGTAAGCTTGTCTTAAGACGCTATACGGTGAACAGTTACTTAGGTGGTACAGTGCATACATACGATGATTTGCGCAATTTTTTGTGAAGCATATCCGTGTTTTTCCATTATTCTGTATTCCTATATTCTGTGTAGACATTCTGTGTTGTGAAATGTTAGTGTTTCAGTTTAGTTTTTACCATATAAATGCCTGAATATTGCAAAGTGATGTTCAGCAAAGTTGTTAACCTCAACGCCGGCTACAACATAGTCAATAATGGACTATGTGGGTAGTATTTAACAAAACTCTATTGAAATCATCATAGAAGAAAAGCATTTAAAGCCTAATGTCAGTGTGGAATTTCACCCACTAAAAACTCATCTCGTCCGCACCGTTTACCCTCATGGAATCACCGATAAGTTTATAGCCAGGATGCCATCTTGAGCGTTCAGCCCCAACTATATATAAAGTTCAGCGTGTAGCTCACACTGTATTAGTCACGTTTGTGTTTCAGTGTTGTGTAGTGATGTTCTGTCCGTTTTATTAAAAGTACCGTACGTTCAATTAAAAGTACCTGATCCTATTCGTTCTTTGCTGTCTTTACTTTCTTGCGTGATGATGCGCCTTTTTGTTCGAAATCTGTGTCGGGTGAGGATCTGTCTTCATTTGAAAAAAAAGAAATCAATTGTTTTCGTACACTCGCAGAAAAATTCGGTTGAGACAGCCGAATTAGCCGTAACCGAATTAAGAGGTTGTCTCAACCGAATTAGAGGTTGACACAACCGAATTAGAGGTTGACATAACCTCAGTAGAGGTTGACACAACCTCATTAGAGGTTAACACAACCTCATTAGAGGTTGTCACAGCCGAATTAGAGGTTGACACAACCTCATTAGAGGTTGACACAACCTCATTAGAGGTTGACACAACCTCATTAGAGGTTGACACAACCTCATTAGAGGTTGACACAACCTCATTAGAGGTTGACACAACCTCATTAGAGGTTGACACAACCTCATTAGAGGTTGACACAACCTCATTAAAGGTTGACACAACCTCATTAGAGGTTGTCACAACCTCATTATAGGTTGTCACAGCCGAATTAGAGGTTGTTACAACCGAAGTTAGATAGTGTCACAAATTAATTATTAACGTTTTTTATTATTAAATGATGATTTATTTTCTTGTATTCTTATAAAAAATTCTAAAAGCGAGAAAATAAAGACATACATATTGGGTAATCTATATAATAATAAATTTGTTGTACATGCCTCTTCCGACCTTTTTCAAGTCCCGGCCATCACGGGACACCGCACTAATTCTGACATTCGGCTGATGTATCGGTTGATTTAGGTCCTAAACAATTTTGTATACAGACGATTGCAGCACATCTCACATGACCGACCATGAAAAACTTGAAAACTGTTGATATCTGCTTCAATAATTTCTGCAAAATAAGACCTTTTAATACAAAACATATTTTACTTACCTTTCTTAATAACAGCAAACAATTTTGAAATTTTTTAATTCTTTTTAAAATAACATTTGATTATAGAATTTTAAACGTCATATGTTAAATACATGGCATTAGGTCGTGGTAACCGAATTGAATATGTATTCGGTTGTACCCACAGAATTCATGAGAAATTCGGTTACAGCAACGGAATTGACGCCAAATTCGGTCGTTGCAGCCGAATTAAAGCTAGATTCGGTTACTGCGACCGAATTGATACCAAATTCGTTAGTTACAACCGAATTGATGACAAATTCGGTTACTACAACCGAATTAATGCCAGATTCGGTTACTCCAACTGAATTTGGTACCAATTTCGGTTCTAGCATCCGTATTTATTTCAAATTCGGTTGTTCCAACCGAAATTTTAGAAAATTTAGTTGACTGAACGAATATAATTGGAGATTCAGTTGTCACAACCGAATCAAATAAGAAACGGGGTTGCTTCAACCGAATTTCGGTTGTGGGGACTAAATTCGGTCGTAACAACCTCAATTCGGTTGTGGCAACCTCAATTCGGTGGTAACAGCCGAATTTATGGTTGCTACAACCTCTTTTCAAACAATTAGTTCTCTGAGTGTACGTCTTTTGTGACCTTCAACAAATTTCAGCCATGACAATGGCCACTTGATGAAAGCGCTCCCATGTTCATCCGACTCTGAGGCTAGCTGCTTGCTGAAGTATTCGAGATGACGACAAAAGAAGTGAATTTTGAGAGACATGTTCACTCTAATTTTCTGGAAGTATTGCAACATCAATTGTTTTTAATTAGTCAGTTAACATCATCTTCTGCTTCATCTTCATTGTCGGAATCGTACTTCTTTTGCGACCTCCAACAAATTTCAGCCACCGGCGAGTCCAGCCTTTTGCCTTTATATCGCGTTTCCATGAGCATGGCCACTTGAAGGAAGCGCTCCCATGTTCATCCGACTCTGAGGCTAGCTGCTTGCTGAAGTATTCGAGATGGCTACAAAAGAAGTGCATTTTCTGGAAGTATTGCAACATCGTGGTCACAAGAGCGGGGTAATTTTTTGATCTGTAACTTCCCAAAAAATATCGTATGACTTTCTTCACTGCGCTCCACGCAAGCATCCGATGCGATCATAACCGACTAAAGCGTCTATAAATTCCTTTGATTTCATGAGCTTCCGTATATCGGGTCCATTCGAACACTTTCCGTCAATTTTGCTTCGCTGATTCTTGGGAAAATATTTTTCAAACAATCCATAATTTTCGGATGATTCACAATGGCCTTGATGAACTTTTTGGCGATTTCAAGTTTGAAATGGAGAGTTGTGTGTCCTTGTTCTTTATTCGTTGAATCTCGAACAAGCAAGTCATGCGTCTCGTTCTGGTTTCCTTTAAATTGGGTATTCCAGAGACACAAGAAACACATGTGTTTCGTATAGCCTCCTTGGATACCTCTTACCATCTCCACGACTTTCAGATCACAACTGTGATCAGTTTTGCAAACTTTATCCAAAATTATTTTCATGGAATCGTGTGTTTCACTCATATCTGTGCTGTAGCCAATGGGAATGTTTAGTTTTTTTTATTATGTTTATGTAGCACAATGACTTTCAAGCTTGATTTCAAAGAATCGATGAACATTCGCCAATCAGCTGCGAAGTAATTAATGCCCATCCCCTCCATCTGTCAATTTATATCGTGGCAATAAACAAATGTGTTCTCTTCGTTGAGTGTGACGTAAAGTTTTGACGTCTTCGATATCCGGTTACTTTGGCATTGAGCTCAAAATTGTTGCCTTCATTCAAAAGCAAGCTTTCTGCTTCACGTTGAGATTAGTTTGAAACTAGAATTAGTTTGTCCGATTACCGGTTTCTGGTTTTGGTTCATAGGTGGAATCCGATTGATTCATTGTTGCACGAGAAAAATAACTTTCTCTGTCAGGCCTTGAAATCGGTGGAATTGGTATTTGATCCGAATGCAGAAGAGGTATGTGTGCACTTTTAACAGAGATGTAAACTCTTTGTTGTTGGTTTTTACGATTTAATCTACATATTTTGCTTGCACAAGCATAACAGTTGCCAGCAAAGGAAAGTGAACTACGTTTCCCTTGGATCCACATGACAAAAGATATCGGGTGTACCAAAAATTCGCATTTCCGATATTTTCTACTTTGTTTTTGGCAAAAACCAAATGCAATTTGGTTTTCGATATGTATGGAAAACCAATTTTTTTTAAATTTTTTGCTGAATGTATTACTAATTAAGTTTTGTTAGATAACTTACGAATAAAGCTATGAAAAACTAATTTTCCAGGGTCCCACTCAAGGAAAACCACATATACCGCTTTCTTTTATTGACTGTGTTGGAGCCGGCGTCAAAATGCATGAAAAATGCACAAAAAATTACAATTTCCCCTAGACGATACATACTAACTTCAACTCGATATATCTCGATTCCTAGACTTGATTCAGCGAAACGCCGGGACACGTATTTTTCTTTTTAACTTTTTTTGTGTGGTAGTGTACGCGGCTCTTGTGCATGACAACGTGGGTTCGATCCCTGCTCAGACCACCTTATATTTCTTTCAACGACGGCCACCTCGCTTAGTGATGGCGACGCTATCGAGTACTTAGTCATGAAAAAGCTTCTCAAACTACCGATCTGAACCGGTGTAAAACTGTAGGTCCCAATCAGTGGGTGTAAAACTAGAACGCGCACAGCTGACTGGTTGTGGGAAGCTCTCCCTTATCCCTTCATGGGATGTAACGGAAAACCATTATTTTTTTTATAACCTTTCCCGGTAAGCGGAACCTCCGCCGATCACTGACCCCTACCATTCGTCGCACTGTGTAACTAATGGAAGTGAACTAATCTTATCCCATGTGATGTATTTTGTAATTTGAATTTATTCGCCAAACGGCTTTGAATTACAACAAAATTAATTACATTTAAAAAAAAATTTAATTAAATTAAAATCAAAAATATGAAATCGAAAATATGAGTTGCGTCTAATTTTTGTATTCTACATTTTAGTAGTTCACGTTTCTACTAGTTCACAAACCACTGGCACTGAAACTAGTTGAAATGAACTAGTATTTTATTTAACTAGTTCGACTTTACCTTTTTTTCTATACCTTCCCGGTAAGCAGAACCCCCGCCGATCACTGACCCCTGCCATTATTCGCACTGTCTAACTAATGGAAAATAACTAATGGAAGAGAATTAATCTTATCCCATGTGATGTATTTTGCAATATGAATTTATTCGCCAAACTGCTTTCAATTCCAACAAAATTAAATAAATTTAAAAAAAAAATTTTAATAAAAGTAAAATCAAAACAAAAGTGGGCAGATCGAGCGCTAAATATGAGTTGCGTCTAATTTTTGTATTCTACATTTTACTACACAATGCCCAATTGAAATTTGAAAAAAAATCAATTGAAATTTAAAAATTCTATTTAAAATTTAAAATACACCAAATGAAATTTAAAAGACGTCAATTGAAATTTATAACACATCAATTGAAATTTAAAACACATCAATTGAAATTTGGAATACATCAATTGAAATTTAAAATACACCAATTGAAATTTAAAAATCTAATACATAAAATCGGTTAATAATTTTTAAATTTCAAGTGACGAATTTTAAATTTCAATTGATGTCTTTCAAATTTCAATTGATGTGTTTTAAATTTCACTTGATGTATTTCAAATTTCAAATATAATTTTCAAATTTCAATTGATATTTTTCAAAATTAAATTGATATTTTTCCAATTTCAATTGGTAATGGTGTAGTTCACCTTTCTACTAGTTCACAAATCACTGGCACTGAAACTAGTTCAAATGAACTGGTATTTGATTGAACTAGTTCGACTGTTTCCTACTAGGCATGTTTTCCAACTACAGGTAAAAAGGCTAAATTCTAATGTAGTTTGTATTTGATGACGTCAATTGTAGTGTTTTATAGCATTGTGACTTAAAAGCACCAAGTTTCTTTAAAAGTTTATTTATGTTGACACTTGTTAGAATTATACATTTTAAGCTAATGCTATTTGAATGAACACCCCCGCTCCAAAATAATTTTTTGTGCAATTTATTTAAAAAAAAAAAATAATACAAAATTTCCATTCCAGTGCCAAAATAAAACCAAATGTTCTCCCTAAATAATTTAAAAACAAAACACAATCATGCAAAACTTACAAAATCCTTTAAAGGTTAGGTATTGTTTCAAAACAAAAATTATTTAAATAAATTTTATTTCGATTGGAGAATATAAAATAGAACAAACAATACAAATTAAACTAAAATCAATTATGAAACAAATTTAGACACCATTCATCCTAAGCTAAAATTCACTAGAAATTTTAAATATTTTAAAGTCCATATACATATATTATTAAATTACAATTACAAAGTTAAATGTATATTAAAAAGGTGTTGTTGGAAAAATCAATAAAAATTATTCAAAACAAAATTTAAATATACTGGTTTATTATTTGTTTGTTACAACCCCTCCCCACCAACCTCCTCCCATTCCAATCAATAAATATTCCCACGTTTGAAACAAAAATGATTGTCTTTTCTCCTAAAACAAAAGTTAGAAAAGTTATAGACCGATTTTAAGCGATATCTTAGGAAATAATTTGAAAAAGTGGTGGTAAATTGTTGAAATATAATTGATCCATTTACATAATATACAAACATGTTAATAATATATTACATGTGTCTCCTGTCTGTGTGCGTGTGTTTGTCTTTTTTCTATATACCCGCATAGTTTATGTATAATCATGTCCTTTTCCAAAACAAAAAAAGAAATTAAAAAAAATCAGTCAATAGTTATTAATAATTCGGATTAATTAATATATCAGGCATGTGTTGAAAAACGAATTTTGTAATTTCAAATTATTTTACAGTTTTTACAAAACGCTTTAGCTTAATCAATCAGAGTTAACAAAATTAAACAGTTTTTAAATCGAACAAAAGGTGTGACTCGCTGTATTAATTAAATCTGTAATTTATCATGTGGAAAATATTAATATTATTAAAGAATATTACCAATTATTATAAACAAATTAAAATATTCTAAATTACTTGGTAGAGATTTTAAAAATTGCTATGTGTGAAATCTTACTTGGTTCGTGTACTCTACCATTATGTTATATGAGTTCCAGTAAGAAATTGTAACAAGTTTCTTTTGTGATCTATGCGCTCCGGACGAGCACGGTGACCATCTTACTACGAATAAGCCTGCACAAATTTGCGTTCTCCAGGCTCGGTTGGTGCTTCATCAATACCATTTTTCTGCCTATTTTATATTTTCTTTTTCCAGTTCGATGAAAAATTCATATTTCTTATTTTCATTGTATGTCTATTATATGTTTGTGTATAGTTGCAAAATAAAACAGGTCTATTGTTAAAATTGTAAACGATTTTCATCACATATCCTGAATAGAAAATATTATTTATATCCGTTTCACAACTATGCTTTAAGCTATATTCAAAAACTCACCACAGTTTAATGTAATCGTTTAATAAATTACAATGGTTTAATGGTCTTTATATTTTAAATCATATTTATCTGGTGACTTTGTTGTATATTTAAACATAAAAATAATAGCTTAATGTGCTTAATATACAATATACTATGTATTTGAAATAATAAAATTATATTTAATTAGTTATACTAATAATATTCAGAATCTATAGAATCAAATGTAAGTATGTATGTAATCAAAATATGTATAATATCGAACACGTTGATTGCAAAAAAATATTGTATACATACAGTGGTGGTCATACAATTAGAAACACCACTTTAGAATTTGTATTGTATAACAGAATTACTTCCATAAAATGAAAATTAAAAAAGAAAATATCCAGTATTGTAAGACTCCCTTATTACTATACTTTCGACAAAAATTTCGATAACTAGCTATATTCCTGAAACGTGGAAACTACATTTTCTAATAGATCTCTGAAAGTCGATGGTGGTCATGCAATTAGAATCGACGACTAAAACAATATTGTATTCCCAATTTTACAGAAAAATATAATAAAATAACAGGGTTCGTATTTCGTGGGTAATAGGCCGTATGAATGGGTAACGATAGTTTACCCATTACCCACAGGGTATGGGGAAAATAATGGGTAGTTACCCACGACGATGGGAAATTACCCATCACGATAACCCATTTCCCACAGGGTAATGGGGAAAATAATGGGTAAATTTTAATCTGACTATTAACCGAACAAAACGCAATCAAGTTATTCGATTAATCGATTATTCGAATAAAATAAAAAAAAAGTGCTCAAACATTGTACTATTAAAACAAAACGTAACAAAAGCAACTTCATTATAAAGTATATGTATGTAGGTACAATTCACAAATCGTAGTTGCAGCAACATGAAAAATAGAAAATTAGTTTGGACTAGTGTATTCAAAACCGACATACGGTTAACCGGTCGGAGTTCGGTTAACCGGTTTTTTAAAAATTGTTATTTTCGGAGAACCGGTTTCACCGGTTACTGCAGGTCGATAAACCGGGTTTTTCGGTTTTTACACAAATGATATAACAACGCAGAATTACAAACCTAAATCCGATTACGTAGCTCATTTTGGTTACTGACCCCATCAGGCAGACACAAAAGACTTTGCCAATGAATTAATTCGCCGATAATTTGCGGAAATATGTTGTCCAAGGCAATAGAAGTCATATCTGCCAACTCCGATTTAGGTGTAAGTTCCAGAACTAATGACAACACATGTAGTATGTTAGCAGAAATGGGTAAAACAATAAACATTATTCAGAATCCAAAAAGAAGTACAAAACGTCCAAAGTAATATTTATTCGACGATGATTTTACCTAAATGGGTAAGTCAAATATTGGAAGTTGAATAAAATAAATTCATAAATAAAGGGTGGCCATATAAAATTTGGAATTTGAACCCCCGTTATTTCAAAGCAGAAGGCCAGTTTGACATTTAAGAAGTGACATATTATTAAAGGTTAGACATTTACTTAATGAGTCGGTTTACGCTTGAAGAAAATTTGGAAATATTAAAAAGTTTATTCGAAAGTTCTGAGTCTTCAACTCAAACTGTGAGAAATCTACGCCATCAACCCAGTTTGTGGATCAATTTGTGAAGCAAGTTTATCAACTCGGGTCTATATTGAGTGATAGATCTCGTATACGTGCTCGTCCAGTGCGATCAGTGCTCATAATCATAGGCCGCCTCGCAGCTGCGATTTGAAGCCGTTAGACTATTATCTCTGAGGCGCCGTCAAAGATAAGTTTTACGCAAACAATCCTGAGCCTATTGAGGCCTTAAAACACGAAATACAGGTCTAAACAATCGAAAATGTGCTGAAATTGGTTTGATGGAATGAGGTACTGTATTAAAGCGAAATTAAGTTCCAAATTTTACACGGCCTACACTTCAGTTTTCCGTTACATCCCATGAAGGCAGCCACTTTGATTGGGAACTGCAGTTTTGCACCGGTTCCGAACGGTATTTTGACAAGCCGTCTCATGGCTATGTACTCGGTAGTCGATCTGAAAATTCAAAACCTTGAATTAAAAAAAATCGATGTTTATAAAACGCATTTTTTTTCATAAAAACAGAAACTGGTTATTAACCGGTTTCTATACCTCGGTTTAACCGAAACCCGGTTTCGCTAAAATCAGAATATTCGAAGAAACCGAAAATCGACATTTTTGAAAAACCGGCTTTTTGAATACACTAGTTTGGACCCAAAAGTGCCACACTTTCGGTACCTCCCATACAAAGGGTAGGGTCGTTCTGAAACTATATCGCACTATTACACCCTATTGGATTGATTAATTTTTACAAACATTTTGCAAAACGTAATTTTCTGACTATTATCCTTATTGTATATAGTTTGAGCAGAATCGGACCAGGCATTTTTATACCCCCATACAAAGCCACCAGTGGGTCTTGAAATTTCATCAGACTATTACACCCAATTTAATTAACCAATTTTGAGAAATTTTTTTTATTTGCCAAAGCACTGTGCGACGCTTCCTCCCAACAAACTATCAAATATGTTCGAAATGTATGTAAAGTTATGAAATTTGTTCGCAAATCGTTGTCATATGAGTTGCCACATTATAGGAGTGTTTCAAGACGGACTGCTTGCCATAAACACGTGCTTATATTTTATTAATCGATTAATCGCACTGATTTGGTCGAGTTAATCGTTAATCGAAAAATTTTATTATTAAAATGTTCGGTTAATTGTATAGCACGATTAATCGATTAACCGCATAAGGATTAATTGAATGGTTACCCTAATAGCTACCCACGACAATGGGGAATTACTCATCACGATTATCCATTACCCTGAGGGAAATGGGGGAAATATGGATAGCTATCCACGACGATGGGTTATGGGTTACCCAGGGTGACGCATCCCATTTTTGTTCAAAAATATGAAAAAGTTAGAAAAAATTTCTATATCTGGGAAACGGAGCGTCCAATCGATAAAATAACCAATTTTTGGGAGTTTTTTTAGGGTTTTTCATAAAGTGGTCCAATTCGTATGGAGGAATTTTTTTTCAAAAATCGCCAGAATAAGAAAATCGCTAAAAAAAAGGGGGGTATAACTCGGAAATGGAGCGTCCAATCGAAAAAATAATAAAAATTTTACGTTCGTAGGAGGCTTTAACCAATGGGTGGCATCACTTTTTATTTAAAAATCGCTAAAAATAAAAATTTTCAAACAAAAAATCGCTAAAACGCCCTCATGTTTTTATCTCGGAAACGGAGCGTCCAATCGAAAAAATACCATGTTTTGCGGGTTCCTCCTAAGGGTTTTTATAAAGTGGTCCAATTCGTATGGAAGAATTTTGTTTTCGCTAAATAAGAAAATCGCTAAATTAAAAATGACTATAAATCGAAAAAAAAGGTGATGCCATATTGAAGGCACCAATTGGTTAAAGCCTCCTATGGAGGTAAAATTTTTAATTTTTTTTCGATTAGACGCACCGTTTCCGAGTTATACCCCATTGGTTAAAGCCTCCTACGGAGGTAACATTTTTAATATTTTTTCGATTGGACGCACCGTTTCCGAGTTATACCCACTTTTTTATTTTAGCGATTTTTATATTTTGGCTATTTTTGGAAAAAAATTCTTCCATACGAATTGGACCACTTTATGAACAGTAACTGCAAATTCAAAATTTTTTTCTACAAAATTGCTTGGAACTTATTCTTTTTTTAAAGTGCATCATTAGTTTTTTAAATTTTCATAGGAATTTTAAAAGATACAAAGTGTTACTTACAAAATTTATCCAAAATATACGAAAAAAATTAATACATGGTACCTTATTGAGCAAGATCATTGCCAAAACTGGTGGTTTAGCATATACAATAAAAGTTTGGACGCTTTGCTTTAAAAGTGTTGACTTACATACTAAGAAAATCGTGTTCTTTGACCGAGTTTTAAGTAAAATTCAAAAAACGTCCGGAATACCCGTTTTTTGAGGGAAAAATCTACTTGGGCGACCTCTAATCTAAAGCTTTTCCGAAAAAATTCTCAAAAATACTTTACCCTATAAGCTTTCTAATGGTTCCTGCAATATGTTCCTGGAGCCGATATTTTTCAGCGTGTAGGGGTCTTACAACTTCTCGTATTTTGAAATAATCTTATGGCCCTAAAAGTATTTTTTTTTGAACAGCTAGGGCTGAAATTGATTGTTTTTCTCTTTGATAGAAGCGCACAATTAATTCGCGTAGTTCATGACATTTTTTGCCACATATTTGCTCTGAATTGAATTGTTAATAAAATGTTGGTTAAAAACTAAAAAAAATATAGCTTAAGTTGAAAATAAATTATATTTCCACTGTTTACGAATAGGTTTTTAATCATCTGGCCACCCTCCGAAACTCGTTTCTCTATAGTTTTTGAAATAGTGAGAAATTTTCAAAAGTTATTGCTGATATTTTGACATCCAATAATATATGTATTGAACTAAAGGGAGAATATAACGGGAGTTACCCAAAAGAGAGACACTTTATAAGAAAGTTGTGAAAAGAAATGTAATTTTGAATACATCGTTTATAATTGTATGACATCCACTGTATATGTTAAAATGTAAATTAGTTCACGATATCATTTGCAAAAAAATCGTTTACTCAATATCAACATTTTCGATATTATATCTCATCATTTATTGGGCAATAGGAAAAAAACCATCCAAAAATGTTTACCATTTACTAGTTTTAAAAAATATGTTTTGTGTATGTTTTTCTCTCTTTTTCATATATTTTCAGGATGAAACTCCACAAGGCTTTTTCGATGATCATGGTCTTGGCTAAGTAAAAAACCCCTCATCGATGCAATTTTGGCACTACAACAATATCTTAAAATGTAACTGCTGTCCTTAAATTATATATTCCAAACCAGTTAAAACTGAAACAAAAAACACATTTATAAAGACAACATATTTTTGAAGACTTTTTCCATTTATTTCAATTTTTTTTTTTTGAGTAAGGTGTGCTTTTATACAAAGCAAATTAGAAAAAACCATAAATCTTGTATTCTTTAAAATATAGTATTATTAACTAAAAGAAAACAAAAATCAATCAATGGCCTTATTGTTCTTAAGTTGTAAACGATTTTAGTAATTCTTCTCTTATTCTAATGTTTGCACAAGACCAACTTAATATCCTAGTTTAAGTTTCCTCATGAATTTCAATACCATATTATCTTTATATAAATATATTTTCTAACAAAAATCTTATTTTGTAGTAATTGTACGTGTAAAGAAGAAATACTATAAATAAAGTAGATATTTGCTCAATCAAATTGAAAAATGTGTTTTGGTGTTCAGAAAAATGTCGTGGAAATGGTAGGTCGGTCTAATATTGGCTAATTTGGCCTTTGATAGAAATTAGCTCCTTATTTATGCACGTCCTTCTTTTTTATGTACCTAGGTTAGGTCACTATTGACACACTTGGTTGTGATACCACTGGACGCCATGTTCATTCGGCATCGCTGAACCTGTAAATTGGCCTGGTGTGGTTCCAGGGTTTACAGCCATATGATGTCCAATTCCGATGTTCCAATGTGGGAGGTATATTAATTAGTCCACGACGAACCAATTTGTGCTTTGTAAAAATAATATAAGGTTATTCAGCGTAACTCTCTGAATATATGTTAGATCCAAACAGAAGTAAGACCATAATTACTGTCTCATAGCCCCAGAAAGTGGGGGGCAGGAGCATACCAGATGTTCGACGCTGAGATTCTAATTCTTGACGCGAGTCTGCCTATGAACGAGTGCACAGTGACCGCGGTTACAAGCGTAGAGATATCCTGCATAGGCGTGGATATCAAGTTTTCGCATGATTCAGTAAAAACTAATCCACACCTGCCTGTTGATCCTGCAATTTGTGCTTCCAGACCATCTTTAGTGGTCATGTCTAAGAGCCTTGTTTTTAAACATGAGCTTCCAAGAGGTCATCGGTGGTGCAATGGTTAGTTTGCGCGCCTCTTGTACATGAGATCTTGGGTTCGATCCCTGCATTCACCACCTTAAATATCTTTTGGCGGTGGTCACATCGCATAGTGTCGGCGACTCAAAATACCGTTTGGAACTGTAGTTTCCAATCAGTGAGTATAAAACTAGAATGAGCACAGCTCCCTGGTTGTCAGAAGCTCTCGCAGATTCCTTCATGGAATATAATGAGAAACTAATTATTTTTTTTTTTGCAATGAGAATACTCGCGCTCTATATCCATACCCACATAGTCCATAATCTCGCCATCTCAGCTAATCTATCGTTCCCTGCAATGTTCCTGTGCCCCGGCTCTCGTATAAGGTGTATATCAAGGTTAGGTTAGGTTTGGGACACGTGTGGTCTGGTCCAAACCAGGTCGCAATACGCTCGGCGATCTATTGATCCATTGTGATTGTCCGATGAAAAAATGAGAGATTAATGTAAAGAAAAGAAGAATATGCAAGTGGTTATGGAAGGATAAAAAAGAGAGTATGTACAAGAGGAAAGAAGAGACGATCGTGGGATGAAGTGCCCACAGCAGTGATCGCCGGCAATTCATCTTGACCCGGTGGTCAACCATGGGAGGCACCGCACAAAACCCAGAAGAGTGCTCACTTCGATTGAGGAGAGAGACTCCGGGTCCTCTATAAACTCTTGCCCCAAGTAGCTGACTCTCCTACGGGCCAGAGCGTGACACCTACAAAGAATATGTTTCATTGTCTCGGACTCCTCCTCGCACACGCGACATTAATCCGGTGCAGAACTATCCCATTTTCCCATCAGGTGTCTGATATTGCAGTCGCCGATTAGAATTCCACAGGCCAGGCTTAAATCTCCCTTGCACAGGTCAACCATATATCCCGATCGGGAACTGCAATGTTTGGGGCACAGTGATCTAGTAACCAGCCCAGTCCTCCACTAATTCAAAAAGGTAACAGATAGGCGGATGAACATCCGCTATCGTCGTTATCGGCGACGTACAGCATCCTCTAACCAATAAGTCCGCTGATTTGTTCCAAGGAATATAGAAGTGTCCTGGAACCCAGCAGAGGCTAATATCCAGAGACCTTAGCCTGTCCAACTTATCACAATTTCTCACCAACTGTGACCTACACCATGTAGAATTGGGTGCCGTGTCATAATCCCCACGGACATAATCCCCATTACAATTATGGGGATTATGACCGTTTTTTTTTCGGTCATAACCCCCATAATGGAATGGGGATTATGTCCAAAAAAAATCGGTCATAATCACCAGAAAGTAGCGGACGTAATCCCCATAATAGTGGGGATTATGTCCAAAACGATTGCGGACATAAACCCCATTATGACCATATTCACACAGTGTTATCCGTCTGCTAGTATTGATTCCACATCCCATGATGGTCTCCTCGGCCTTCTAATAGCCATTACCTCAGCCTGAAAGGCAGTACATTCACTATGCAGTCTAAAGTAAATACTTAGCTGCAGGTCCTCGCTATGTATACCAGCCCCTGTGCCGTGTTCGATCTTCGATCAGTCCGTAAAGAGAGATATAGAGTCCCCATAGGGGATCCTTCCATTCTGATCTTTCCGGAATTGTGACACTTTTCGTCAAGAAATCAATAAGATGCGGCAGAAGACAAGAGTCGTCACTACCCAAAAACTGGAGAATATACGCATGACCATGCGCAGACTGATACCAAACTCCTGATTGCCTCAATGCCCATCGGGCCGTAGTAGCCTTGACGTATAAGTCCAGGGGCGGAAAGCCCAGGAACACTTTCAAAGCCGTTGGCGGTGTGCCCTTTCTGGCCCCAGTGATTCCCATATCAGCCATCTTCTGAACCTTGCCGACTATCTTCAGTAGATTACTGTTGTCAAGGCCCTTCCACCAAACCCCTTTCGGGGAGGCATGGAACGGTTACCCGCTTGGTGTATAAAAACAACCCTAACCTCCCTTCATTTATCCGGAACAAAACATAACCGGATACAAGCCTTGAAAATGCCCACCAAAATCGGTGCATGACTGGTATTATACCATTCGGACTAATTGATTTGAAGAGCTCAAATGTATTTATAGCCCACTTCACTTTCTCATCCACCTTCCTATTATTCCACCGCACTGTCTGCGATCTCTTGCCCGGATAATTGAGAGGGCAAGAATTAGCAAACTAAAGGTTAAGAGGTCTTGTCAGTGAATCCACTCTCCCATTTAACTCATCAGTTGTACTGCACATTCCCCCCAGGGAAGAGGTCCCTAAAGAGTGCGCCGCGGCGCCCTGGTGCGCCGTATAAAGTAAAAAGGGGCGCCGTGAGTCGATCCTCTATCATTATCCGAAACCACAATAAGTTTTTTATAAGCAAATTCAAAAACAAAATGTATTGTCTAAGAAGTTAAGATTTTTTATCGAAAATAGTGCAGAAAAAGCCGACAATACTGCAATTTTTTATCATTTTAGTTTTAAAATATTTTTTTTTACAAATTGCACTTTTTTTAGCATATTTTTTGGCAGCTTCTGGCAACACTGACATAGATATATACTCGTCGCCGTCGATCACTTGTCGAAAATGTAGTCAAGCTACAAGGCAAAAACACGCACATTATGAAACTATCAGAGAATTGCGGCGTTTAGGAAGAAACTGCAGTTGTGGATAAACAAAATGAGTGAAGGTAGCGGTCAAGATTGCATCCCCAATTGTATAAATATGCGGTATCTAATTAATCTTGTTGTCTCACAAGACCTGATGGCGCTTTTCACGGAACACCTATCGAAGCTCACAGAATGGTTTTCGAAGTACTTTGCAGATGGTGATGTCAACAAATTTGCGTAGATCCAAGATCATTTCCGTGCACAAGCTCCGCCAGGATTCACAACACAAGGGCAGAGAGTCTCATTGAACTCTCTTGCGACAACAGCCTCAAAACTAGATTCACCAGTTTCGATTTGGTGAAGTTTTGGTTATCGATTCAAATTGAAAATCCAAATTTAACTTCGAAGGCTTTAAACATTTTCATTCCGTTTGCCACATCATATTTGTGTGAAGCTGGATTTTCAGCTATTGCTGTAATCAAGAGCAAATATCGCGCAGAGATCAATGTGGAGCCAGAAATCAGAGTAGCAGTCTCAAGTCTTATTCCCCGCTTTGAAAAAACTGTGCGGAAATTATCAATCTCATCCGTCACATTGATTTGATTGAGTACTATCGTATTTTATTTTTTCTTAAGTCTTTTTTGTTGTTCTCTGTTTCAATTCTGAATTCTTATAAATGTAATAAAACTCAATTTCATATTGTGAATGTTTTAATTGTTGTGCGTATCTACCTAACTACTATTATTGTAAGTGCGCCGCGGGCTGAAAAAGATTGGGAACCCCTGCAGCGACAACTGGGGTATGGAAAATTGCACAATTAGCCATCCGCGGATTCCACTGTAAAGCAGTTGACGCTATGGTCCGAGAACGAGTAATCCCCAGAGACCCTCCAATACCTAACAATAAAGGTTCCTATTTTTAAAAGTTCCTATTTCTAAAAGTCGGGGTGTCCCCCACATTACAAATGTTTAACCCAAACTGAATAATGAAATAAAATACTGGCACATCTCTCGAGTGTGGTGGAATCCATACCGTAGCGATCCGCCGATGTGGGAGCACAGACCTCGGGACAACTTCCAATCTGCCGACAGGCCAAAGTTCAACAAAACCATTCACTGTGTTTTTGAGGAAACTAACCGTCTTCTCACTTTAACAGTCAATAGTTTTGACTCCCTTCGACCAGCCCACGCCAAGGAAGCTTACTTGATCCGTACCCACTAGTATGGCCCTTATTTGTATGCAGATATTTTGTTTGTTTTTGGTATAAAGTTGTATGCGCAATGAATTCAGAAATCTTTGAAAATGGCGTGGCTGCATTGAAAACATTTTGAAGCTTAAAATAAGGTATACTATGTTACCTTAGTACACTGCTTTAATAATTCGATTAGGGGTACGATATACAAAATTGTAGAAAAATATTTTTTCTTATTTTTTTTATACACATAATCTCTCTATAGTTAGCTATTATTTTGTACAAAAAACACGAGGGTACGGAAACCGCGAATAATATTATAACATTATTTAAAAAAAATGTCTAAGGGTGATGCTAGACGTTTGCGGCACGCCTTAGAGTTATCCGGTTGGAGGGAAATTTTGCAGCAAATGATAAAATCTGGGGGAGGGAGCTTAACTTTTCCAAAGTTGAAAAATAAGGGCCACACACACTACTACCCACATTGGGATCGCCCATCCGCAGTCAGCTTCTATTCAGGTGCCGCCCAGTTTACGGTGCTGATTTTCCCTTCTGGATCAGCCCTGAGCACTACAGCCACCTGGAGAGAGGAATTGACTCCCAAGCTCGTTTGTCTTTTCGGTCTCTTCGGGCCTTTGATGGGTTCGTCCCCAGAGCGAGCCCTCTTACTCTTCTTGTCATTGGCTAACAAGCTAAATGGCCCGCCGGCTTCTTGCCCATCTCCGCCTTTGACCTCTTCCTGCCAGTCTTTTCAGCATTTTCTGGCTTACCCTCCTCCATACAGATTTCTTCGACATCACCTCTCAGGTTACGCCGATTGCCAGTCCGAAAGGGAGACAGTGGCATTTTGGCGGGTCAGGGAAGTCCTGTCAGTATCAGTTTTTACTGGTGATAACGAATTAACGACCTTTTTGCGATTAGACGCACCGATTAGGAGTTATGAGCATTTTCATATTGATTAAATTAGTGGAACTAGATCGTAGTTGAGTAGGGGAATGATAGGAATGGAACTCCTGGTTAGTGGACTGTATCGTTGGGGTTGGTGCTTTTCAGAAGCAGAGAATATTTATAACCGTCTGCAAGAGCGTTGTAGGAAAGGATGGTGGTTGCGCTAAATTAAATTGGCATATATGATTTCTCAGGTCGAAAAGAAATGATATATGTAATTTAGGCAACGTTTATACCATAGAGAAATAAATAAAACAAGTGAATTAATGCGAATTCAAGTGTATTTATTGAGGGTTTGAGATCCTCACCAGTGGGTTGTTGTAGATAAAGTGAAGTTTCTTTTCTTTTACAAACCGAAGATGGTTCGGAGGTTTACAATATTTGTTTTAGAACATAACATTTAGAACATAACCATTCACAATATATATTGTACTCAAACTGCAAAGATACAAACTGCAAAGGGATTTTCGAAATAGATGCAATTCACAATGTACACCTCAAAGTGGGAAATTTTCGTTATTAGTCCTTTGACTACATTTCAGTTTATGTATAATTAATAGCAGATTCATTCTCAATTATGAATATTAGGTTGAACAATTCAAACTTAGATATATTAAATATGAATTCATTTTGAAATTATAATATAAGTGTGAACAATTCAAGTTTAGACAATGAGTATGAACAAATCAAGGTTAGACAATAAGTATGAACAATTCAAGTTTAGACACATATATTTACCGGTAATCACGAATAAGAGTTATGAACACTTTGAGAGTTTTTACCGTTGATCACGAATTAACGTCCTTTTTGCGATTAGACACACCGTTTAGGAGTTATGAGCATTTTCATACGGCGATACGATTTAACGTCCTTTTTATGAGCATTTTTATAGTGGTTGGTGATCACTAATTAACGTCCTTTTTGCGATTAGACACAGCGTTTACGAGTTATGAGCACTTTTAATGTTTTTACCGGTGACCACGAATTAACTTCCTTTTTGCAATTAGTCGAACCGTTTAGGAATTATGACCACTTTTATATTTTATTATTTATATATCACGAAATAACGTCCTTATTGCGATTAGATGCATCGTTTGGGAGTTATGAGAACTCTCGAATTAACATCCCCTTTGCGAATATCACATGCATTTTTACTCGATTTAGTTCGGACATTTTTGTATTTCATGATGCCACGATGGAATTATACCAGGTGTTAGCAGGAGGGTTTGTATGTATGTATTAGTATCATACAATTCTATCAATGTCAGTAATTTTGTATATTTCTTTCTTTAAACAAAGTGATATGTGAAATTGATTATTATGGTGGATGGTTGGGTATATAGCTATTTCAATGCCCACCAAGACATATCATCAGCTCCCTTCTTCACAATTATTTAGGTATATCATCAGACATTATAGGGACATAAGGGCTATTTCAATGCCCACCAAGGCATATCATCAACTAACTTCTTCACAATTATTTAGGTATATCATCAGACATTATAGGGATAAACAAAACTCAACTTAGTGCGAATTGTCCCAACAGTCCTACTTGTGCGAAAAAAATCCACAACAATACTTTGTCATAACCATCAATATTCACAACATTTCTTTCGTATGCAGGTTTTCGTCGAAAGCCAGTGCAGTCCGGGTTTACACATGCAACTTTAAGTGTGCAACTTAGAAAAACTCTGCTGCAGCTCTTTACGATTCTCTTTTGAAGTTGCAACATATGTTTATACCTGCAATTTTCATCGCAGCAGTTCTTTACGATTGTTGTTTTTTCAACGATCAAAAACATACAAATGATTAAAGAGAAACCTCAAATTATTCTCCAGCCAACTTCATTGCGAATGAAAATAAAACGAATTGCAGAGCATTCTGTAGCTTTTTCTCCGTACCGTTCTTCTTACCTCTCTCTCCTAAGAACTCAAGAACGTAAGCAGAGTTTTTCAAAGTTCCACACTTAAAGTTGCATGTGTAAACCCCGACATTGAGGTTCTTGTTTCAAAAAAGAAACAACGATTGCCATGAGGTTGGCGTTACAGTGTACCGTCTGCGTATTATATTCGATTTATAACGGATATTTCCTTCTTTATTTGTTTGTAATAATACATTTATATTTAATTAACGAAATTTCGCTAAAAGTATTTAGAAAATAAAGAAAGAAAGTAATTTCAGCTGTTCTTATATCACTACCTCTTATATCAATCATGTTTGTTTGTGTTGTCATTAATGGGCATGTTCAGTGAAGTACATTTCCGTTACCATTTCCTGTTCACACAGTATCATACTGAAAGTGCGTATACAACTCTACAGTTGAAATAATTTGTGACATGATACTAACATTATCGAGGCAAATTTACTCGATTTTGGGCACAAAAAGTGTATGAGAAATCATACATAAAATCATACATAAAACATGCATGTAAACGCCCTATTAACATCCCATGAAGGGATTGGGGAGAGCTTCTTACAAACAGAGAGCTGTGCGATTTCTAAAGTAGTTTCATGCTCACTGATTGGAACCTACAATTTTCCGCTAGTTCCGAACGGCATTTTGGAAGCTTCGTTATGGCTAAATACTCGATACTGTCACCGAGGTGACAGCCGTCGAAAAATGTAAGGTGGTCAGAGCTGGGATCGAATCCACGTTCTCATGTACAGGAGCCCCGCACGCTACTATTGCACCACCGATAGACGATACTTGTGTCAAAATCAGGGTTGTACTTCTTACACTGTGTGACTTAATAGTCTATAGAATTTTCAATGACAACAATTCTTTTTGCACACCTGTTAAGTTAAATCACCACATTACATACCCTGTGACAAAGAAAAGGCGAAAATGGTCGTCATTCACAACAATGCTGTGATATTTTCTCCTTATCAAATGTGGCAACTCCCACATTCACCTTATTGATAAATTGTTGATTTATTTCGAAAATAGCAATACACAAAAACAAACGTTAGTATATGTCAAATAGAATACAGAGTATAAAAAAGGAAGTGGAGAACAACAAGAGGAAACAGAAGTAACGGTTTCCACAAAAAGGATACTACAACACAAAGTAGCGCAAACAAACACACACACACAACGGTCATTATGGGGGGAATTTAGAAGAGAACAATTGAGAGCGCGCGAGAGTAAAACTCTACAAAAAGTCACCATCATTTTTTCTATATTGAGCATATCCCAATTATCACTTTGTGTTTTGAGTGAGGGGGAACATTTTACAGGAAATTTTTCATTTCACTGAACGGCGAGAACTTTTTTGCCAGAATCTGAGCGCATTCGAGTCACAATTAGTCGAACCACCACGGAAAGCAGTAGGTGTGCTCTGCATTCGTTTGACAGGGCACAAAACTTTAAAATATATACATATATATAAATATATATATATCTATATAAAAAAAATATATATATAAAGGAAAAAATATATAAGAAACAAAAAAAAAACTAATTAAATATGTTGTAGTTTAATAAAACATAAATAAAAATTTGTAACAAAAAAAGTTTAAGGAAAAAAGTAATTACACAAGCAAATTACAAGTGAAACAAAAAGTTTTTAAGTTCGACCGAGAAAATTTCTATAATGAAAACGAGAAAAATGTAATATAACAAATTTTTTTTCTATATAATATCTACGTACGCGTCTGTGTGAGTGTGTGCCTATGTGTATGTGTAGTGGTCCCTGAATATACGAGTGGATGCGTGTGTGTGTATAGAAATAAGTCAAAGGAAAGTTTTTTCTGCTTTCTTGTGCATAAAAATTTTTCTATACACACACAAAAGATGAAAGAAAAAAAAAATTGGTGAATTAAAGAAAACTTTCAATAAAATCATAAAAAAGGAAAAAACAAGAAACCAAAAATGTGTTAAACAAATATTGAATGAAATTCACTATTGAAAGAAAATCGTAATTTATATAAAATTAAAGAAATATATATACAAATCGAGAAAATATTTCAAGTTCCCCAAAGAAAAGATACACACAAAATAAAATCCCCCACCATAGCCGTTTTTTTGAGAATTAAGCAGTTGTTAACAATTATTGAAATACACAAGAGCAAAACCAAAAATAATTACACACATATAAAAGTTTATATCAAATAAAATTGTATCGCAGTATTTCATTCATACAAGTGAACACCAAAGGAAAAAACTTATTAAAAAAACCTAATCAGTAGTGGCAGAAAAAAAAATTGAAAAAAATTCTCTATCTATTGCGATTTATTTGAGCAGAGATATATGGTGCTGTCAAACTTTTCTTTTCTCTATCTTTCTCTTTTCTCTCTCACTCACTCATTCGTTGGGGTTTTTCAATTTTCCTTTTAAGGGGAGCAATTTGGGAATTTCTACTTTTCAGTTTTATTCCTCTATTGCTTTGGGGATTATATGCGTTGCCCCCACAGGAGTGGGAGAAGTTGTAGGGCGAGAACGAGAGAGAAAGAGAGTGCGAGAATAAGCGATAGTTTGATTGATAGAGTCATCAAAGAATTGGTGAGAGTGGGGAAAATTGTAAACATTTTGACAGAAAAATGTTGACAATACAAAATATTTAGCTATGTAGTATGTACTTTCTCTCAATGATTCAGTGGGGATGTATAATTTATGGGGATTGTAAAAATTACAGTGAAAGTAAAATATGGAAATTTAGTGGTTAAATCACTCTTTTTTTTGTGTTATTTAAAATGCAATTGAAAGAAAAATCAAATTAAGACTTTTTAAGTTTTCAATTGTGAAAATAACTGCAGACTTTTCGTATGGCTTATTTTAGTCCCTATACATGTCACACCTCACTTGCAATTTTAGACATCACATACTAAACAAACAAAGTGCCTATTCCTCGATGTCGAACGAAAGTTTTTCTTCGTATTCTAGTCGAATGAAATTTGATCTGGGCCCCACAAATTTGTCATTTCAAGTCGAACGAAAACGTAAAATTTTGCTATTTCGAATGTGCTCTCACTTGTGATTAAAGATAATATCATTCGAACGACACATTTTGACTTTGCCCAATTTCATTCTAATTCGAGTGACTGGATTTCGTTCGAAATCGAGGAGCAGAACACAAGTACGAATAAGAATTTCTCAGACATTAACTAAGAAAGAACACAAGTACTTTCTGTAAGATTTTCATCAATATTTAAAAATGTAAATTTCACAATAAATATTTTATCAAAAATCATTCGTCAGGTACTTAGCTTGGTTAAGAGAGATGATGTCGAAATGTGCCGCGAATGTGAACGCGTGAAAAAACCCGAATATGAACGACGAGTTCCCAAAAAAAAACGATACACTAAGAAACGCAGCATCGATTATAAATCGAAGTCCACGATCCTGGAATTCAAATGGATATAATTTTTTGAGTGCTAATGTATTAATTTTTGGTTATGCCTAACCTGTGCCGCTTTTGGCGGGATTGACCCTCGTTTTTGGTGTATCATCCCAACTTTAATCTCATATCAAAATGATTATATAGAAAATAAAGCATTTTATTTTATATATTTAGCCATATTTTCACTAAATACATGTATTTTTATTTAGTTTTTTATTTTGGTCAAATTAGTTATGCTCCGTATTCAGTGCTTACGAAATTTTCATTCCTATCGGAAGTACGTGACTAAAAATTACGAAAATTTCGCTCAGTTTTAATTTGTTGGGTACCCAGCTCTGTGCGAAAATTTCGTATGCAAAATCAATTACAGAGTTGTTATGCCAAAGTTATTTCGCCTGTTTTAAAAGTGCATGCATTAAAAATAAAATGAAGTGTGAAGAGGAAATATTTGAACGTTAAATCAGTGATAGGTGGGAACTCTCTGCAACAAAAATTTCCACTTAGAGATGAATGACAAAATTTCTTACGAATATTTCGCAAGAACTAAATAAATTTGAAGCAGTAAGGTTCGATTGAATTCAGTTTCAACGACCGATCAGTTTGATATTTGTAAAACATCATTATCAACGGCGTTCAGTTTGGAACACTACCTAATGCCGCTAGAAACCTTTAACTATTTGAATATAGTGTCCTTTAACTTCCCATGAAGGGATTGGGGAGATCTTCTCACAATCAGTGAGATGTGCGGTTTCTAGTTTTACACTCACTGCTTGGGACCTACAGTTTTGCACCGGTTCAGAGCGGTATTTTGAGAAGCTTTTTCATGGCTAAGTACTCGATAGTGTCGACATGACTAAGCGAAGTGACCGTCATCGAAAGAAATGTAAGGTGGTCTGAGCAGGGATCGAACCCCCGTTCTCATGTACAAGAACCGCGCACACTACCCATTGCCCCACTGACGACCAAGGTTGAGTAAGATATCGTATAGAGTAAGCTATATACATATAGGGAAACTTGAATGATATTTTCCAACGGCATTCACCTCGCTTAAGGCCATGTTAGACTATCAGATAAATTGTTAGATATGTCAACATTTTTATTTGCGGATAGCGAGTGGAATAGTGTTAACTTAAGGAGAACGATTTGTAGAAATCTTTTTGAGGGATCTGTTAGATTTCGTACTTTTTAATTCTCTCTATAAAATGATCGGATCGGGGTTGCATTTGGAATGAAACGAGACTTCATTTCTGTTGACAACTTTATTTTTAATTTATTTTATTTTATTATTACCCATCAGCTGCTTTGTTTGTCACTTTACAAAAAATATGTGTTTTTCATTCTCCCATTACATTTTCTTTATTTTTCCAACAATTGATAGTGTAAACCGAAAACAGAATGATCGTACGTTTTCTTTCCAATGGAAGAGGGTGTTATTCCATTTCTCTCTGCATTTTACTACATTTACATTTGCACTGATCATAGAGTAAATACTCTACTAGACTCAACATTTCTCTCAGCAAATTTATGACATTTGGCCTGGTGTGATATGAACGTTGGATATCGAAAATAATTGCTTCAATAATACCAGATAGTGGCAATGGTACAAAACAACAAACAAAATAACAACAACGGCATTTCGTTTTGCGTGTTAAAATTATTGTGTTAAATACAACACAAATGTATGTTAACAATAACAGTCAATAAAAAAGTGTGAAACACATTTAAATTTCACAGTTTTGCACCAAAACGATATGAAAATGAAAGTCAGAAGTTATTGTAATTCCACCTGGTTTATGCCACTTTTCGTCAAACTTCTCTCTATCACATCGACCGCATCACGAAGAGTGTGAAAGGAAACGTCAGATGAGTCAAATATTCTCTTTAGTATGATTTACTCTATGTCACTGATAGTCTAGTGACACTATAGTGTATTTAGCCATCAAAGACCTCCTCAAAAAACCGTTCGGAACTGGTGACAAACTGTAGGTCTCACTCAATCACTGACTTTAAAACGAAACTGTGCATATGTCACTAATTGTGTGCAATTCTGCCCTACCTCTTCATTTGATATAAGGAACAAATATTTGTTTCTTTACTTTTAATTTCATATCGATTTTGTTATAGTTTTCAAAACAAGATTTTTTCTTAATTAAATATCTAAGGTGGATATGTGGATTACTGTGGAGGCGACAATCGCTTTTTGTGTTCCAAATCTAAATTTTAAGCGAACCACACAGAGCATGAGCTTGCTGCATAACTTTTTATCTGGCTGATGAATTTGAAAAAATATTACTAAACAATTTTGTAAACATGATAGTGATGCGAACAACTTCGATTATATTCTTATTTGATATCAAGAACGGCGATAAACCGACAATATACATCAACGATCGCTGATTTCGATTGCAATGTGAACAGGGCTTAAAGCGCTTAAATGCTTAATAGTGCGTTTACATGCACTCGATCTTGCAGATCTACTCGATTATCGACAAATCACTCTATTATCATGTGATTTCTCATACATTTTTATACCCAAGATCGAGTAAATTTACCTCGATAGTGTTATTATCATGTCACAAATCATTTCAACCGCAGAGTTGTGTACGCACTTTCGGTAAGATACTATGTGAACAGGAAATGGAAATAGAAAAGTAATAGAAATGTAATTCACTGAACATGTACATTAATGACAACACATACATACATGGCTAATATAGGAGGTAGTGTTATAAGGACAGCTGATATTGTGTTCTTTCTTTATTTTCTAAATACCAACAAAATGTCAAGAAATTCTAAATAAATTACACATAAAAATATCTTTAATTACATCTACAAATAATGAAATAGAAAACATACTGACCGACAGAACTGTATGATACTAATACATACAAATCGTCCTGTAATCACCTGGTGTACTTCCATAATGGCATCATGAAATACAAAAGTGTTAAAACTAAATCGAGTAAAAATTCATGTAATTACCTTTTTGCCGTAGTATGAAAATCACGACATTATCATGATAAAAGAGTGAATGTAAACGCGCTATAAGCGCCAGTTACACTATTTTTAGAAATCGTGGGATATGGCAAAATTGTAGTTTGCTGATAGCGAATAGAATAGTGCGATTTGCGAAATAACACTTTACAAGTCTTTAAATCGTTTCAAAAAATTATGCGATCAGAATTGTATTTACAGTGAAATCAAAACGAGAATGAAAACACAACTTGTTTCTTGTCTTTTTTAAATGCTTCAATTTCAATAATCTACTTTTATTTTCAAACATTTATATTTCGTTTGCCACTTTGCGAACTTATGTTTTTGCATTAACCAAAACCGATAGTTTATGTCGAAAGTAGAATAAGGGTACGATGTTTTTTCAAATGGGAGAGTTTCATTTCATTTATCTATCTGCGAATCGTTCCATTTAATATAATAGTGTAATGCCTTGTTCACGCTGTCACGAAATTGACAATTTCGGATTGAAATTGTCGAACGAAGTTGAAATCGTTCACACTGGCATTCGAGCAATTTCGTCGTAAAATGACAACTGTTTGTTTACAAACATTACCATGACCAAAATTTTCGTGCCTGGACACAATAACCAACATTTAGTTAAAAAATGTTTTCATTCAATGAAATAAATGAATGGTGCATGAACTTTAACATGAAGCACTGATTTTCAAGGTTTATAGTTTCTTCTCACTAGTCTATATCGATGAAAACTTTAAAATTTAAATTTGTTGAATGAGGCGGCATACAATTGATTATTTTTTAGCAACCACGTGTTCAGTAAACAAAGCCGATCCAGAATTATCAACGGCGTTAGAGCAACAAAAAAATGTATCGACGGCGGTAACTGAGATTTTATTAAATGCGATTTGTCGGCAGATGTTACTTTTAGTTTCATCTCGTTGGTTGTGTAAAAAATGTAGATCTTATTTTTAGTAACGGCGGCGTCAACTTCAAAAAATTATCTATGACGGCGGCACACCAGAAAATTTTCTGTCGGCTTAGTGTTCTTGCATATGTGGAAAAAAGAGTACTAATTTAATTTTGTTGAGTAAAAACAGCGTTGTATACGACAATTTCAAGTCAATTTCAACGAAATTGTCGTAAATTCTCAATTTCGTAGTTGTCAAATTATATGCGAAATTGAGCAATTTCAACTCAATTTCGGACCAAATTGCGAAAGACTTCAATTTCGCGGCAGCGTGAATTAGGCATAACACATGCTTTAATTGAATATCACAAACTTCACACGGAAGCAGGAAGTTTTGTCAACATAATTATAAAATTGTGTAGGAATTACTCTGGGAGATAATCGCTTTAGATTTTCGATATATTCACCTAAGGCCATGTTCGCACAGCAATCAAAATATGTCATTTCGAGATTTCAATTTAAAGAATATCAGATTTTTCTAAGTAAATGTTACATATGTGAAGTAAATGGTTTCTAAACCAATGTTATATTACAATTTTTAATCACTTTTAAAGTGAAAAATCGCATCAAAGCTTCCATCCCAAGAAATATTCTATATGTGCTGCAACTTCAGATTATTTGCGGTGAGTGAATCGAATAGAAAAAAAATAGTGTAAACCTTAAAAAATCAAAAACATTTTTGACAGATCTGTTAGAATTCTCTCACTGTTTAATTTTCTCAAAAAAAATTATGCGTTCAGAGTTGCATTTACTTAGAATGTAACGAACAAAAACAGAAACAAATTCTCCATATTTTTCAACTTGTTTCTTTTTTTTACTGATGCTTGTTCTATTTTCAAACTGTTGTGTGTTTGTTTGCCACTTTGCAAACTTCAAAACGTCTTCGAAACTGACAAGGTAAATTAAAAACAAAATGAGTATGTATACGATTTCTATCAATTTGTAGATAGTTTCATTCCATTTATCTCTGCGCAAATCATTATATTTAATCTGATAGTGTAACATTGACACGATATGTATTGCACGATGTTGTAGCATCTTCTAACAATTCACCAGAAAAACTTCCGAATAAATTAAATTACATTTCATTATTTTCAAGTGTTTTATAGTGTAACCTTGACTTAGATAATATAAGTGCAATCAGCTAAATTTAGCATTCCCTCCGAAATGGGTTAATGAACTTTGAAGTTTCTTGCATCATATACAAGATACTGGGTACCCATTTTATTTGGTTTATCTGGGACGATGTAAGTAGTCATGAATTATCCTCTAGCCCCTCATATTCATAACAAAAATATATCCACTGGATGTTCGCTCGAATGTCTAACTAGAATGCTTTTAGGCTTAGTTACACGTCAGTCAAGATTTGATACACAATAGTATCCTATCTAATGTCTAACTCTAATATTAACATGTCTTCTTTAGCCGAATACAACCCTGGTTTGATGACTGATTTTCGTCAAAAGGTAGTATTGGGCACATTTAGGTCAACGTGTTATGAATTCAAATTCGTCAATCGGATGATAGATAGATGGTGGCTAACTTTTCGCTATGAATTCGGGGGTAGATAAATAACTATTGGGTGTCCAATAGTCAAATAGTTAGTCAAGAGTTATTTTTTTTGTATCAGAACAGTGAAATTGAACCATTTATTTTAAGAGAAACAAAAATAGTCCCCTATTATTTTTGCCATATTTTGTAAAATGGCAACACGCACCAAGGCATATTTCCCATGAAATAGTCTATACGTGCTGCAATTCTACGTCGCAATCATTCAAGAAATGGAAAGTAGGCGAACGAACATGCATATATATATGTATGGGAACATGTACGAAAATTTGATTGCACAACGGTCAGATAGTCTGAGACCAAGAATTTCGCAATCGCATTTTGTATAAGATCGAACGAATGATTCTTCCGTAAGAGAACTTGTGGGCGATTTTTATGTTTATAACCTAATTGATATGATTAATTGCAATCTTGCAACCTCTAAGTCCTTCAAAGGGATTGTGGTGGACATTTGACAACAAGTATATTTTTGATTTCGCACCATAGTATCTACACGCTGTATATGTTTGGAACACATTTCAAACATTAATATGTTTGCACTTCCCAAACTCACTTGTGTTTAAATGTAAACAGCATCATGTTTACTGGCAAACATGCCTTTTCCAGTTTCTTTCCTCAACATCGTTTCTCTCTCTCTCTCCCACACACACATATATACGAAACCAGTACACAAGAACCAAAGTAACATCACAAAACATTTCAGTGTCCGAACCTTCGTTTATTCTTTTTTCAATGATCAAGCGCTTTTGATATCATCTGTGCGATGAAGCATTGACGATTGAATTCGTGAAACTAAAACGCAATACAACATCCAAAATAAGAAACACTGACTTCATCTGAAATTTGCACGCACATTCAGGGATATTTATGACTCACTGACTAAGAGAATTATGCAAAAATACAGAAACACATTTACAAGATAGACTCTCTCGATGCCCCTCCTTTATTCTCTTGCTCTCGAGAGAGCATAGACAGTGCAACACACAGCTGTATTTGTATCACAAACACATATATTCTAACATATTAATCATTGTGTCTCAAACATCCAATATTGAATAGCAAACACAATATGTTTGGACACAAGTATATTATATTTGCGACAAGCTCCAAACACACTTTATATTTGCATCCAAACAACAAAAAAGACAGATTTTTCAGAGTGTATACGTGAGGCTAATAGCTTGACATCCGTTTCTTTTGCGTATAACTCAAAAGAGCCTCTGGCACTAACCGATTTGAGCAAAATACACAGTCTTAAAAAATAAATGGTTTACCATTCCATCCTATGAAGGGATTTGGGAGAGCTTCTCACAATACACAGTCTTGCAGAAGTACAAACACGGCAGCTAAATTGAAGAATTTTGGTAAAGAAATGTGTTTAATTTTTTAATTTTGTTAAATGTTTCGTCATATATTTTAAGTGAGATAACATTTCCCATTTACACGAAATTACAAAAGTATAAAATAGGATAGACTGAGAAAAGTCTTACTTGTGTTTAGCGCGCGTGTCTTTCTATTGGTCGTTTTATTTCAAATGAATCATTTTCTAAGAAAATTAAAAAGACAGACAAATCTAACAGGTCTGTCAAAAATGTTCTACACTTTTCATTACCAATTCTATTTGCAGCTATAAATACTCAGCTCCGATGTAGAATAGGGAATTTTTACCCAAAAGTTTACACAAAATATGAAAAGTGTACACAAAAAGTATAAACAAGAGCACAAAAGTGCACACAAAAGTACAAAATTTGGATAGGCCGAAAAAAAGAGTTCATGACAACAATTAAGGCAAACAACAGCTATACCTAAACTAATACACTTCAACAATGCAACTGCCTACACACACACATGCATTATCATTCACTGTACAAGACGAACAGCAACGATTTCATAGCGATATCAACGAAGAAAACGAGAGATAGAAAAAAAACAGCAAAAATAAAACCTCATCTGCGAAGAGTTCAAAACGAACGTGCACACATTTTGAAACGTCCATATATACACATTAGGGAATACTGAAAACAGATTTTTTTGGAATTTCAAGCCTCTTTTTTTAAATTTCAATTGATGCGTATTGAAGAGCTGGTTACGGGTTACATCTAGTTTTTTTAACGAGGATATTTATAGTCCCCCCTTGGGCGTAAACTGTTTGTATTTTTTTAGTCAATATGGGGCTCAAACGACTGTCATGTTGAGCATAATTAGAAATTATATTACATTTTCAAAATTTTCCCATGGTTTTTATTTTCACGGCAGCATTTTGAAGTCCTGATCAATCGTATTTTTTCAGATTTTTGGCGTATTTCTCATTGTAGTTCGCGAATTAGCTTTAATATATATTTATTGTGTATATTAATTAATTAATTTATTAATATATATTGTATTTATTAATTGAAGCATAGCCGCGTATAACCTCGTGACAAAATGTAAATTGTTCACCAGAGACAACAAATTATTTAAACTAGTGGGTACTTAGTCTTTGTTTGTCTATTTAATATTTGGATTTATTTCCACGTTTATTAACATTAAACAGAAAATTATATTAAGTTATTTAGAAACTTTAATTTTTATGGGTTTCACAATGAAATCATGTTTTATATCCAAACCAATTTGGATGATAACACGTTTTAATATACACACCATTTTTTCAATTTGAAATGTCGGAAACTGATACGTTTTACTTAGTTCTGCATTCAAATAATCTGGCAGGGTAATTCGATCTGGAATTCACAAACAAAAACAACACTTTTACAAATATTGTCGATTACAACGTTATTCGCGTATGTGCTTCAATTATATTTAATTAAAATTTCAAAATGGTGGCGTGAAACAATAAAAAAAAATAAATAAATAGTTTCCCATTACATCCCATTAAGGAATTGGGGAGAGCTTCTCACAATCAGTGAGCTGTGCGCTTTATAGTTTTATACTCACTGATTGGGACCTACAGTTTTTCACCGGTTCCGAACGGTATTTTGAGAGGCTTTTTCATGGCTAAGTACTCGATAGTGTCGCCGTCACTAAGCGAGGTGACCGTTGTCGAAAGAAATTTAAGGTGGTCAGAGCGGGGATCGAACCCAGGATCTCCTGTACAAGAGGCGTTGCACACTAACCATTGCAGCACAGACGGCCACACGTGAAACACGGCGTGAAACAATACTCTATTAAAATTTTGAAAATATATTATGCTCGTCATAACACGTCGTTTGAGTTTGATATTGGCCTAAAAATTAAAAAAACATTTTTACCCAAATACACTAGCAATCTGAATTATAAGTACACTCGTATTTGACATTCCCATAATCAGCTCTTCAATATGCATCGTTTGATACTCCCAGACCAAAAAAATTCAGTACACCCTACATATACGAACGAATATTCACATTTATCGGAAAAAATCGAAATTATTTCAACTGCACACACGAAGTTTCAATTCTGTCGCGTGTCGTTCTGGGGCACTATTTTTTTTTAAATGTATGTTAAACCTAACCTATAAAGTGGGCCGTGATTAGACTCATGACTTCAGCCTATTCCATTTAGGGAGGACTTTATACAATACTTTCTTTGTTGTCTGCCACGTTTCGGTTTTGAGCAGTTTTCAAAAAATCATTGTGTCTCAAACATGTAATATTGAATAACAAAAACAAAGTGTTTGGACACAAGTATACTATATATGAAAGTATTTTTAGAGATTCAAAATACTGGAAATGTACACTCATTCGCAAGGTCCGTACGAAGATTAATATTTCACGTGAAATTTAACAATACTCCATATAGACGAACAAATTCCAACGAAATATTTCACTTAGGCCCAATTTTTGACTGGTCAATCATCTTTGATCAACGATCAAACATTATTTAAACTCTGAATTCATTTTTTAGGTTAACAGTTGATTGCTGTTTAAACAGCCAAAGTTGGGCATTTAAACTATGATCAAGTGACCATATGATTTTGACAGAAAACAACAAGAAGAACAAACACAAAGCTTATTTAATTGTTAATGTGAATTGTTTAATTGTTAAGTTGAAATAACAATAAAAACGTATCATTTAACACGTAGTGCAGTTAGAAATTTATTTATGCTCAAATATGTTCCAATTTCATTAAATATTTTGTATTTTTCACTTCACCTTTCTTTTGCATATGGCGTCAGTTTGATTCATTGTAACGATTAGTTGATAAATGTATGAATACCGGTTATTTTTCGTAGCATTTGCCACTGTTGCCACATTGTAGTAAGATTATTTGACAAAGCACTGAAAAACTTTTTTCGTATTTAAAATCTGTTTGTTTCCTATCAAATTGAAGTAAAAAATTACTAATATTGTCAACTCTCATTCAGTTTATTAAAAACGAAGAGAAAAACTAAGAAATAGAGAAAAATATTATCGTCAACGCTGATATGTTGCTGTCTTCATATTTTTCGCTGTGCAGTTCAGTGCAGTTAGTATTCAGTTTTATGGTTAAATGCAACTATTTTATCCATAGCAGTGACCAAAATTTTCTCAGTTTCAATATTTGTATTGTTTGGAATATTATACCCCAGTTTTGGTTCAATATTTCAAATATGAAATGCGCATCGCCGAAAAATTTTCTGCGTTTAAAAAAGTTATGGAAAATAATACTATATTAAAACACTAAAATAGTTAAAAAAATAAATAAATGGTTTCCCGTTACATCCCACGAGGGGATTAGGGAGAGCTCCTCACAACCAGTGAGCTGTGCGCGTTCTAGTTTTACACTCACTGATTGGGACCTACAGTTTTACACCGATTCCGAACGGTATTTTGAGAAGCTTTTTCATGGCTATATACTCGGTAGTGTCGCCGTCACTAAGCGAGGTGGCCACCGTCGAAAGAAATTTAAGGTGGTCAGAGTAGGGATCGAACCCACGACCTCATGCACAAGAGCCGCGCACACTACCATTGCACCACCGACGGCCACACACTCTAAAATAGTTAGTTGCTTAAATTTTTGAAATTCTCGTTTAAAAAGAAAGAAATTTTTTCACGAAAAATATGATATTTGAATGACGTCCGGTGGTGCAATGGCTGGAGTGCGCGACTCTCGTACATGAGAGCGTAGGTTCGATTTCTGCTTTGTCAACCTTATATTTCTTCCAACGACGGTCACCACGCTTAGTGACTTCGACACTATAGAATACATAGCCATGAGAAAGCTTCTCAAAATTACGTTCAGACCGGTGTAAAACTGTGGGTCCTAATCAGTGAGTGTAAAACTAGAAAGCGCGCACAGCTCATTGGTTGTGACAGCTTAGTACCTTCACGCCATGCACTGGGAAAATATTTTTTTATTTATATTTGTGACAATTAGTAAATATTATTCAAAATTCATGAAATTGTGCACATTTTCATAAATTTTACTTGAACGATTTTTATCTAAATCAGATAACAAATTCGGGTATTCGTGGTACAAAACGTGAAGACTTCATGGTATTAATTATTACGCTGTTTGTCCTATAATAATTACGTCGGAATAGGACAAATATTCCCAACAATTTTCTGCATAGGCGAACTATATTCTAAATTCTTATTTATAAATAAATACAATTTAATAATCTGTGTAAAGTTTCATCGTCTTACTGCAACTACTTCTATACTTTATCATCCGTTTCAGTTGTCAGCTATTTTGTAGGGTTTCAAATCCTTGAAAAGATTTCCACCAACTGTCATATAATCTGTGTCAAGTATTATCGTAGTGCTTCTATACTTTATCGCTCATTTTGGCTGCCAAACAATATGTAGGGGTCCGAATTCTTGAAAGGATTTTCACTAAAATTTTATACTGTTTGATTTTGTATTGATTTGTTATAGAAAGGAAAACTACATTTCAATTGTAGTGAAATTCTTACAGTTAATAATAAGAAATTTACCAAACTTTCTCAAATTCTTACAAATAGTTTTAATAAATGGCTTCAAATTTTGCTAAATATTTTTTAAAGATATATCTTATTTTGCATTATAAAAATTTTTCAAGTAAAATATAACAAAAATTTCAAGATAAATAAGATTGGTAAGGATTTCTGAAAATATATGCTTTATAAAAATCGTTTTTGAGAATAAAAAGGGGTTTAGAAAACCCCTTGGCACGAAATTAGTTACGCAACGCAAAGACGATCAACAAGTAGACGACCAGAAGAAGTGTGCAATTAGGCAACCCTCGCAAAAGAGAACCAAAAAGTGGTAAAAATTCACTCAAACCAATTTCTCTCTCGCGTCATATTTTGATTATTCACACATTTTGCATAGTATGTAATTTTACTTCAACATGGTTGGAATTTGTATAGGTATATACAATAACTCTATCAAAAAGCTGCTCGTGTATTGAAATATAGAATGAAGAGAGTAAGAGAAGAGAATGATTAACGTTTCACTCGTTTTGTTTGTTGGCATTCGAGTGAAGAGAAATTTTGACTGTCTATATATACATCGTGTTTGATGTAAAATAACAGCGTTGCATCAGACCAGCGTCACAGATGGAGATTCCAGCACTGTGAATATGTATCAAAGACGATTTAGAATTAGACGACTAGAAGATGTGCTCAATTTGGAAACCCTGGTAACCCTGGCCCAATTTTTGACTGGTCAATCATCTTTGATCAACGATCAAACATTATTTAAACTCTGAATTCATTTTTTTAGGATAATAGTTTATTGCTTTTTAAACAGCCAAAGTCGGATAATAGTTTATTGCTTTTTAAACAGCCAAAGTCGGACATTTAAACTATGATCAAGTGATTTTGATAGAAAACAAAAAGAAAAACAAAGTTTAATGTGACCAATTATTATCACCATACTAGTTGAAATAACAATAAAACGTATCATTTAACTCGTATTGCAGTTAGATCTTAATTTCTGCTCAAATACTATCCAATTTCATTAAATATTGTGTATTTTATCACTTCACTTTTCTTTTGCAAATGGCGTCAGTTTCATGCATTAGCCGATAAAGGTCATTTGCCAGTGTTGCCACATGGTAGTAAGATTATTTGACAAATCACTGAAAAACTCTTCGTATTTAAAGTCAGATCAAACATAAATCAAAATCAACTGATTACCAATTTAAATATTAAATATTATTTAAATCAGTTGTTGTTCCTGCAATTTGATTGGTCAATACACATGTGGCTGATATTTAGCCCTAACTACTTAGGACTATACTGGCGGAATATTAGATACATCAATATTTTGCAGGCATTGTTTTGTGTGGAATTTTGTAAAATTTCGCGTGAAATGTTGTGTTGGCTTAATACTGGTAGATACGCAATTACTTTGGAGGTACAGAAAAGTATAATTCTAATGAAATGACTTTATTTTGATGTTGCTGGATAATAAGTATTTCAACCTAAATGTATACATGACTGACTTGGGGTGAGTTTGTGTATACGTCGGTGTGAAGGTTGCTAATGCAATGTTTAGTGTGAACGACTCGTGTTACAGGGGTGTTGTTTTTTGAGAGGCAGAGAACTTTAAATTGAAATTAAATTAAAAACACAAAACACAATTAAAAACACAGAAAAATATTTTTAAAATCTCTTAAATTGGCTTTATTAAAAAGTTAATTTTATGGTACTTATTTTTGAATATGTATTGGGGTCCCCGCGTATGGAGCTCCAATTATCGCACACTCTTTGTAGTAAAACAAGCTGTATTTCGGTAATAACGCGTCGAATGCTGCCTTCCAAGTGCACAATTGTTTCTGGTTTAGGCTATGTTTCCCTTGAACGTGTTTGACACGTTTAACGTGGTTTAAGACAAAGCCTGGCAAATTTTTCGTACAAAAATCAGCTGATTTCGGTCTCAAAACATGTTAAATAAATAAATAAATAAATAGTTTCCCATTACATCCCATGAAGGAATTTGGGAGAGCTTCTCACAATCAGTGAGCTGTGCGCTTTATATAGTTTTATACTCACTGATTGGGACCTATAGTTTTACACCGGTTCCGAACGGTATTTGAGAAGCTTTTTCATGGCTAAGTACTCGATAGTGTCGCCGTCACTATGCGAGGTGACCGTCGTCGAAAGATATTTTAGGGTGGTCGGAGCAGGGATCGAACCCAGGATCTCCTGTACAAGAGGCGCGCACACTAACCATTGCACCACCGACGGCCACATGTGAAACGTCACGGTATTTTATCGGCGTCAACATACAACTTTACATATTCCCAGAGAAAATATTCTTATAGCATCAAATCGCACGAACAAGGTGATGACTTAATCCCGTGTTAAGCCCCGCATTCAGTTCTTCCGAAATTTTCGTAAGTAATTTTGTAATTTATCCCCAAACGGAAAATGTTGTTACAGAGAGTTGCCACATATCTCTGATTTACCTTGCAAATATTTCATTAATAATTCCAAAAAGGATGTACAGGTAGAGAAGAAAAAAACACCGCAATTTGGCAATCCTAGTAGAAAAGAACCAAACAAGTCGACGCGATTCACTCACTCCCGCGTCATAACTTGATTATTTCATATTTTTTACATACTTTATGTAATTTTATTTAAATATGGTTGGAATTTCTATAGTTAGATAGAATAACATCATCAGATAACTGCTCGTGTATTGAAATATTCAACGAAGAGAGTAAGAGAGCGAGGAGAGAAACGACACGCTTCACTCGTTTTCTTTGTTGGCATTCCACTCCTCGAGTACATTTTCTTCTCTATACAATAGTTGCTTTATGATAATTCATCTTCGCACTCCTTTATAGTTTTAATACATGTAGTTTTGTTTACCAAAATAATGGAAATGTCAAAATTCCGGTCCCAAACAATTATCAAAAAATTGTTTCGCGTAACAACCCTGTACTTGCTTTTGCCTACGAACTTTTCGGAAAGAGCTGATTACCAAGCAAATGAAAAGTGAACGAAATTTTCGGTTCATGAAATTTTCGTTATTTTTTATACACGTACTTCTTATGGCAACGAAAATGTCATAAATACTTAATACCGGGCTTTAGACTATTAGTGGAATTGAAACGATTCGCGGAGAGACACATGGAATGAAACACTCTTCCATTTAACAGAAGTCGTTCTATCACTCTGCTTGCGATTTACACGATTGCGATTTACGATTTATCATGAATGGACAATGCAAAAACATCTGTCTGGAAAGTGACAAGCACGACAGATATAAAATAAAAATAGAATAGAGAAAACAGCAAATTGTGAACTATTGAATTGTGAAATGTGTGAATTTAACATTTATAAAAAGTGACGAACTAAAAGCTTTTATTGCCTTTTTCTTTGTTTCTGTTCGTTTCATTCAAAATGCAACCCTGAACCATAGACTAATTCTTATATATACCTATAGACTTAACATTTCTCTCAGTAAATTTATGACATTTGGCCTGTTGTGATGTGAACGTTGGATGTTGAAAAGAATTGCTTCAATAATACCACATAGAGGCAATGGTTCAAAACATCCAACAAAATAACAACATCGGTATTTCGCTTTGTGTGTTCAAATTATTGTGTTAAATACAACACAAATGTATGCTAACAATAACAGTCAATTAAATAGTGCAAAACACATTTAGATTTCACAGTTTTTCACCAAAACGATAAGAAAAATTAAAGTCAGAAGTTCTTGCAATTACACCTGGTGTAAGTCACTTTCCGTCAAACATATCTCTATCACACCGACCGCACCACGATGAGTGTGAAAAGAAACGTCAGATTAGTCAAATTTTCTCTCTTTAAAGAATTACTCTATACCCTGAACCCTGAAATGAGAGAAAACTAACAGATCTGTAAAAATGTTGCTTTCAAAGCGTTCTCCTCAAGTTTCCACTATTCCATCCGCTCTCACCAAATGAAAATGTTGACACATCCAACGATTTCTCTAACGGTCTAACAAGGCCTTTACCAGGTCAATTTCATGAAATTGAGCGTTCGTCAGATTTCGTGAACCGAAAATTTCGCTCATTTGTCATTTGCTCGGTACAGAGTTGGTATACCAAAGTTATTTCAAACCAAATTAAATGTTTGATAATTGTTTGGGACCGCAATTTTTTTTGTCTTAACAAACACAAATATCACCACAGTGCATTTAAAGAAAATTGGAGTACGAACAGGAATTACACTATGCAATAAATTGATATATGTATGTTTTAAATTATTGCTTAATTTTTGAGCCCAAATGTTTCACATTTTTTGGCTATAAAACAATATTTCGACCTGCAAATTAATAACGCATTGGAGAGTTGAATATACTCATATAGAGCAACCATTTGGTGAAAGCATTTTCCCCCAACACAGATCCACTGTTGCATAGTGTTAAACATGGTATTCAATTCCAGCGAAATTTTCGTAAGAAATTTTGAAAAATTTTTGAAATTTTTCCTAAGAATTTCCCTCATTTATCTTGCAAATATTTCATGAATAAATCCACTTCATAATACTAACATGTGTGGCATTATCAAAATTCCGGCCAAAACAAAATGATTGCTAACGAAATAACTTTGATATAACAACCCCGTAATTAAGTTAGCTTATGCAATTTTCGCAAAGAGCTGGAGTACAAGTACATGAAAAGTATGGCAATTTTCGGTTCATGAAATTTTCGTTACTTTCTATACACGTGGGTCTTATGGGAATGATAATTTCATAAGAACTGAATACGAAGCTTTATTCATGGAATATTTGAAAGGGAAATCAGAGATAGTAGGTAACTCTGCGCAACAAAAATCTCTGTGTAGAGATAAATGTCTATATTTCTTACGAAAATTTCGCAAGAACTGAATACACGTGGCTTTATACTGAGGAAGAAATGTTATTTAAAAGTGTTCGTGAATTGACTCTTAGCATAATTGCATAATATAATAAAAAAGTACCAATAAAAAGGCCGAATAAATAACAATCATCCCTAAAAATAAAAACATTGATAGTAGAAGTAACAAAACTTAATTACGCCCGACATCAAACAAAATTTTGTTAAAATTAAATTGATAAACAAAATTCTTCGAAAAGTTCTAGCTTGCTTGCTATTACTTACTCATGCAACCCAGTTGTACAACCAGTCGCTGCTTGTATTGCTTGCATTCGTTCAGAATCGGTGTCAAACTGTAGGTGTCGATCAGTAAAACTCCGTATTTAGTTCCTGCTAAGTATCTAAGATGTACCTTGGACGTATTTCATGAATATTTCCTCTTCGCCCTCCATTTTATTTTTAACGCATGTGGTGCTACTTTTGATTGTCAGTCTTATCGAAATGTCAATATTTCGCTTGCAATATATCAATATTGTCAATATTTCTTTTCGTACGCAATAACTTCGACATAACCTGTAATTGATTCGGTTTACGAAACTTTCGCAAAGGGCTGAATCATGGACTAATACATAGATACTTTTATTCTCTCAATAAACTAAACGTCATAGGTACGGTGGAAAGTAAACATTGGATGGTGGAAAACATGGGTTCAATAATACCAGATGGAGGCAATAGTAAACAACGTTCAACAAACGAACAACAACCGAATTTCGTGTTTTAGTGGCCAACTAGTTGTGTTAAATACAATACAAATGTATACCAACGATAAAAGTCAACAAAAAAGTGCAAAATACATTTAAATTTTTCAGTTATACACCAAAACGACATGAAAAAGTTAAGTGAACATATTTTGTAACTCCACCATCTGACGCTTCATTTCACACACTTCGTCGTAGGTTTGTGCAAATATGAGATGTTCGACGAAAATTCACCAGGTGGAGTTACAATAACTGTTGACTTAACTTTTTCATTTCGTTTTGGCATAGAACTGGAAAATTTAAATGTATTTTGCACTTTTTTGTTGACTTTTATCGTTGGTATACATTTTTATTGTATTTAACACAACTATTTTACCACACAAACACGAAATTCCGTTAGTGTTGTCTTGTTGGATGTTTGGTACTAATACCTCTATCTGGTATTATTGGACTCACGCATTCCACCATCCAACGTTTAAATGCAACCATTCCCATGAAGTTAAAATTATTGAGAGCATAAACTTTTCTACAATGTTTTATTTTGATTTAACATAAAATTAAAGAATGTCGAAATCGGTTCCCCTAAACACACTGTTATACATAAACCAGTCATAAAGTGGGCAGTTAAATCTCCACTCGAATGCGAAACGAGTGAAGCGTTACATTTCTCTCTCTCTCTTACTGTCTTCATTGAATATACGAATATATAATATACTTAATATACTTTTTGAATGAAAATCAGTTTTTTTCCAAAAAAAATTAGTTTTCAACATAATCTCCTTTAAGCTCAATACACTTATGGCCAGTTTCACAGTTGAAAATTCTCCATTTAAATGTCGTTTAAATGCCTGATCCTTGTCATTTAAATGTAATTTAATATGAAAAATGTCTGTGAGCTTTTAAATTGAGCTTTTAAATGGCAAGTGTGAAACTCGCCCTTAGTCAAAGGTTTGTCCAATTTGTATATCCCTTCCAAAAAATAGGATTTTTCGAGCTCCATAAAATAGGAATTTGTCTGATCAATAATTTCATCGTTGGAGCTAAATCTCTTTCCACCGAGCCATTTCTTTAGGTTTGGAAATAGGAATTAGTCCGGAGAATATGGCGAATGAGGTACCAATACGTAGCCCAATTAAGCAACTCCAAACAATCCTTTGAAGTTGTGACACGATTACGTTTATGGTCAATTGAGAGCAAACGTGGCAGCCATCTTGCAGACAGCTTTCTTAAACCCAACTGGTCATTTAAAATCGAACCACACTGCCATATGAAATGCCTATGGCATCAACAATCTAACGCACTTTACTCTTCGATCGGCCAACACCATATCGTGGATTTTTTCAACATTTTCGGGTGTATTAACCTCAATTGTCCGTCCAGAACGTTCAGCGTCATTTGTACTTGTGCGAACACAACGAAAGTCAGTAAACCACTTTTTTACCATTTAAATCGTTGGTGCAGAGTCCCCTAGCTTTTCTTTGGTTTGATTGACGGCTTTTTCGCAATAAATAATGTTTAATGAGCACTAGAAATTCAATTTTTTCCATTTAAAAAAAAATCACGAGGTTGTATGTTTTGAACAGCTGTTAAACGCAAAGTAAATGACGGAACTTGGTCAAAATTTGACAGTAGTCTATTTACAGGTGGTACTTGATTCAAAAACGATGTACAAGTAAGCAGTCAAATTTTCTCTTCACTCAAATGCCAACAATCACAACGAGTGAAACCCTAGTCATTCTCTGTTCTCTCTCTTACTCTCTTCATTGAATATTTCAATATACGAACAGCTTTTTGATAGTGGTATTGTATTAAACTATACAAATTCCAACCATGTTGAAGTAAAATTACATAAACTATGCAAAAAGTATGAAATAATCAAGATATATCGCGTGAGAGAAATGCATTTGAGTGAACTTCTAGCACTTTTTGGTTCTCTTTTACCAGGGTTGCCAAATTTTGCACATCTTCTGGATTCCAGATCGTCTTTGCTTGATGGGAGCAGCGTTGCATTTCATATAACTACGAGGGAAGTTCGAAAAGTTACGGACTTATTGATCCGCTGTGTATCAATGCACGATCAGTTTTTTGTAAGTTATTGTATATAACAATACAAACTCCAACCATATTTAAATAAAATTAAATAAAGTATGTATAAAGTAAGAAATAATCAATATACAACGCGAGAGAGAAATACGTTTGAGTGAATCCTGTTTACTTTTTGGTTCTCTTTTACGAGGGTTGACAAATTGCGCACAACTTCTGGTGGTCTACTTCTTGATCGTCTTTGGTTACTCTCATAGAGTAATATACAAAGAGTGTGCATGAGTATTTCAGTTTCACCAAATTCTCGTCGAAAGTCACTGGGCTAACAACAGTTTTGATACAGTTTTTTTATGGTAGTATGTACTGCCAGAATTTGGATGTAATACAAATAAAAATTGTTGTGTTCATTCAAATAAAACTCAGTTATTACATATAAAGATATTTTAAAAGTCAAGTGCCAATAAAATCAAATTTGAACTCAGATTTTTCAATTCGCCTATCGCTCACTCTCTTTCTGTATCAAATTTGCGGCTAGGAGGTTGACGAGCTGTGTCATCGAAACCCGCTGTAGTTACACTCAGAGTAATATTAATTTTATACTGTATCAAATTTGCAGGTAGGAGGTCGATCAGATGTTTCAGTGAAACTACCAGTTTACAATATTAGAGAAACAGTTGGATATGGAAAATTTCCAAGCTGTAGGCCAAATGAGGTTGTTGAGGTCGAAATCACAGCCGGTATCGAATCTGACCGACACGTTTCTAATCGATCAGCTGCAGACAAGATTGAAAATCATTTCAAAGGGCTTCGACTTGTCGAAATGAACACGAACTTAAGGAAATCCACTTAACAAATAAAGCACTTGCAATTTATTGCTCAAACGCAAAAAATATGTCCCATTTTTGAAACGCATTGTCACTGGAAGTGAAAAATGGTTTTTTTTACTTCCTGGTCCAAGCAGTATGAACGCACTTAATCTTCATCAAAGGCTGATCTGCACCAAAAATGGTTATGCTGTCCATTTGGAGGGATTTTAAGGGAGTAATTTATTTTGAACTGCTTCCTTAAACCAAAAACATTAATTCTGACGTCTATTGTCAGCAATTGACGAACCTGAATAATAAAATCAAATTTGAAATCGGTTTTGTTCAATTCGTCCATAGGCGAATATAGTATAGACACATTTATTCTCTCATCTGACGTTTTATTCCACACTCTTCGTCGTAGGAAATTAAATTTAAAATTAACTTACACCAGGTGGAGTTACACAATATGTTCACTTAACTTTTGCAGGTCGTTTTGGTGTAGAACTGAAAAATTTAAATGTATTTTGCACTTTTTTCTTGACTATCGTTGGTATACATTTCTATTGTATTTAACACAACTAGTTTGCCACAAAACCACGAAATGCGGTTGTTGTTCCTTTGTTGGACGTTGTGTACTATTGCCTCTATCTGGTATTATTGAACCGATGTTTTCCACCATCCAATGTTTACTTGCAACCATACCTATGACGTTTAATTTATTGAGAGAATAAATGTGAATATAGTAGTCTATGAATTCGTTTATTCATAGAGTAATGACGTATAGATACGCCAATTCTCTCAGTATTTTGATGAGATTTGGTGTGTTGCAGGTGGGCGGTTGGATGTTGTTGCTGTAATAATTCCAGATAGAGGAAATGGCTCAAAGCATCCAACAATAAATCAGCAACGGCGTTTCGGTTTGTGCTGTAAATATACATACTAGCAATAAAATGTAACAAAAAAAAGTTCAAAATTTCACTTTTTCATCAAAACGACATTGAAAATTTAAGTCCAAAATTTTTGTAATTCCACCTGGTGTTAGTCAATTTACGTCAAATAACTCTCTACCGCACCGACCCCACCACGAATAGTGTGAAAGGAAATATCAGATGACAACAATGACAGCTCTATACGTCTTTACTCTATGCGTCTATCGCTCGGTCTTTTTCACATTCTATCGGGGGGTTACAATGATACAGCTGGTCGACCACCTACCTGCAAAATTTGATACAGGATAGAATTTCAAAGAGAATGAGCGAAAAACTGACTTTAAATTAGATTTTATTTGTACTTAGACTTAAAAAAAACTTTTTTGTATTTTACGATAGAATTTTTTTACGATAGAATTTCAAATACAATGAGCGATAGGGCACTGAAAGAAACTCGACCTGAATTGGTGAATTGCAAAGGCGTGGTTTTCCACCACGTCAACGCTAGGCGTCACACATATTTGCAGATTCGGCAAAAACTATTGAAGCTGGCATGGAAAGTGATACTACATCCGCCTTATAGTCCAGAGTCTGCAAAACTTTTTGAAGGGAAAATCCTTTAATCCAGAAGAGGACCTACAAACCGAGTTGTTGGTCCGTATTTGAGGGACGGGACCAGTCATTCTACGAAACTGGGATCAAAAAGTTGCCTGAACGATGGCAGAAGGTCATTGAACAAAATGAACAAATTGAAAATTACTTTGAACAACAAAATCGAAATTACTTTCTTGCCAACCCAATATTTCGTTGCTTTTTTAAATGCTCTTAATTTTTGTTTGCAATTTTCTTTTTTCTCTATTCTATTTTAATTTCATAACTGTGGTATTTTGTTTGTCACTTTGCAGACAGATGTTTTTGCATTCTCCTAAACCGATAGTGTAAATCTAAAACAGAATTAGGGTACGATTTCTCTCAAGTTGAAGAGAGTTCCATTCCGATATTCTCTCCGCAAATCGTTCCACTTGATCTGATAGTGTAACTTTGGCTTAACAAATACTACTTCTTTACTGATTTTTGTACAACAAAGTAATAATTAGCAGCTGCAGTAGTAACATTTTCTATTAAGTAAACAGAAATAGAAGTGTACGGCCAGAATCAAATATAAGTATCCTTTGCACATCCCTTTTCGGGAGTTATATACACGCACACACACACATCGTAAGGTCACAACAGACCTAGGTATGTATGGCTATATGTAAACACATACATATGTAGTGGACAGGTTAGATGTGGGTTGTAAAATTGGACGTACATTTGTTAATTTTTATTGAAGAAATACTCCCCTTTGAATCAATGAAACCTATTAACATATTTGGTTTGCTGTTTATATTTTGTTTGAACGAAATGTAGATATTGGCGAGAAAAAATATGCCAAACAAATTGTCACTCATTCATTCATCTAATTTCACTTTTTTTTTTACATAGAACAAATTGTTCTGTGTAACAAATTAACACTTGTATGAGTTTTGGGAATAGAGATAATATCCGAATCAGATGAGGTATAGGAAAAATGAACAACTGAGCATGCTCTGAATAATATAAAGTGTATAAGATGAGCACAAATGAAGAGCGGTAAGAGACAGAGAGAGCGACGTTGAGAATGAGCGAGAATAATAGAGTTCGAATACCAAAAAAAAAAAGAAAAATCTGACTGTGTAGAAACAGTTGCAAAACTTAGTAAGAAACTAAAGAATAATTAAATAAATTAAAGTTAAATTTCCAAATTTGAAAAATGTGAAGAATCTGTCGTGTTATTTTTCGGTAAAATTTTGTGTCAGAAAAAACGCAAAATGAAAGTTTGATTGCACTCTGTTGCTGTTTCTTGTGTATGTACCGTTAGTTTAAATAAATTTCCCTTTTCTCAATAAATATGGGATGTTTAGTTTTTTTTTGATCTCTCCTTGTTTTCTTTGACTATGTTGATATTGAAGCTGGGATATTATTTTCTTGTAAATATTTAAGAAAAACGGGGTTTTTTGTTTACTCCACATGTGTGTGTGTGTGAAAAGTAACAAAGTGTTGGAGAGTTAAACAGTGTTGCCAGATGTTGGCATAGCCCATAAAATAAATAAATGGTTTCCCATTACATCCCATGAAGGGACCGGGGAGAACTTCTCACAATCACTGAGCTGTGCGCTTTCCAGTTTTCACTCACTGATTGGGACCTACAATTTTACACCGATTCCGAACGGTATTTTGAGAAGCTTTTTCATGGCTATATACTCGATAGTGTCGCCGTTACTATGCGAGGTGACCGCCGCCGAAAGAAAATTTTTTTTTTTGAAGGTGGTCAGAGCAAGTTTCGAACGCGGGATCTCATGTACAAGAGCCGCGGACACTAACCATTGCACCACCGACGGCCATAGACTGAGAAATAAGCAATATTGTTCTATTAAGAAATCATTCCCGAGTGTGGAAGAAAAAGGAACACAACATAATTAATAGGAACTTACTTACATATGCGGCCTCGGACAACCCCGGGGGGTCAGGGACCTTACAAAACGAAGATAACATATTTCGCCAACCAGTTCGATCTTTAGCTTTATTTCTCCAGTTGGCTATACCAAGTGTACGGAGGGATTCGTTAACCTGATCCCTCCAGCGCAGTCTTGGTTTTCCTATTTTTCGTCTTCCTTCGAGTTCGGTTTCAAAAACCCTTCGTACTGGTTCATCTTCATCCATTCTACTGACATGACCTAACCAGCGCAATCGCGTTATTTTGATCTGCTTAACTATGATTAACAATGATTAACTATGATTCATGCGTCGCCGATACTCGCCGTTGTGCACTATAGGGCCATACATTTTTCGGAGTATTTTTCTCTCGAAGCCTCCTACAGATGTTTCGTCTGCTTGCCATAAAGCAAGACAGGTTGAATGAGAGTCTGGTGCAGCTGGACTTTTGTTACTCGAGAGAGGGCTTTTTCTCTAAAGTGCTTGCTTAGCCCAAAATAACATATTCGCAAGCACAATTCTCCGCTTGATCTCAAGGCTGTCGTTGTTGTATTTGTTTACGGCCGATCCGAAGTATATAAATTCGTCCACTGCCTCGAAGTTATAACGGTTATCAACGTTCACGCTTTGGTCTAATCGCGTGGAGGCCCTGTTCATTGAAACCATTAATTTTGTCTTGTCCTCATTTGCCGTCAGACCCACTTTTGCTGACCCCTTCTCAATTCTCGAATTGCACTTCTCTAATTGTGCACCCAATGATATCTACATCATCGGCATAAGCGAGCAGCATGTGACTTTTACTGCTGGTGGTTTTATCCATGTTGACTGCAGCTTTTCTCATAATGATCTCCATTAAGATGTTAAAGAGATCGCACGATAGGGTGTCGCCTTGCCTGAGGCCTCGCTTAGTTTCGAAAGGTTCGGTAAGATCCTTACCAACTTTCACTGCGGATTTGGTGTTCGTCAAGGTCATCCTGCAAAGGCGTATGAGTTTTGCAGGAATACCAAGCTCAGACATTGCTTCATAGAGTTTCTCCCGTATCGGACTATCGAAGGCTGCTTTATAATCGATAAATAGATGATAGGTGTCGATTTGTTTTTCGTGTGTCTTCTCCAGGATTTGGCGTAGCGTGAAAATCTGGTCAGTTGTCGATTTTCCAGGCCTAAAGCCACACTGGTATGGTCCAATCAGGTCAGCGATAATTGGTTTTAGTCTTTCGCACATTATACTTGATAGAACCTTATATGCTATGGATAAAAGGTTTTTCCACGGTAGTTGGCGCAGAGACTCGGGTCACCTTTTTCAAATATGGGACATAGTACACTGAGACTCCAATCGCCGGGCATGCAATTAATAGGAACAGTTCTTGCACAAATTCTTGAGGGGTGATTGGGTACACTGTTTTTTTTTTTAATTCTAACAATTTGTAAAAAGCTTTGCGGTGGTACACTACTTCTTGGGAACTACTGAAATGTATGATTCCATTGTAAAGACTTTAAATTGGGTTTGCTGGGTAATAAATATTTGTAACTGTATGCATGAATTATTTTGGGGGAGATTATGTCTACGTCGCTGTGACTGTCGCTTGGACATGAGACAGTGCGTTCTAACACCATATAGGCCAACTTCATAACCTTTCGTGTTGGTATTACCCCGCTTTCAGATTGTTGTGAGATTGTTACAAAGCATGTATGTATTGTAAAACGACAAACATATCGAGCCCTTAGCGCCATATTACACCGTGCGACATGATTTTCCTCTTAAGAACAAGACTAGTGTATACATATAAGTACATGTAGAACTATGGATTACCGGTAGCAAAACTGCGTATTCAGTCTATTTATATTGTGATCGTTTGTCCTTTTTACAGGACATTCAATATTCAAAAGATATTCACTTTAAAATAATTTTATTCACCAATGTGACAATACGAATAGAACAAATATGCATATTAAATGAAAGATGGCGAACTTCGATGTTTGTTAAAAATTGTTATTTGATTTGTCAAGGACGAAGAATGTAGAATAAGGTTCTCTAAAAATGTTATCCTCCAATATCCTTAAAAGTTTTGCATCTAAACATCAGAAAAAAAAATTCTGTTAAAGAGCTGGAGCCGTCATATCTTGTGCCAAAATTTCAACCTTCCATAATTAATAGTTAAGCACCAAAAATTATTTCAAATATTTTAATATTCAAGATTTATGTACCTTTCTTTGGGTGTGTATTTCGAATAATTCTTATTGCTAAACTTCTATTAATAGAAGGCTGAAATTTTGGTACTTGTTTTTCAGATTTTTGGGTAAAAAATTGTCAAGGATACTCAAGGATAACATTTTAAATCTGCCTTAGTTTACATCCTTGGTTCTTAAAGAGTTTAATACATTTGTTTTACAAAATAGTGACGATCGTCCCCTTTTATTTGATATACATATAGACCCACAGCCTTATTAATAAAAAGGTATGAGAGGTATGAGAGAAGATTTACCATACAAAAAACGTCTCTCAAATCTCTCACAACTTTTTATGTATAAGGCAGTCCAGTCTATTAGACTCAGGAATTTTAGCTCACTGAAACGAACTATATACGAGGGCGGTTGAAAGTTTTTAACTTTCCTCGTAGTTAGTCAAAAATCAACACTGCTCCATCTGTCAATAGACTATGACAGCCATTGAAAGCAGAATACCTCGTGAATTTTGAATCATAATTTTTTGCATAAAAAAACCATCCCCGAATCCAAGGAAAGGCTTAATAAATACTGTGGTGACTCTGGGCATTTATTTTCAATGGTTGGAAAGTGGTGTACTGAATTCCCTTGTAGTCGAACCTGCACAAGTGATGACCAACGTTGAGGTCACACAAACGAGGTCGTTACCCAAGAGACCGTCGATAAAATCCATGGAATGATATTGGGCGATTGGAGAATGAAAGTGTTTGAGGTAGCTGAGGCTCAAAGTATCTCAACTGAGCATCACATTTTACATGCATATTTGGACATGAAACAAATATCGGAGCGATGGGTGCCGCGATTACTGAAACTCGACCATAATCTGAACCATGTGACCACTTCATAGGAGTGTTTGGTGATGTTCCATCGCAATCCGAAGTAGCGTTTGCTTTGTTTCACAACTGATAACGAACCATGGATCCATTACAACACACCAGAGACCAAGAACAGTGAAAGCATCGGATTTGTCTGGGTGAACGTGTACCAAAGTAGACCGAGGTGGTTCTGTCGCCCAACAAGGTAATGGCGACAGGTTTTTGGAATGCATGCGGTATCATTTACATGGATTATCTGGAAGATGTTGAAATTTTTTTGGACAGATTTAAGATTGATTTGAAGCAATTTTCTTCCACCATGACACGCACTGGTGCGCAGATGTGACCATGACAAAAATCCACACTCTGAAAAATTTCTAGTTTTTTGTTGTTTGGATGCAAATATAACGTGTTTGTAGCTTGACTCAAATATAGTATACTTGTGCCCAAACACATTGTATTTGCTATTCAATATTACATGTTTTAAACACAATGATTAATAGGTTCTGATATATTTTTTTTGACCAAAAGTTGCTTTGTTTCATTTTGAAGAAAACAGAAACGTGACAGACAACAAAGAAGCAAAAAAGCACCTGATCTTCAATTTACGAAAACAATGCTTGCAAACATTTACATGGTTCCTGCAATATGTTGCTGGGGCAGTTTTTTTTTCAGCGCGCATAAATTAGGCTCATTATATTAACCGGATTTATTCCCTAGTGACTAGGTTATATTTCCAAACCGTAAACAATTATTCGGCGGAAAAAGATTTGGGTCATTGAAACAAAAGCCTATTTTGAGGATCTTGACAAATCCTATTGATTGGAAGGAATAACAAAATTGAAAAAACGTTGGATTAAATATATCGAGCTAAAATGAGACTATGTTGAGAAATATGTTTTTTTGGCGAAAAAATTGTATTCTATACCTCTATTAATAGAGATATAGTTTCATATAAAAGATTGGCAAAATGCATCCTCATGATTCCTGGCAAACCGTATAGCTACTACAGATCTACCCACAGATCTTCATCAGCTGGTATTTGGATTGATGCTATTGAAAAATACATTAAATGATGCTATGCTATTGAAAAGAACATTACTTCTCAGAAATTCCACAACTTCTGTAATAGCTAAGATTTCTGCCTGGTAGGCACTACAGTGATCAGACAATCTTTTCGCAATGGAAGGGGAAATGGATCAGATAATAGGTCGGTTGTTCCGATCGAACGATTTGGCGTTTAATTTTTTTTTGTAGGAAATAACTTTGGCGTAACAACCATGTAATTGAGTTTACAAAGTTCTCCCAATGAGCTGAGTACTAAGTAATTGAAAAGTCACCGAAATTTTCGGTTCACGAAAAATTTCGGAAGAGTTGAAAACGGGGCTTAAGCGAACCACACATTAGTCAGTTCTGAGCATGAGCACGTTCAAAGTTGGTAGTGTGTTATTTAGCTTGTCAAACTGATATCAGTTTACCAAAAAATTTTGCCAACAAGATAGTGATGGAAACAGCAGCGATATAGTTTTTATATGATATCGAAATTAGGGATGCGTAATTTTGTAAAAATTTAGGACAATAATATTTTGTTTCATTAAATATGTATGGATGTGAATTATGTATATACGTCCGGAAGAAGCATTTCTAAAGAAATTCAGACAAGGGGGACGCAGAAAATAATTTTTCTTTTATAATAAATTGGCCCGGTTGAAAAATTTTTTGAATTCGTCGGGAAAACATAAAAAATGTCTCAGGAATACACGGTTTTACTATATCCAGAAATATATTTTATCAGGGAAATTACACGTTCCAATGAAATAAAATTGACAGTATTTTACTGACCATCAAAAGAAAAAAAAATAGTCTAAGAATTTGGTAAAATCATATCCTATTGGCAGGAAACTGTCCCTTCGTTCTTTAAGTATAGAAGCGATCGCAGTTTTGATTTAGGCATAAATCCCTATCATATTTCACATTCATTTGTCCACTTTATTTTTTTGGTGGCCATAACATTTTCGATTTCCTGTTTCTTTTCCAGGATTCTAATCTCCCAACTTGAAATTTGGGTTGAAAAATAGAAGTACATTCTAAACTCACTACCGAAGGAAACAATTTAGGGGAAGCCCTAAATCCCCGGCCCCCGTGCGTACGTGCTTGGCAGGAACCATGTACTTGTTTGCAAGCATTGTTTTCATGAACTGAAGATCTGCGGCTTTTTTGTTTCTTTATTGTCTATCACGTTTTTTTTTTATTGAGCACCAAACATCATGTGTTTGGATACAAGTATACTATATTTGCGACATGCCACAAACACTTTATATTTGCATTCAAACAACAGAAAAGACAGACTGGAAACTGGAAATAGTCTCTGAGATTCTTGATTTAGGTATAATCTTTGATATATAATTATATAATCCCAAAAGCTTATTCACTGCACTGTTCTCAGGCCCTTACACTAAAAAATAGATACCATTTCTTGGAATTGGAATATACGCGTCATTTATTTGGAGTTCGCATCGGGAAAGTCTAAAACTTATTTGTTAAGTTTACTTTGATTTCACTTAATTTTACGGACCCAATTCCATGTTATAATAGTATATATCTTCTTCTGTCCTTAAAATCACTTGCTTCCAGAGGGAATATTTGTGCTTTAACTTTCTTTCGGAGTATTATATCGGAAGCTATTGATTTCATCCATATATGTACATGGACCTTCACGTTCTTTATGTTCCTATTATCTATTTCTTCGTCAAACAAACTCATCAAATTACATATGTCCGCAACATTTTCGACGACTTTGCATGGAGTGCCGCTTAAAATCGCTTAGTTCCCCATACAAAGTCGTCGAAAAATTAGTTTAGCAGGGATTAAAAAAACAGGCTAAATGTGTCTTGTTGCAAAAACGGCGAAATTTCGCGATCACCATAAAAAGTTAATAAAATGCCCATATCTTGTCTAAACTGAAGAAGGTCATAGTTTCACTATCACCAATTTAGAAGTATCAAAATTAATCTTCTCCTAGACGATGCATCTAATTGTTTTTAATATCAACAAATAAGATTTAGATCTTGGTTTGAAAGCAGTTTTATTAATGAGATTTTCTGGGAGTCACAACCGAGGTCGCAGGGTGCCCGCCACTTTCAAATCCGCCTCTGCTTACTACCCATAATCGGCCCAGTTTCTTAATATTATTTGATTTCTGTTCGAATTGTTGACATATTAGATGCACTTCCACGACCGGAAATTACACGAAGTTAGCGAGCGGTCTCAGCGTAACTTTCCTGAATTTTGTAGTCAGTTATCACAACGATAACGGTTCTTTCCTTGGGCAGCGCTTAATTTTTAATAATGGGAACACTCGCAAACGACAGCTGTCAAATTTTAGACCTACCGCTTTCATAGGAAAAAATTACAAAAATACTGCACTTTTATTGAGACACCCTATAGTTATTTAGTTATTAAAAGCCGCTATTCAATTTTTATGCAATTTCGTTTCCATAAGAAGTACGTGTATATAAAATAACGAAAATTTCATGTAGCTAAAATTGTAATTTCCTTTAGGCTAAGAGATCATGTTTTCTCCGGTTAGTGAAAAAAATGTAAATGCCGCGGGTGGGATTCGAACTCACATTCGCTGGACGATCGTCGTTTCGATGTTTGTGAAGCATCATCTTCAGCAGCGTCTAGCCCGTTAAGCCACTCACTTTTTATTTGCTTGGTACTCAGCTGTTTGCGAAAATTTCGTAGGCAAAATCAATTACAGGGTTGTTACGCCAAAGTTATTTCGTACGGAAAACAACGGAATTTTGACATTTTTATCATTTTAACAATCAAAACACATGCGTTAAAATAAAATGGAGTGCGTAGAGGAATTATAAATGAAATTTTTGCTATGTAAATCAAAGATAGGTGGTAACTATCCGCAACAAGATAAATGACAAAATTTCTTACGAAAATTTCGCAAGAACTGACTACGGGGCTTAGCCTGGAATTTGACCATCATTTCGCGTGCAAACCCCAACTCCAACAAGTATCGTATCACAACTCCAATAACCCTTAATGCACCCAAAACTTACAAGGTGGCAACACGGTGGCAATTCCTGGAGACTTTTGGAGTGTGTATATTTGCATGTGTGAGAGCGTGAGTTTGCTTGTGTTTTATAATGAATTTTCCCAACTTTTAATTTCACTCTCACTTTCCGTGGGAACATTTGGTGAAATGAAACACTTTTTATAGCACTTTGCTATTCGCTCCACATAAGTTTGGTTGGGTGTGTGTGTGTGTGTGTGTGTGCACACATGGGTGTAGTAGTAGTAGTTGTAGTGGTCGCGTTCTTCAACTTGGTGTTCTTCGTCGCCGCAATGCCCGTTCGTGTTTAGTTCAAGTGTTTACGATGAGTACAACACTTTCAATCACTCGTAAAATTGTATATTGCTATAATACCCACCGAACGAACAATCAGCAACAACAACAAGCCTTATAAATATGTACATACATCCATCCATACATACGTCTATCGTGTATGCGTGTGATTCCTTCAATTCTTTTCTGAAGAATTGTACTATTTTTCTTGCACATGTCGTTCGTTTGAGTTGGTGGTGTTGTTGTTGTTGATATTGTGGCTGATGATGTTTTTGGCGTTTGTGTATCTTCGTTTTGTGTTGATTTTTTTTAATGGTGAAAATATACATACAAAGTGTGTAAACTTTTGTTGCGGGGGTGAAAATAGTATGATGTTCAATGTGTGTCTGTGGGTATGTGAAACATAAAGTAGCAATTGGAAAAGAAAAATGTCTTGAGCATCGAAAGGAAAAAGGGGATAAACTACAATAAAAAATAAAAAGAAGAAAATGAAATATAGAATACACTTTCCCTATTCATTGTGATTTTGAAGACGAACTTTGTGTAAGAGGAATTTTTGATAGGCATTTTAATATGTTAATTTTCAAAACGCTGCTGTTTAAATACACAATTCTTAGATATCTCTGCTTTGCGATGTTTTGTTTACTGTCTTTTTTCTGATACAATTAATTGACAACTTTGAAACTTTCCTTTCGCAGGCAACACTAAAATTATACCTTAAAGAAAACGCAAAATAATTAAGAACATACAACAAATCAAAAGAGTTCGTCTATAGAAATATATATACATACATACGTATGGATATGTAAAACAAAAATGTAACTTCAACCTGCTACCAAAACCGACTAAATAAAAACAAGAAAAAAATAAAAGAAAATTAAAACAAAAGAACTAAAACAAATACATAAAATAGCAAGCTTCAACAGCAATCATACGAATCCATCTGTAAATGAAATTGTTTCCAGCCTCAAATGACTGGATAAAGTTTAAATGTCGGAATCGGGGAAAAAATGAAAAATGCCGTCATTGATGACAACTCCAACACGAATCGATCATCAATTGACACTCAAGCCGGATACGCGACGACATCTAGGGTCATTTAATGACGGCATTCCAATTAACTACGCAAATTGTGAAGTGAAAATTGAAGCCAAAGTAGTGATTCGGAAAATCAAAAGAGGCAAACATCCTGATCGATACGAGAAGCAGCATCAACAGCAGCGGCAGCAAAAGCGGCGTTGTTGGACTTTATCCAGGAATTTTAAAAACAGAAATTAAATTAACCAATCCCACCTTTGATATACAACAATTACAACCACAACAACAGCAACAACAGGTACAACATTATCAGCAGCAACCTCGACAACAACAACAACAACACCATCACCTAATGCAACTAAACTAGTAACAAACAAACAAAAAAACAGTCACCAACCACTGCAAACAACAACAGCAACAATTTTGTTCCTTGTCAAACTACCAAAGAAACAAAATTCGTCCCGAAACAATTCCTCTCTCGCATACGCAAATGTAAAGTGACGAAACGTAACGTTTACGTCTCTTTCCCAACTGAACTAAACTGCAACGCAAGACAACAACAAAACCATACAAAACGGCAGCGGCAACTACAACAAACATCAGACACCTACAGCATCAACAACATTGCCATCTGCAACATCATCAACAGCAGCAGCAGGAGCAGCAACAACGGCGAAAGATTCATTCCATAGGGAATTGTGGTGGTGGATCGTTGTTCGGTTCCATCCGAAGCATCTTGTATTATTTGTTGTTAATTGCTTACAACTGTTGGCTGTTGGTAGCCCTCGAAACCAGCAAGATAACGTCGTGCAACATAAGTGGCAGCACCGCCAGCGCCAACGCCAACAACAACGGCGGCAGTAGCAGTAGCTGTAGCAACAAAAACAAGAAGAAGAACAACAACGATCCAAAAAAAGATTTCTTAATGGATCAGTTAGTGCATAAAATGGCGGATGGTGGTCACACATTCGTAAAGAAAAACTTCCATAAGCCAACGTATTGTCATCACTGCTCGGATTTGTTGTGGTTCGGATTAATTGGACAAGGATACATATGTGAAGGTAAATGAAAATCATAAATATAGTACAACTATTTATAAACCCAATAATCTAGGATGACGCAAAAGAAATGAATATTTGAATAATTTACTCCAAAAACAGATAACTACATTTAATTCTAAATGGACTAGAACTAATGCCTAAAGCGAACCACAGATACTTTTCAATCGATACCGAAACCTTGAGCGAACCACTGACTAGTCATTCATGAGCCTGAGATTGGTCGATAACTTTTTATCTGGTGGATGAATTTAAAAAAAATATTACCAACAAATTTTTATGAACATGATAAGCGAACCACAGTCTTGTCATTCATGAGCATGAAGAACTGCTATCGTTGATGTTTAGTGTCGGTTTACCGCCCTTCTTGATATCAAATATGACTGTAATCGAAGTTGTTCGCATCACTATCATGTTCACAATATTTGTTGGTAATATTTTTTCAAATTCATCAGTCAGATTAAAAGTTATCGATCAAGTCATGCTCATGAATGATAGATTTGTGGTTCGCTTTAGTGACTTCGATTAAATTCTTAGTTGGTATGAAGAAGGGCGGTAAACCGACAATAACCGGCAACGGTAGCTGATGTTCATGCTCATAAATGACAAGGCTGTGGTTCGCGTAAGGTTTCGGTATCGATTGAAAAATATCGATACTATACTTGTTACTATACTCACATAAATAATATCGATGCCTTGTAAATATCAAAACAGAAGTATCAATACTCAAATATAGCAGCACAGATTATTTGTATTTAAATCGAACCCCAGACTTGTCATTCATGAGCATGATAACTTGGTCGATAACTTTTTATCTGGCTGATGAATTTGAAAAATTATTAGCAAACAATTTTGTAAACATGATAGCGATGGGAACAAATGGGATTACATTCTTGTTTGGTATCAAGAAGGGCGGTAAACCGAAAATAAACAACAACTATAGCTGAGGTTCATGCTCATGGCTGAAAAGTATGTGGTTCGCTTAAATCGATTACAATTTATTTTAATTCATTTTGTTCAATAGCCGAAAAGCTATTTAATACAGGAAATATAAAAAGAAAAACCTAAAATTTAATTTACAATATAAGGTTAAGAAAGCGGGCGTCCGACTATTAAGTCGTTTCGGAAACGTTTAAATTAGTGTTTATACGAAACTCCAAAACGTGCACAAAAAGCTCAAAAAACTCTGTGCATCAGAGAGTTCGAGCAGCACCTGCTTCACGCACTCTACACGCTGAACAATATCGGGCCCAGCAACATATTGCAGGAAACATGTACATATTTGCAAGTATTGTTTTTATGAATTTAGGATCGGTTGCCTTTTTTTTGCTGCCTATCTCGTTTTTGGTTTTGGCGGTTTTCAACAATCAAAGCCACACTTGGGTCTCAAATACATATATTATAGCCTATTAATCATTGTGTCTCAAACATGTTATGTTGAAGAGCAAACACAATGTGTTTGGGCACAAGTATAATAAATTTGCGACAAGCTACAAACACGTTATATTTGCGTGTAGAGCTCAGCAATCGTATACAACGCATCCTCTATGGACCATTCCTATTACATTTGTTGCCGGTGTACACTTTAGGGCAGAATATGACGGCCATCAAGTTTAGACAGAGCTTGGTCGGTGTCGGTCATGAAACAGTGTTGGATGATCTTCCGAACATTCTTGGGTATGCCAACTTCACGATAGCGAAATCAATATTCGGTCGGAAATATCATTCTCATACTGGAAAGTGCTCCCCGAAACAAAGAGTTCATGGGGAAGAGAAGTAGCTGAATATGTACCAAAAAATGGTTTCCCATTACATTCCGTAAAGGAATTGCGGAGAGCATTTCACAGCCAGTTAACTGTGCGCTTTCTAGTTTTACGCTCACTGATAGGAACCTATAGTTTTATACCGGTTCCGAAATGTATTTTGAGAAGCTTATTCATATCTAAATACTCGATAGTGGTCAGAGCAGGGATCGAACCCACGATCTCATGTACCAGAGGCGTGCACACTACCATTGCACCACCGAGGGCCACAAGTATGGTTATATTTTAGGGAACTAGAGTTGTCTTTTTCGCTTAGACTACTTGCTCATTTTAGGGTTTATTAGACTGAAGCTGTTCGTTTGTCTGTTCGTTAAAGCATAATATTACTGAGGCACCTGGGGTCAATGTCTTCTGTGACAGTTTCGATAATACTATTTACTTGTTTGAAATAAGACTAACCTGAGTTTCGACACAAGTTGGCTATTTATGCCACTTCAGCCATTTCCAGAAACATGTAGCAAAGCCGCATTCACAATGCAAGCGACAATTTCGTTTTTCATGCTATCTCGTTCTCACACACACAATGGCCTTTCACATAATGGCCTTTCGTTTTTTTTACAAAAATGTAGCTCCAATTTGTCGCTGAAGTTGACCTATTCCTACTCCAGCAACATATTTGTTCGAATAAATAATATACTATTAAGCGGTAGATGGCGCTGTATTTCTAATTTCCTTTTCAAACTTAAAAACATCAATGAAAATTGAACCCATTTGTGTTAAAAGGTGCACTATAAAGGCTCGTTCACAATGATACCAACAAATTCAACAGGCGTTCACAATGCAAGCAACAAATTTGTTCGAATAAGTTCGAAAAAACAGCTGAATGGCAACATTGTTCACATTATGCAGCAGTATACATATTTGGGGATTGAAAACCATGGAGAATTGCAATACAAACGAAAAAGCAAACAGTAAAAAATAGAAAAATTAAATATGAGACACGGACCTCAGATTTGTACCACTACCCGGAGCAAAAAGTATTAAGTGTTTTTCTTTAGAAAACTTTTAAAATTTTTCTATAGAAGAGTTTTAACATTTTTCTATAGAAAAGTTGTAAAATTTTTCTATAGAAATGTTTTAAAATTTTTCTTTAGAAAAGTTTTAAAATTTTTCTAACGAAATGTTTTAAAATTTTTCTATAGAAAAATTGTAAATTTTTATAGAAATCTTTTAAAATTTTTCTATAGAATTGTTTTAAAATTATTCTATACAAATTTTTTGAAATTTTTCTATAGAAATGTTCTCAAATTTTTCTATAGAAAAGTTTTAATACTTTTCTATAGAAATGATTTAAAATTTTTCTTTAGAAAAATTTTAAAACTTTTCTATAGAAATGTTTTAAAATTTTTCTATAGAAATATTTTAAAATTTTTCTATAGAAATATTTTCAAATTTTTCTATAGAAATGTTTAGAAACTAATGTTCCATAATATGTCATGGCCTTGGACGGTTTCGATAAACCTGAAAATGTCAGCTCTTTTTAACCTTTTTTTTTTTGTTTATTAATAAAATTGGGGCGAACTACACTTACTACAAACAACAACACATTTCACATTTGCATCAGCTGATTTGTTCGAAAGCCACGACAGTGTTGTATTCTTGGTAATAAAAAATTATAATTATATGTGAAATTATTGTTATTAGCAGATACTACAGATAATATAATTTATTAAAATGTTTGTTTTGATACAAAATGTTTACATTTTCATTCATATTTTCAACATTTAACACAAAATTCGAAGTAGAGCGCCCCTAGCGGTCAGTAGAATAAACTGATTCGAACAAATTCCAATTTGAAGTAGAAGTAGAACCTACTTCTATGACAAATTTGAATTCCAATGTCACGAAAAACATGAGAGGGCATTATATGCAATACTGTGAGTGGGAACGAGGAGGCTTGAATTACAAATTCGTTGCTGCCATTGTGAACGCTACTTAAATTGTTATTTTATCTGTAGAATCTTTTAATACCAAATATGTTTAAATACATTAAAATTTTTTAATATTCGAAATACAACCCTGAATGTGACATTTGTATCATGATGCAACTAATAGAGGTTGTGTTATAAGAACAACTTAAATGATTTGCTTTTCCTTCTGTTCATACTTTTAGGTGTAATTAACATTAGGCAATCAAGCTGCAATATAAAAGTTAGTTAAGCCAAACATGTTAAGCATTTATCGTATCAATATGTATGTCAGGGTACAGAGTCTTTCAGGAAAACTTTAGAGCGCATCAGCAACAGGATTAGGAAATAATATACAAGTTCGACAGCAATCGCAACGCTGCTATGTAAATTGCACGAAAGGTGTACATTATTTTTATTAATTTTATAGAAGCTGTAACGATGAGCAAGAAAAAAAAGGACCGACTATCTTTTATTAAACGTGTTTAGCACTAGCCAGAGGGAGATTTTCTAAAATGTAATCCAAGTTCTTTAGGGGCCTGGAAGATTTGTCTCTTAAAGAAATTGTCACAATATTTAGCTTCTTGTTGTGAAATAATTGTTTTTCCGGTGGGGCTTACGATTACCATTCATCGACTACCGCTAGCACTTAATACTTTCCTTTATCACACTTATTAATTCGTAAAGAATGACACAGATTCATTTCAGACTCGTGTGTCTACACTTTGTACGTTTGTATTTGAAACAAGTGTCCTGTCACTGCTGTGTTGTATGGTCGCTCAAGTATTGCAATGACACTTTCGTACCTCTTTGTGGGATGATACTTGTCTTGCTGTCGCATGACGACAATTTTCAAATTTGAATATACTCGTACTACTCACATATCGTATGTGTGCACATGTATACTAGAAGCCACATGTGTAGTATCCGTGTGTGACTGGCGACCTCCTATATCTTAGTTGCATGTACTTCTATACATTTATGTACAGTACTTACCATGTATTTATAAATAATTTAATATACACGTTCGTACTTGCATATATGTACATATGTAGATATGAATGTACGGGTGTATTAATAAAATATTGTATTTTTATATTTGAGTTGTTTGTTTTTAAAAATTTTCATTTAAAAATAAAACAATTTTAAACAAAGTAATTAAATTGTGAATAAATTGAAAATATTGCAATTTGTACGTGATATTTGTGGGGTGAAAGATGTCCATGCAGGTGATCTCCATTTCATTTGGAAATCATAGTTTTCATCGTAAAACTATTTGGAAAAATTATGAAAATTTAATAACAATGAACTGTTTCAACTGAATTGCTAAACAGTAAACAATTCGAAGTTTCTACAAATTCAATCTAATATGGATAAAAACAATTGTGTTGCTGCAATTCGTATAAAATTTCAACGACGAAAGTCCTGAAAGGACAGTGGATGTACGACTCACTTAGATTTGTTGGTCCTATGTGATAAAACAACGGCCAACGAGTTTAAGCAGGGAGGACATTGACGCCAATGACTGCTGCACAATTTTTCTTCATCAAGCCGATCTCTTCCTAAAAGCCAAAATTTTCCCCAGATACACACTACAATGATCAGGCAATCTATGAGATAAAAAACCCTAGTTCTCTAGAGTAGACTCTGTACCCTACCTGATCATTAATTTTCGATCCATTCGTGTAAAGATTCATATACCCTTCTTTAAGAGGAAATCCTTTGTTTCAGAAATCGTTTTCCAGTGTGAGATTTCTGTATTTCCGTTCGAATATTGGGATTGCTTTCGAGTAGTCGACAAAAGCAGGAGTAGTATTATCGACTCCGTGTTGGTTCTAGAGAGGTTGGTTGTAATTGAATTGAAACCGAAAGTATAAAAAATCATCTTATACGTCCCCACGTCCCTATTCCTCTATTACAAGATGATGTAAGACAAATTCCTTAGATTTCCCATTGCAAATGCTTGGTTCGATTAGGTTGGCAGATCTAATATGATGGTCCAGTAATCTTTCTACAGTCTTCATAGTTAGTTAGTTTGAAAAGAGGGGTATGTAAGAGAAATGACTCTCTGGCCGTCCCATGTCCGTAGACATACATTTAAGGCAATGTTTCGACCTTCTAAGACATTATACACTCATGGAAATTCGGTGGTATGCTCGAGGTTCCTTAGAAAGTTCCAGTATTTTCCCATATAAATGGTTATGTCCGGTATTGTACTGGCCTAGAGATACCTGGATCTGGCCTGTGTGAAAGGCATTGGCGCAGGAAATGCTTCAATGTCTCATCATCCTCCCTGCACGTCCTGCATTCAACTCAGCCTTCGCCGCCCGAAAGGTTTCGCGCTCTCCAAGCTCACTGCTAGAAGTTTCCTGGCGTTTGCTGCCAGAATGTTCGCACGCTCAATACCGATAACTCCACTATGTCCCGGCACACAGATGTTGTTAAGTCTGCAGTGAGTGGAATAATCATTTATCACCTTTTTGCAATCATATGCCATTCTAGATTTGACAGTTTCCGATGACATTGCCTAAATTTCCATCAGGCTATTCGTGAAGATATTCACGTTTGTTGGGTTCGTAGTGTTTTCGAGCCAGCCTATTCATTTTGTAATCGCCCGAACTTCCGCTTGAAAGTTCGTATTGTGATCCGGAGGCGCAGATAATTTTCGGTGGCTGGATTTTAGATGAAAATCCATATAGCATCATCCTGTCAATCGTCCCTAGATGCCGTCATAGTCACGCAGTTCGCCTTAATCCTTAATTCGGATATTCGGTCGGATTCACTCGCATCTTGCATGTAACCGGCCAAGGCCTCCAATATTCGTTGGTTCCTGTTGATCCATTCACCTATTGCCTGTAGGCGTTTTGCCACAAAGGCATCCTTATATTTGACCCTGATCTCAATTGGCTCGATACATAGAACAATCTACATAGCCCTGGTTGCATAAGGGGTATTGTATGGGGGAACAAATTAAGGACAGAAAGCTTTACTTCCTACCTTTTTGTGAAGTCTCAACCTTAACATTGGATGCCTTTCAATTTGTGACCGTTCTATACAAAGATTCCGCACATCTACACCGACCGATCTTGAAAATCTTAAGAACTGATGACAACTGCTTGTACTGCATGATGATGGAATATAATATGGAATTAAAATATACGTATATAGGGTGTATCAGTAAGAATGCACTGTTTCATTTTAAAATGCAAAACCGTTTTTTTTTGATATAGTTGTGATTTTTTTTATTAGATTGTAATGAAGACATGTCCCGACTGGCTATGGAATAAAATATACATCAAATGGCCTCCAAGGCTCTGATGAAATACTCGCCGTTGTGCACTATAGGGCCATAAATTTTTCGGAGTATTTTTCTCTCGAAGACTCCTACAGATGTTTCGTCTGCTTGCGATATGACCCAGGATTCTGCGCCATAAAGCAAGACAGGTTGAATGAGAGTCTGGTACAGCTGGACTTTTGTTACTCGAGAGAGGGCTTTATCTCTAAAGTGCTTGCTTAGCCCAAAATAACATCTATTCGCAAGCACAATTCTCCGTTTGATCTCAAGGCTGACGTTGTTGTTTTTGTTCACGGCAGATCCGAGGTATATAAATTCGTCCACTACCTCGAAGTTATAACAGTTATCAACGTTCACGCTTTAGTCTAATCGCGTGGAGGCCCTGTTCGTTGAAACCATTAATTTTGTCTTGTCCTCATTCACCGTCAGACCCACTTTTGCTGACTCCTTCTCAATTCTCGAAAAAACCGCAGTAACTTCTCTAATTGTGCGCCCAATGATATCTATATCATCGGCATACGCGAGCAGCATGTGACTTTTGCTGCTGATGGTTTTATTCATATTGACTGCAGCTTTTCTCATAATGATCTCCATTAAGATGTTAAAGAGATCGCACGATAGGGTGTCGCCTTGCCTGAGGCCTCGCTTAGTTTCGAAAGGTTCGGTAAGATCCTTACCAACTTTCACTGCGGATTTGGTGTTCGTCAAGGTCATCCTGCAAAGGCGTATGAGTTTTGCAGGAATACCAAGCTCAGACATTGCTTCATAGAGTTTCTCCCGTATCGGACTATCGAAGGCTGCTTTATAATCGATAAATAGATGATAGGTGTCGATTTGTTTTTCGTGTGTCTTCTCCAGGATTTGGCGTAGCGTGAAAATCTGGTCAGTTGTCGATTTTCCAGGCCTAAAGCCACACTGGTATGGTCCAATCAGGTCAGCGATAATTGGTTTTAGTCTTTCGCATATTATACTTGATAGAACCTTATATGCTATGGATAAAAGGCTTATTCCACGGTAGTTGGCACAAATACTCGGGTCACCTTTTTTAAATATGGGACATAGTACACTGAGACTCCAATCGCCGGGCATGCATTCATCTAACCAAATTTTGCTAATGAGCTGATGCATGCACCTTATCAGCTCATCGCCGCCAGCCTTAAACAGCTCCGCCGGTAATCCATCGGCTCCTGCGGCTTTGTTGTCGGCAATCGACGTCGTCGTCCATATTGTGATCGATTGTCCCATCGTCATCGGATATCTCAGGTACTAGTAGCGCGGAGAAATGCTCTCTCCATATTCCCAACATGCTCTGCATATCTGCGACGAGATTTCCGTCCTTGTCTTTACAGAAGGGGGGCCCTGAACCATGTCCATTAGTTCCGTTTTTAACTTTTTGGTAGAATTTTCGGGCTTCGTTCTTCCTTCTGTATGTCTCAATTTTCTCACTCTCGCGTTTTCTCCACTGCCGTTTCTTACGCCTAAAGAGACGGTTTACCTCCTTTCTCTTCTCCCTATACCACTCAGTTGCAGCTCGCGTTGCAATTGACTGAAGCATTACCATACGTGCAGCGTTCTTTTCGTCATTTGCTATGCGACACTCTTCATCGTACCACGGTTTATTGCGAAGCGGTTTTTCGAAACCAAGTACGGTTGTTGCGGCAGTTTTTATAGAGTCGGAAATGGGTTTCCACTGCGCATCAGGATCGTCATCGGTAGGCTTGAGTAGGCTGTGGCTACCTCTGGTAATTGCAGCTTTCCGATGTCCAGCTTCCTCTGCGTCTGGTTTCGTACGATTTTCGCTCTACTTAATCTTGTGCGAACCTTTGCTGCTACCAGGTAGTGATCAGAATCGATGTTAGCTCCTCTGATCACTCGTACGTCCATTACACTGGATGAGTGCCTTCCATCAATTACCACGTGATCAATTTGGTTCTTAGTTCTTTGATCAGGGGATACCCAAGTAGCCTTGTGGATGTCTTTATACTGGAATCTTGTGCCACTAATGACCATGTTTTTTGCCGCGGCAAAGTCAATCGGTCTCATACCGTTGTCGGAACTGCCAGCATGAAGACTGAAATTGCCAACAGTTGGATTAAACACATTCTCCCTTCCTACTTTGGCATTAAAATCTCCTAGTACAATCTTAATGTCATGGCCAGGGCAGCGGTCATACGTTTCCTCTAGGAGCTCATAGAATATGTCTTTGGCATCATCATCTTTCTCTTCTGTCGGGGCATGCACACAAATTAGGGAAATATAAAAATATTTCGCTTTTATGCGGATTGTGGCGATTCGTTCACTCACAGGATTGAACCTAGAGACTAGATGTCGCAGTCTTTTGCCAACTACAAATCCACAACCAAATTCATGTTTTTTTTCATGGCAACTGTAGTATATATCGCAGTTTCTGTTTCTTGTGCAGCCATGTCCTGTCCATCGCATTTCCTGGATAGCGGTAATGTCAGCCTTATAACTTTCGAGGACATCTGCCAGTTGGATACTTGCACCGGATCTATATAGAGTTCTTACATTCCAAGTGCATATCCGTAAATCGTGGTCCTTATAACGTTTGCGGGGGTCGTCAACAAATAGGGGTTGTTCATGTTTTCTGTTTCGTTTTTGTATTTTCACTGCCATTATGAACGGTGGCGGGAGGCAAACCCAGCCCACCGGGTTTTTGCATTTTACCTACTGCCAGGATATTTGATTGCAACCGCCCATTATGGATCAGACGCTGACCAGGATGCGATATGTTGAACCTGGATTTTCTTCTTTTAGTTTCTATCCGCCGTTGGCCCGTATGTTTGGCTCATCCGCCTTCTAAGGACAAAAGAATATGCCCGATTGTTTGATGAGCTTCAGTGACATCAGTCACCTACTAAACCTGATTTGATGCTCATTTGTTTCGCCTTCTCACTCTAGCTAGCTAACGGAGGCTTCCGAAGAGCCATTGCCCAGGACATACTGCGTGGAAGTAGTGAGCTGCTTGGACTGCCCAATGAAGGAATCGTTTCTGGCCACTCCCAAGTGAATGGCAATCAGAAACTTTCCACCTCCACGGACAGTCCCATGTCCCTAATATTGAATACATATAGGTGAATATTTAAAGAATATGGTTAAACGCAGCATTTCTACACCAATTATGGAGCTCTAAATATAATTTTTGTTGATTAGTGTATTTAGAAAAAATTATCAAGAAATGTATAACCTACACTTCTTTTGAACACAGCTACCGCAATTTGTTTACCGTTCGGCAATAAATGTCAAAACATATAAAATATGTGCAATTTTTCATGACGTTTCGTGAAATAATCGATTAACAGTGTACTTTTCCTTAGAAATATATTATTGTGAAATGGGAAAATAGCAACAATATTGTCAAAGGTTGTAATGCAATATTTCGAGATGTTTACGATTTATTGAAGTAAAATCTGAAATAGGGCCCTGACCCAACTCCAACATTTTCTTCGGCCTGTAAAAGAAATTGTTACGTTTACGGTCAAAACCGAGCGGGGTTTTGTGATACCACGTCCAAGTACTTTCACAATTTTTGGCGTAGAATACGTCTTACCTTACGGTATAGGGAGTCATGTCAGATTGTTATTGTTGTAATCATTATTTCATTGATTATGAGGAAACGGCGAGATAACTTTTTTTAAAAATTTTTTTGTAGGTAAATGAAGATGTTATCTTTCGTTTGATATACATTTCATATTGGTTGATATCTACCTAATATTTAAATTTCTCCAATGATAATTGTTTAAACACATACACTCAAACATATGTGTGGTGTTTGGTTGAGTGTTTGAGTTTGTAGCGTGAACACAAACTATGCTGCTGTTTCAGTGTGGACACAAACCTTCGGCTGCTGTTTTGATTGATGAAATATTGAAATTTCGTATATTGACTTATGTATTTAAGTGAAACAAAATGTTAAATGTGAATTTGAATTTAACATGGATATATAATTATAAAAAATATATGAAAAACTATCAAATAAATAAATGCATTTGCTTATGTTATTTATCATTTATTGTTATATATGTTTTCTGTCTTATCGGATGGCGTATTCTACGTTAACCTTAATGGCCGTGTCTCTGACATAGCCTGCAGGAACAGTCCGTGGCCGAAGGCCCCGGACAACTGTCTGCTGTTTTTTGATTTGGTTGAGGCCCGAAACCCACTGTTGCACAGAGTAATCAATTCAGGAAAGTGAACCGTGAGTAGCAACTCTATATTGTCTGTATGTAACTCTTTGTGTAAGTGGCTTCAGATCACGAAATCATCCTACCTCGATTTGGGGTTCATTCGCAATAAATGGCAACACTCGAAAACAAAAGCTGTTCGGTCCAGGATGGTCAAAGGCTTAAAAAATAAAATAATAAATAATAAATATTCATGGAGTTTTTTTTTCATATTAGGTGTGAGAACGGACAATATTTAAGGGTCCACCATTAAAATTCACACACATTGTAGTGCAGTGTGGCTGCTGGTGTAATTTGTGCAATTTCTGGTTGAATGTTGTCTTTGCGCTCCAGTAAAGTCTGTGGCTTAAGGTATTCCCATAGAAAAAATCTGAAGTTGTCAGAAAAAGCGATGGAAGCGCAATCTCAAGTCACCGTTTCGTGAAATTACAGGATTTAGAAAATCTACCCGCACGAACTATGTGGCCCGTAGCTCCATCTTGCTGAAACAATGATTTTGCATTAAAGTGGAAACATTTTTCTTAAAAACCCCGTTTTACCCAACTATAGCCGAAAACAGGGTTTTTAAATATTTGTTAATCAAGCGAACCACAAACTGGGTTTTGAAAAAGCGATTATTTCAAAAAATTGGAAACCGGTTTAATTTTCGGTAAAACCGCGTTTTTCAAAAATTGGGTTCCGCTTTGTTCACAAGATCATTTTTCTTAATAACCGGTTTTTTGTTAAAGGATAACTGGTTTTCGGGGTTTCAACCTAACGCCACAACCCCTTTTCTTCCGCCCTAATTCAATTTTGGAAACCCCATTTATAGCTACTCTATACTAGGAGCCTCCACACCAAATTTCAGAATTGTAGAACCACTCGTCTTGGTCCTTCGCTTTTTCTCGTAAGTTGGTAGCACCAAGGATACGGAGGGATTCTTCTGCCTGGTCTTTCCAGCGGAGTCTTGGTCGTCCTCTTTTCCTGCTTCCATCGGATACGGTATCAAAAACCTTTCGCGCTAGTTCATCTTCATCCATTCTGATAACATGGCCTAGCCACCGCAACTGGCATAATTTGATTCGCCTAGCTATGTCCACGCCATTTTCCCTAACAGGACCATATATTTTTCATCCGCTTGCGATATGACCCAAGTTACGGAGCCATATGTCAAGACAGGTAAAATGAGTCTGATATAGCTGGATTTTTGTCCGTCGAGAGAGGACTTTGTTCCTAAACTGCTTGCTGAGCCCAAAATAGCATCTATTTGCAAGCACAATTCTCCTATTAATCTCCAGGCTGACGTTGTTGTCCTTTTCACGGCGGATCCCAGGTAGACAAATTCATCTACCATTTCAAAATTAAATCGGTTGTCAACGTTCAAGTGCGGACCAAGTCGAGAGGTTTCTCTCGTCGTTGACACCATCAATTTTGTCTTGCCCTCATTAACAGCAAGACCCACCTTCGCTGATTCTTTTTCGATTCTTGAAAATACTCCAGTAACCTGGAGCAAAATTTCGCCCAATGATGTCTATGTCGTCAGCATACGCCAGCAACATATGGTTTTTCGTGTTAATGGTCTTGTTCGTATTAACTTCAGCTTTTCTCATTATTAAAAAAAAAATGTTTTCCCATTACATTCCATGAAGGGACATGGGAGAGCTTCTCACAATCACTGAGCTGTGCGCCTTCCAGTTTTCACTTAATGATTGGGACCTACAGTTTTCCAGCGATTCCGAACGGTATTTTTAGAAGCTTTTTCATGGCTAAATACTCGATAGTGTCGCCTGCGAGGTGACCGCCGCCGAAAGGAATTTTTTTATGGTGGTCTGAACAGGGATCGAACCCCGGATCTTATGTACAAGAGGCGCGCACACTACCATTGTACCACCGACGGCCACAATCTCATTATTATCTCCATTAAAATGTTGAAGAGATTGCACGAAAGTGTGTCAGCTTGTATCAGAATGGTTCGATGAGGTCTTTCCCCACTTTCACTGCTGATTTGGTGTTGGTCACAGTCATTCTACAGAGGCGGAAGGTGTGCAATCTACACTGTCATTACCTCCTGATCTTCAGTGGAAGAATTTGAGTGGAGTATTGCTGATCAGTCACCAGCCCATTATTAGGCCCGTTATTCGATCTTCTTACCATCTGGAAAAATTTTCGGGATTCACCATTTATCCTGCACATTTCGGTCTTTTCACTCTCTCTCTGCTCCCACTGCCATTTTTTCCTCCCTAAATAGTTGGTTTTCCTCCCTTCTCAGCCTCTTGTACCGCTCACTCGCAGCACGCGTTGTAACTGACTGTTTCGTTGCCATACGTGCAGCGTCTTTTTCATTTCATCAGTTGCAATGCAACATTCTTCGACGTACCATGGCTTATCTTTCTGCGGTTTTTGATAGCCACGTTCAGTCCTTGCAGCGGTTTCCAAAGAATGGGAGTTGTGCTTCCACTGCGCATCTGGGTCCTCGGGAGGGAGGGGGTATTCTGCCCTAGCAGGAGAGAGAGCTTCTGTTGACAGGACATTGATATCTCCGGTATTTGTAGCTTGTCAATATCTAGCTGTTCTTCTGTTCGACGTTTTTCGCCCTGCTCAGTGTTGTGCGAACTTTTGCAGCCACCAGGTGATGATCCGAGTCCATACTGGCACCTCGAATCACACGTACATCCATTACACTAGAAGAGTGCCTGCCATCTATTACTAAGTGATCAATCTGGTTTTTCGTCCTCTGATCAGGAGTTTTATGAAAAAATCAAGTGCTTCCATACTTGGTCGGAAAATGTCTACGTTACAATGCCATGCAATACAATATCTCCACTCGGTAAAAAAATGTGCGATTTATTTTTAAATTAAATCGTGCATCTTTATTGGAATACTCTTTCAAATGAAAATAGAAAAGTAAACAGAAGAAAATTGTGAAGAAAGATGATGCATTTAAGCAGAGCGGCGGCATACAAGTTTGTATTGCCGGTTTCCTAATTTTTGTTTGTTTAGTTTCAAATATTACAAATGGTCCTCCTCATGTTTCCAATATTCCATTCGCGCTTTGCAAATTAAAATGCTGACATATCCAACGATTTCTTTAAAGGTGTAATACGTTATTGTAGTCCCGGGAGCAAGGGCGTTCTCATACATCATATTGTTCTAAAACATTTCTTGACACAAAACCTGCAAAGTATGTAACTGTTCCAAATTTATGTTTTTAAGATAATACACGATTCTTAAATATTGTCTTCTAACACGATTCAAAATCATTCAATGTTCTTGAAAAGGCTCAATAAATTAATTAAATTAAATTAAATTAAATTAAATTAAATTAAATTAAATTTAAAGGTGTAATAAGGGCTTTAGTGTTCACATCCAACATCAATAAATTTTCTTCAAAACCGGGTGCTGAAACTTATAATTTCGTTAATTTTATGTTTCGAATTTCTCTAGATATTTTGACAACATTGTCGTAAGTGCAATTCAATGATTTTAATATAATTTCGTGGAAAATACTAAATAACACATTCTAAAAACGTTTTCAAAATTAGTTTTTATGTTATTTTAAATATTTTCTGTCTTTTATTGGAAGTGAATGTGAGTGTCTATGCCAATGTGTGTGTGTGTCTTTATATGATGCGACGTCTAAAAATATAATCACAATTTTTTTAAACAATTTTTGTTCGATGTACATTCTTACATAGCATGCACATACATTTGTTTTCGTACATATAAAGGGTGTCTCAGTAAGAATGCACTATTTAATTTTAAAATAAAAACACGTATTTTTTGAGATAGTTGTGATTTTTTTATTGTGTTATTATAAGGAAGACATGTCCCGATTAAGTATGGAATAAAATATCCATTAAATGGCCCTCAATGGCTGTGATGACAGGCCATTACTCTTTTCATGAAATTTTCCATGACATTTTCATAGAAATGTGGCTGTATCTCAACGATGACGCGTTGGATCTCGGATTTGAAGTCAGGATTTTTTTTTCTGGTTTATTCGCATAAACCCGAGATTTCACAAAATCCCAAAGAAAGGAATCGCACGGCCTTAAATTGCATGATCTTGGTGGCCACCTGACATCAGAATTTCTTGAGATAATTTGTTCTGGAAATTGTTGTTGCAATAAATCAGTTGTTTCATGCGCGGTGTGGCAGTTGGCGCCGTCTTGCTGAAACCACATGTCGTCTAGATCTATGCAGTCCAGTTGAGGCCACAAGAAGTCCGTTATCATGTTACTATAAAGAATGCCGTTCAAAATAACGACAATAGTGTCCCATAACATCCCATGAATGGATTGAGGAGAGCTTCTCACAATCAGTGAGATGTGCGCTTTCTAGTTTTTACACTCATACTCACCGTTCACAGTCATTGCAATTTCGGCCTCATATTCATAAAAGTAAGGCCCAATCACGCCGCCTGACCAAAATCCGCACCTGAGTGTTGCTCATTTGTTTCTTATGGATTGCATGAAGATTTTCTGAGCCATAAACTCGACAATTTTGTGTATTCACGAAACCATTCAGATGGAAATGCCTTTTTTTGTTGAAAAATTGGCAGTGACTTCACTTTACTCCATTACCCATTGAACGAATTGCCGGCGCTTTCCATGGTCTGCTGGTTTGAGGTCCTGGGTAAGCTGAATTTTGTACGCATGAAGATGGAGGTCTTTTGTCAAAATTCGCTGCGTAGTGTTTAGTGAAATTTGAAGTTGTTGAGAATGATGCCGAATTGATGTTTTCGGGTTTCGTTTACAGCGGCAAAATTTTCAAGAGACCGGCCGGTATGTTGAAGCACAGGAGTCTTACTGTCCATAACCGAACCAGTTTCTTCAAATTTGTTACCACTCTTCGAATGGTTGACACATTAGGTGTATTTTCTCGACTGAAAATTGTTTGAAGTTTGCGAGCGGTCTCATCATAACTTTCTAAATTTTTGTAATAAGTTTTCACAATTATAATGCGTTGTTCTTTCGCAATACGCTCAGTTTTTAATAATCGAAATTAACATATGTGACAGGTGACAAATTTCAGAGTTCCCACTAGCAAAAAAAAAATTACACTATATTTAAAAAGTATAATCTTACTGAGACACCCTTATAACGCATTTACACTGCCGTTTATCATGGCCAGGTTAGCGATAACCTTGTTCTCTAATCTTTGCCGTTTACACCAACAAATTTGGCATTAAATTGACATTTCAGTTGGCAACTCCGTGCTTAGACAAGTTCCGCGCCGAGGCAAAATTATCGAAGATGGCGACACAGCAGAAAAATTAAGTTTACGGCTATTGGTTTTGCAGCTTTTGTGCAAATTTGGGATGTTTTTGAAATAACTGCACCTTCAAAATCGGATCAGTGAGTCAAATCGGGCCAGTCCATTAAATCTGCTCACAGTTTAAACCAATAAGGGTCATTTATATCGGCGGAGCTTCAAAAAAGTTTTGGTGGCGGCAACGCGTCGGAAAATTTTCGATTGGCTTCCATCTGTCAAACAGTTGATTTTTTGTGTATCTTTTTATTAGAGTCGAAACATAATCAAACACGCTACAGACGACGACGTTTTTTTTACATAAGTTTCTTATGGCAGGGAAAAATCGCCACGAAAATCCGCTGCGGCTGACGACTCGCCGCTAGAATATAATCTTTTCTAATTTCTTGGCGGCGTTCTCACGAATCCTCTCAATTGAGAGAATGGAGTTGACATTTTCACAAAAATCATAAGAGCAACCAGCACATACATATTAAGCTTGTTTTGTTCATAGATTAATACTTATAGTAGATCTACTAGTTCTCCCACCAAATTTATGACACTTGGCCTGGTGTGATATTTACGTTTGATGTTGAAAAGAATTGCTTTACTAATACCAGATAGAGGCAACGGTTCAAAACAACGAACAAAATAACAACAACGGCATTTCGTTTTGTGTGTTAAAATTAATGTTTTAAATACAACACAAATGTATGCTAACAATAACAGTCAATAAAAAAGTGTAAAACACATTTAAATTTCAGAGTTTTTCACCAAAATGACATGAAAAATTAAAGCAAGAAGTTATTGTAATTCCACCTGGTGTATATCACTTTTCGTCAAACATCTCTCCATCACACCGACCGCATCACGAAGAGTGGGAAAGGAAACGTCAGATGAGCCAAATATTCTCTCTAGTCTGAGATTACTCTATGGTTTTGTTATTCCCCGCTAACTGATTTTTCGATGACTTTGTATGGGGAGCCGCTTAAAATTGCTTAATATCGCTTAGCTCCCTATACAAAGTGGTCGAACAATTAGTTTAGCAGGGAATAAAAAAACAGGCTTATTGTTTCCAAGCTTTCAAATAAATTCCAGAAAAGACCGGCAACTATACGCGACGAAAAGAGAAAAAATAAACTGAAGTCGCCAGACCATAGAGTAAATATGGGTAGAGAAAATCTTTCACTCACCAAATTTCTGACATTTGTCCTCGTGTGATGTATACGTTTGATGTTGAAAAGAATTGCTTTACTAATACCAGATAGAGGCAATGGTTCAAAACAACGAACAAAATAACAACAACGGCATTTCGTTTTGTGTGTTAAAATTATTGTGTTAAATACAACACAAATGTATGCTAACAATAACAGTCAATAAAAAAGTTTAAAACACATTTAAATTTCACAGTTTTTCACCAAAATGGCATGAAAAATTAAAGCAAGAAGTTATTGTAATTCCACCTGGTGTATATCACTTTTCGTCAAACATCTCTCTATCACACCGACCGCATCACGAAGAGTGTGAAAGGAAACGTCAGATGAGACAAATGGCGGCTCTACTATAAATTTACTCTATGAGCCAGACGCTCTCTCTCCGATTTCGTTTAGACGCTGGGGATTTTTTCGTCGTCGTCTGAAGCGTGTCTGATTCTGTTTGGACTCTTATGGTTGCATTTTTTTTAGTAACTAACAGTGTTGCTTCAAAATGTTCACCAGTTTAAGATGAGGTGAAAAATTAAACTTCAGTTTCTACAGATTCAAATTGTATGAGTAATCTTCTGGGTAAGCGCGGGTTAACGGAGTTAACCTTCGAAATGCGCTTATCTTGTTTAGTGTAAATGCCGTATTACTTCATCATAAATATCTTTCTTTGAAATAAACAACCACCACCGAACTATTAAAAAAGGGATTATTATAAATCAGATTGAAAGTGGTTTAATTGTAGTCACGAAATTATTTTTTTCCATGTATTTCATTTGGTGAACCGAAAATTCCAATTCGTTGTTAATCCCTGTGGCTTAGTAGCTGTCGGTTGTGAGCTCAGTTCAAAATTATAAAAATACTGAAACTTTAGTTGAATTAACAGATTTTTTTATTTAGAATTAATGATTAACTTTCTTTAAGCCAAGCTAAATAACCTTTTAAACGCTTTTTTGACAAAACAAAAATTTTTCTTCAAATTAATGCCGAATTTTCGCAAAATAGATTACAAATACACCTACATCAAATGTAACTAGTCACATGAAGAAAAAATGCTTTGAGCTCGTTTGGCGCAAAAATATTTATTTTGCCCCAAACATATTTTCTTTGCTGCTTAGTCTGATAGTTGACCGCAAAAGTTGGTCCTGAAAAAAATTATTTTAACGTAAAATCGTTTCTCTTGTTGTAAACGAAAATTAATTTACCCCAAAATTGTCATAATTTACTTTTGCGGGAAATATAGAAACCGTTTATTGTAAATGAAAAGTGTGTACCCCCACGTATACACTCAAAGGTGATCATTCTCATAGAGTAATCTCAGACTAGAGAGAATATTTGGCTCATCTGACGTTTCCTTTCACACTCTTCGTGATGCGGTCGGTGTGATAGAGAGATGTTTGACGAAAAGTGATATACACCAGGTGGAATTACAATAACTTCTTGCTTTAATTTTTCATGCCATTTTGGTGAAAAACTGTGAAATTTAAATTTGTTTAAAACTTTTTTATTGACTGTTATTGTTAGCATACATTTGTGTTGTATTTAAAACAATAATTTTAACACACAAAACGAAATGCCGTTGTTGTTATTTTGTTAGTTGTTTTGAACCATTGCCTCTATCTGGTGTTAGTAAAGCAATTCTTTTCAACATCAAACGTAAATATCACACCAGGCCAAATGTCATAAATTTGGTGGGAGAACTAGTAGATCTACTATAAGTATTAATCTATGATCATTCTCATGAATTGAGAATGTGTTAAGTGTTTGTGTGTCCACCCCAGATGACTAACTAATTGTGAATCAATTTTTCGGGCATATCAGCTGGTATATCACTTACAAGACGGGTATTATTATTTTCCAAGGCTGCAATTGGCGCTAGTTTATCGGCATAGAAGAGTGACTTTACGTAACCCTAAAAAAATAATCGAGATTTATCAAATCACACGATGTAGGTGGCGAACTATTTAGTCCTAAATGTGAGATAAATTGATCACTGAATTCATCTCTCGTTAGGTCCATTGTTTCACGTGATGTATAGCATGTAGCGCCGTCTTGTTCAAACCACATATCGACCAGATTCAGCTTGTGAATTTTGACGGATAAAAATGCTCGAACTAATCGTCGTCGCCGTCGGTGGTACAACGGTTAGTGTGCGCGGCTGTTGTGCGAGAACGTTTGTTCGATCCCTGCTCTGACCACCTTACACTTCTTTCGACGTCGGCCACCTCGTTTTGTGACGGCGACACTATCGACTAATAAGCCATGAAATAGCTTCTCAAAAAACCGTTCGGAACCGGTGTAAAACTGTGGGTCCAAATCAGTGAGTGAAAAATAGAAAACTCACAGTTCAGTGGTTGTGAGACGCTCTCGCCTATCCCTTCAGGGGATGTAATGGGAAAATATTTATTTTTTTTAATCGAACGTAGGAATTACCATTAAAGGTAACGTTCTGGCCATCGTTATATTTAAAGATGTACACTCACAGAAAAATTCGGTTGAGCTATCCGAATTAGCCTTAACCAAAATTAGACCGAATCAGAGATTGTGTCAACCGAATTAGAGATTGTCACAGACGAATTAGGGGTTGCCACAACCAAATTAGAGGTTGTCACAACCGACTTAGATGTTGTCATAACAGAATTAGAGGTTGTCACAACCGAATTTGAGGTTCTCACAGCAGTATTAGAGTTTGGCACAGCCGCACTGCAGGTTGTTTCAACCACACTAGAGGTCATCACAGCCGATTTAGGGGTTACTACTTCCAAATTAGAGGTTGTTACAGCCTAATCAGAGGTTGTGACAAATGAATTAGAGGTTGTCACAACTGAAGTTAGATGGTGGGTGCCATAACTTGATTTTTTTTTATTTAGTCATGATTTATTTTCCTGTAGTCTCATAAATAATTACGAAGCGAGGACATAATGCAATTTATATGGGGTAATCTTAGGTGAAATAGATTCGTATATGGATCACCGTACCAATTCTGACCTGTTGTGTTTGTCAATTTAGGTCCTAAACTATTCCATATACAGACGATGGCATGACATCCCAAACTAACGACCTGGAAAAACTGATACGCTGCTAAATGTACACATTTTCTACAATATAAGACGTTTTAACGCAAAAATCATAATTACAATATTTATACTTACCTTTCTTAATAACCAAACAAAATATTTATAACTTTTTAATAAAATATTTATTTTTAGAATTTTAAACGTAAGGTTTTGAATATATAGAATTATATTGTTGTAACCGAATTGCAAATGAATCCGTTTGTACCAACAGAATTCATGAGAAATTCGGTTACAGCAACCGAATTAACGCCAAATTCTGTCGTTGCAACCGACTAAAATCCAAATTCGGTTATTATGATCGAATTGGTACCAAATTCGATAGTTGTAACTGAATTGATGAAATTCAAATTCAGTTGTTGTACCTGAATTAATGCCACGTTCGGTTGCTGCAATCGAAATTGTAGAAAATTATGTCGTTGTAACCAAATTGAATGTGATTACGGTTGTAACAACAAATTTCATGAGCAACTCGGTTACAGCAACCGACTTAAGAGCAAATTTGGTTATTGTGATCGAATTGATACCAAATTCGATAGTTGCAACTGAATTAATACCAAATTCGAATGCCGCACCTAAATTGATGCCACATTCGGCTGCTGCAGCCGAATTTTGTACTGATTTCGTTTGTTACATCCGAATTAATTCCAAATTCGGTTGTTGGAATTGAAATTGTAGAAAATTTAGTTGCCAGAACAAATATAATTGAAGAGTTAGTTGTCACAACCGAATCAATTAGGAAACGAGGTTTCTGCAACCGAATTTCAGTTGTGGGGACTAAATTCAGCCGTGACAACCTTAATTCGGTTGTGGCAGCCGCAATTCGTTGGCAACAGCCGAATTTACGGTTGCTACAAGTTATCAGAAATTTTGTTCTCTGCTTGTACGGTACTGATACCAAAATCGATAGTTGGAACCGAATTGATGCCAAATTCGGTTGTCGCACCTAATTTGATCCAACATTCGGTTGCTGCAGCCGAATTTGGTACTCATTTCGTTTGTTACATCCGAACTAATTTCAAATTCGGTTTTTGGAATCAATATTGTAGAAAATTTAGTTGCTACAACAAATATAATTGATGAGTTATATATAATAACTATATATAAATATGATAAATTGCAAAACATTTCATGTGCATTTCCTAATATGTATATTTTATTCGGTGAACAACTGTAGGCCCCATACCGTGAGTGTACAGCTCTCTGCTTGGGAGAAGTTATCCCCAGTCCCTTCATGGGATGTAATGGAAAACTCTCTACATTCGATGAACATGAATTTATTTAAAAAGAAAAACACACTGCCACCCTAACTTTTATAGTAAAAATATTCAGAAATGCATGACTACGAGTATCTGTTGTGAATATGTTTTAGAATATAAAACACAATAATTGTGATTTCCAATGAAGCCAGCCGGTGAAATTGAAAATGTCAAAAGTTCACCAAAAAAATGTGTTTTTATTACGAATATAAATAAATTAAATTGTATAACAGAAATAGTATACATTTGAATTATTTATTTGATTCTAAAAATAGAGATGTTTTTGTTTGTTCAATTGTTTTACTTGCTGAACTTTTTAAAAATATTTATAAATATCTAAAGGATTTCCATATTTGGCTAAAAAATAGTGTATAATTTTCAATCAATAATTGGATATTGGACTTTCGCTGTTAATCGGGTACTAAGGATTTTACGTACCTCAAAGCTCTTATTGCTGCGAAGTGCTGTATATTAGACGATCCGTTGCACCATTTCTCCGACGAGTTTGGGAACTATAGGATATGTTACAAAACACATTGTTTTCATAACCGCATGACTTCTGACATAAATAAATAAATATTTTTCCATAGTCATAAATTAATATATATGCGATGCCCGAACTCGCTCATCTGACGTTTCCTTTTACGCTACTTCTGAAAGGAATAGAACGTCTGTCAGCAGTTTTGCTGTGACATCGAACAAAATACTATATTTTTAATTTTGTCAATTCACGCTGTCTATATATTTACATAAATTGAACATTCACACACGCTGAAAAATAACGGTCTCTGTAACATATTTTCCCAAACATATTCTGCAGGAACCATGTATATGTTCGGAACACACTTTAAACATTCATATGTTTGTAAGTCCCAAACTTATTTAAATGCAAAAAGTATCATGTTTACTGACAAACATGTATGCTTTTACGTGGAAACATATGCGTTCTTCATCCCAAACATCCATATTTTTACGTGGAAGCATTCGCGTGTTTCTCCCGAACCTACATATACTTACGTGGAAACCTATGCGAATTCCCTCCCAAATACATATAATAATATTTAGAAACGAGTTATTCTTCGATTTATATATATATTTATTATAATTAATTTTAACAATATAAATCCACAGTTATAAATAATTAATACAAAAAATTAATAGATTTAAAACTGCCCTTTTCTTCATGAAATGAGAATCTGATGCTCTTTTGCTTCTCCTTTCTTGGTTGTTTCTCACGTTTTTGTTTTCAGAAGGTTTCAGCTATGTGTTGGTTATCACTATGCGTTGGAACACAAACAATATACACGTCTTGTTCATGCAACTTATTTCACAAATGGTCCACCGTTCCGATTTTCTCAGTAAAGGGTCGGACAGACAAACGGCTTCACGTTGTTGCCCTTTCTAGTTTCTTTCCTCAAAATCGTTTCTCACTTTGGTAGCACACATACATATATACGAAGCACATACACAAAAACCAAAGTAACATCACAACCCATTTAACCGTCCGAGACTTCGATTATTCTTTTTTCACTGATCAAGCGCTTTTGATATCCTATGCCCGATGAACCATTGATGACTGAATACATGAAACTAAAACGCAATACATCAGGCAAGATAAGAAACACTTCATCTGCAATTTACACGCACATTCAGGAATATTTTATTTCCAAAAAACGAATCCGAAACGGAATCGAATATGAAGTTTGTTACGAGTTCGAGACGGATCCGAAAATGTACAAAAAACGATTCGCGGTTTCCAGAGGAATTTCATACGAAAACGAATTCGATATGAGTTCGCAACGGATGTCCGTTTCGGACAAAATGTCCCCAGAAACGGATCCGTCTCGAATCCGTAACGGATTCATATGACACATTGGGTGACTGAGAGAATAATGCAAATATGCAGGTACACACTTACAAGATTGACTTCTCGTTGTCCCTCTTTTATTCTCTTGCTCTCGAGAGAGCATAGACAGAGCAACAACAGCTGTAGTTGTATCACAAACATAAATATATGTGGGTCTCAAACACATATATTATAACATATTAATGTCTCAAACATGTAATATTGATTAGCAAACACAATGTGTTTGGACACAAGTATATTTTATTTGCGACAAGCTCCAAACACACTTTATATTTGAATCCAAACAACAACAAAAAGACGGAGTTTTCAGCGTGCAGTAACAGTTTCAGCTTTCTTGACCATAAAACGTTTGATTCCCTTCAGCGAGGAAAGAAAGAGCGAGTTGATTGACCTCCAGTATGTTATTCTATGCCCACACGCTGAAAAAAACGGTCTCGGCAACATATTGCAGGAAACATATATATTTGCATCATTGTTTCCATGAACTGAAGAACTGATACTTTTTTGTTTCTAATGTTGTCCGTCACATTTTTGTTTTCTGCAGTTTGCAACAAACAAACCGCATTTGGGTTACAAAAACATATATTATAACCCAGAAATCATTGTGTCTTAAACATGTAATATTGTATACCAAACACAATGTGTTTGGACACAAGTATAATATATTTGTGACAAGCTACAAACACGTTATACTTATATAAAATTATTTTATATGAAATTTACATTTGCGAATTATATCGATTGCAAATCCTTCAGTACTAACTCAATCTGAAAGTCAATTATTCTAACAGTTCGGGAATAAGTTGATCTTCTCGATCAACCGGAGAGCCGTTCGACTTTTGTATGGCAGATACAAATCTGTGCATGGCAATGTTGTCCGTTTTTAATTTTGACAAATATATAGCACCAATCAACCTGATAGCCGCCCATTTTTGTATGGGAGACACCAGAATGTGTGTGGCAAAATCACCTATTTGCCATAGCAAAGTGGCTTTTCCCTGGATGTTGCCTAATTCCAAATTTCATATAAATTTTACGGGAATTATTTTATCGATCAACCTGTCGGCCGCACAACTATTGTAATGGGAGGTACCAAAATAAAGAAAAAAACGTGTCCCATTACATCCCATGAAGGGATTGGGGAGAGCTTCTCTGCGCATTCTAATTTTTCATTCACTGATTGGAACCTACAGTTTTACACCGGTTCCGAACAGCATTTTGAGAAGCTTCTTCATGGCTAAGTACTCGATAGTGTCGCCCATTTTCATTACCAAACTATGTTTGAGCAAATATTCTCTGACAAAATTTCATTGTGATCGCTAGAGATTTACGGCAATTATCGTGTTGACCAGCCAGCCAGCTACATACACTGAGGATATGAGTCAAAAGTATAAAAAAGTCTCAAAATGATTTTGGTCCGAAGATACTTTGGCTCTAATACTATGACTCCTTCTATGCGTTGCAATGTTTTTCTATGCGTTTTGTTTAATGTGGACAAAAGCGAATGCGGATCTGTTTCGAAGCCGTTGCGGTTCCGCAAAATCATAAAAAAGCGAAATGTACCTACTCATTTGTGGATGACAGTAATCTCTGTCATTCTTATTCATTCGACCGTAGGCCAAGTCTTCAAGAGATTGAAGTCAAACGCCGGACGATGAAACAAACACTCGGCCGGGATCTGGTGTCCATTGTAGAATCGGGTCGAATGAATAGAGTAGATTTTAATGCGGGTACGACCCAGTGTTGTTTGTTGTCGCATAAGCGGATTGCTGACTATGGACGGTGTGACTATTGATGAATCAGACGCTCTTGATTTTCTGGGCATGAAAATACAATGTGATGTCCGTTGAGCAAAACATGTATTTGAAGTGTCGAAAGATGCATTCAAGTGTCTAGGTTTTTAAAGCGGTGCAAGAAATACTGCACTCCATTTGATCTTCTCAATATCTACACCACCTACAGCAGGCCAAAGGTGGTACATAACTCCCATATATGGGCAGGTCCTCTTTGGAGCTTCTCGACCGTGTCCACAGAAGAGCGACGGTGTTAATAGAGGACAGTAGGGTATCCAACATCCCTTGAGCATCGTCGAAATGTGGGTTGCGTGTCGCTGTTCCATCGATACTTCCAAGGTATGTGTTCCTCGGACATCCGTCAACTTATGCAAGACATGAGAATATTTAGCCGAAGTACGCGGCTTTCCGGGAACTCTCATCCGTTTTTTATAGAGTGGCCGGTTGACCGTACTACATACTATAGAGAAAATTCGTTCTACGTTCAGTCGGTATGTGGAATAAACTTCCGGCTAATGTATTTCCCAATAATTGTGACATACAAAGATTCAAGGCAAATGTCAACAGACACTACTCCCTCTTTCCACCCTCCACTACCTCAATTTTCCTTCACCAACACAATTCACTGCATTTCTAGGGGGCACCCCATGAGTGTTGGTTTGAAAAAAAAAATCAGTTCTTGAACCCGTTTCGAATCCGTAACGAGTCCGTAGAAACATAGAAAAGTGAATCAGTGAAATTGCGATTTAGCGGACCCGTCCCGTAAATCAGTGATATTACAATTTGGAAAATCCGTCTCGCACCCCTTACGAGTCCGTAAAAACATAAAAAGGGAATCAGTGAAATATTTAATCAGAGTTGAGAAAAAAAAATTTTTAAAAAATTCTAAACCGATTTCAATGTAGCTGTCAACGAATTTTTTATTTGTAAAAATTAATATACAATATTGTAAGTGAAACACTTCAGTGGATTAGAGGTAGAAAATATAGTTTATTACGTATTTTAATTTTAAATATCATTTAAATATCAGAGCGAATCCGTTTCGAATCCGCGAAAATTTGTAAAAGTGGATCCGTCTCAAATCTAGTTTATTTACAGAAAACGAACCCGAAACGGATTCGAATCTGAAGATCGTTGCGAGTTCGAGACGGATCCGAAAAAGTAGAAGAAATTATGCGTTTTTTCGAGAGGAATTTCTAACGCAAACGGATTTGTCATGAGTCCGTAACGGATGTTTCGGACAAAATGTACGAAGTAACGGATCCGTCTCGAATTTATAAATGATTCATATGGCACACTGGGTTATTACAAATGATATTGTCGCCTTAATCTTGATTTGCCGTATAGGCCATTTTGCCTTTTTTGATTTAGAAATGGATTTGGAACGAGAAACACTCAAATTTTACGGCACGCTGATCCTCATTCTTCTATCTTCATTGGTTTCAGAGATATAGAGTATTGCATTTGCTGTATAAGCCCGATGGTTATCAATTTTTTTTTATCGTTGTACGCAACTTTGAACTCGTTTTTCTTAAAACGACAATTTGGCGTATAGGACAAATCAAGATTCAGGCGACGATATGTAAACCTCCATCCGTATGGGTGAGGGTATACAAAGTGCTTAACATATGTTAAGGATTTCTTTAAAATTTTGAGGTCATGATAACGCCAAATTGACTGCAGGAAGTCAGAGTAGTAACACCTATTTTTATCATCGATATTAAACATAAACGAACAAATGTATGTCATATATAATGTAAAAAGGGGTGTGCGATTGAATTGGATTAATATGTACACATCCCCATATGTATATCAGAATGGGAGGGAGGGTGGGAGGGAAAGTTGCATGTATAAACATGTACGTAGGAAAAATTCATTCACATGAATAAACATTTATTTTATGTTTCTGCAAGTGTGTGTGTATTTTACGCTGCCATACTTAAACACTTAAACACCCAGTGGAAGCGGGAAAACGAAAAAAAAAAATAAAACAGATTTTATGTTTGACGGCCAACGATGACGCACTGAAGACCCTTCACTTGAAAACGAAAAACATTTTCAAAACGTCTCGCTTGGTATAAATTAAAAATTTACAATTTGTTTTAGTTTTCCTGTTTTTCTTGGTTTTTTTTGTGGTGGAAATTTGATATACATAATTGCAGTATTCGAGTGAAATTAAAATATTTATAATTTTATTTCAAATTTTAAAATGACGTTAATAGCGTTTTGTTTGTAACTATGTTTGACGTGGTATTTAATTTTCAACTTTAAATACTTTATTCAAAGTTAAATATAGGAATAGGAAATCCATTGGAAAACCGGTTGGATAATTTATATAAGAGGAAATTGTTTACATATCGAATGATTGTTTTAAAATCAGAATCGTAAACCCACGGTCACATCGTAAACGTTCGATCGCCACGAGCCGTAAAACGAAGAGTTGAAATACGCACGTACTCGTTAGTTGTGAGATGTAAAAACAAAATCAATATATAAGTAGACATACGACTCGAGAGCACGGGCGAAAATTAAAACAACAAAAATAGAGAGGTGCCAGTGGGACACCCGGTTGGAACAAATTTTCTTTCGCTATATACAAAGAAATACATATTCAGTAGGTAACCCAGTATCCAACGCCGTGAGTAATGAGTAATGGCCGTTTATACATGCCCTATGTGTAATGGGTAATTCCCCATAATCGTAGGTAACTACTAGAGTGTTCAAAAAACCGGTATTTTCGTTTAATCGATTTTCGGTTTCACAGAATAGAAATTCTGAAAATAAAATAATAAAATTAGCAAAAATAAAGAAATAAAATAATTCAATTCAATTCAATTCAATTCAATTCAATTCAATTCAATTCAATTCAATTCAATTCAATTCAATTCAATTCAATTCAATTCAATTCAATTCAATTCAATTCAATTCAATTCAATTCAATTCAATTCAATTCAATTCAATTCAATTCAATTCAATTCAATTCAATTCAATTCAATTCAATTCAATTCAATTCAATTCAATTCAATTCAATTCAATTCAATTCAATTCAATTCAATTCAATTCAATTCAATTCAATTCAATTCAATTCAATTCAATTCAATTCAATTCAATTCAATTCAATTCAATTCAATTCAATTCAATTCAATTCAATTCAATTCAATTCAATTCAATTCAATTCAATTCAATTCAATTCAATTCAATTCAATTCAATTCAATTCAATTCAATTCAATTCAATTCAATTCAATTCAATTCAATTCAATTCAATTCAATTCAATTCAATTCAATTCAATTCAATTCAATTCAATTCAATTCAATTCAATTCAATTCAATTCAATTCAATTCAATTCAATTCAATTCAATTCAATTCAATTCAATTCAATTCAATTCAATTCAATTCAATTCAATTCAATTCAATTCAATTCAATTCAATTCAATTCAATTCAATTCAATTCAATTCAATTCAATTCAATTCAATTCAATTCAATTCAATTCAATTCAATTCAATTCAATTCAATTCAATTCAATTCAATTCAAGTCAATTCAATTCAATTCAATTCAATTCAATTCAATTCAATTCAATTCAATTCAATTCAATTCAATTCAATTCAATTCAATTCAATTCAATTCAATTCAATTCAATTCAATTCAATTCAATTCAATTCAATTCAATTCAATTCAATTCACTTCAATTCAATTCAATTCAATTCAATTCAATTCAATTCAATTCAATTCAATTCAATTCAATTCAATTCAATTCAATTCAATTCAATTCAATTCAATTCAATTCAATTCAATTCAATTCAATTCAATTCAATTCAATTCAATTCAATTCAATTCAATTCAATTCAATTCAATTCAATTCAATTCAATTCAATTCAATTCAATTCAATTCAATTCAATTCAATTCAATTCAATTCAATTCAATTCAATTCAATTCAATTCAATTCAATTCAATTCAATTCAATTCAATTCAATTCAATTCAATTCAATTCAATTCAATTCAATTCAATTCAATTCAATTCAATTCAATTCAATTCAATTCAATTCAATTCAATTCAATTCAATTCAATTCAATTCAATTCAATTCAATTCAATTCAATTCAATTCAATTCAATTCAATTCAATTCAATTCAATTCAATTCAATTCAATTCAATTCAATTCAATTCAATTCAATTCAATTCAATTCAATTCAATTCAATTCAATTCAATTCAATTCAATTCAATTCAATTCAATTCAATTCAATTCAATTCAATTCAATTCAATTCAATTCAATTCAATTCAATTCAATTCATTCAATTCAATTCAATTCAATTCAATTCAATTCAATTCAATTCAATTCAATTCAATTCAATTCAATTCAATTCAATTCAATTCAATTCAATTCAATTCAATTCAATTCAATTCAATTCAATTCAATTCAATTCAATTCAATTCAATTCAATTCAATTCAATTCAATTCAATTCAATTCAATTCAATTCAATTCAATTCAATTCAATTCAATTCAATTCAATTCAATTCAATTCAATTCAATTCAATTCAATTCAATTCAATTCAATTCAATTCAATTCAATTCAATTCAATTCAATTCAATTCAATTCAATTCAATTCAATTCAATTCAATTCAATTCAATTCAATTCAATTCAATTCAATTCAATTCAATTCAATTCAATTCAATTCAATTCAATTCAATTCAATTCAATTCAATTCAATTCAATTCAATTCAATTCAATTCAATTCAATTCAATTCAATTCAATTCAATTCAATTCAATTCAATTCAATTCAATTCAATTCAATTCAATTCAATTCAATTCAATTCAATTCAATTCAATTCAATTCAATTCAATTCAATTCAATTCAATTCAATTCAATTCAATTCAATTCAATTCAATTCAATTCAATTCAATTCAATTCAATTCAATTCAATTCAATTCAATTCAATTCAATTCAATTCAATTCAATTCAATTCAATTCAATTCAATTCAATTCAATTCAATTCAATTCAATTCAATTCAATTCAATTCAATTCAATTCAATTCAATTCAATTCAATTCAATTCAATTCAATTCAATTCAATTCAATTCAATTCAATTCAATTCAATTCAATTCAATTCAACAATTCAATTCAATTCAATTCAATTCAATTCAATTCAATTCAATTCAATTCAATTCAATTCAATTCAATTCAATTCAATTCAATTCAATTCAATTCAATTCAATTCAATTCAATTCAATTCAATTCAATTCAATTCAATTCAATTCAATTCAATTCAATTCAATTCAATTCAATTCAATTCAATTCAATTCAATTCAATTCAATTCAATTCAATTCAATTCAATTCAATTCAATTCAATTCAATTCAATTCAATTCAATTCAATTCAATTCAATTCAATTCAATTCAATTCAATTCAATTCAATTCAATTCAATTCAATTCAATTCAATTCAATTCAATTCAATTCAATTCAATTCAATTCAATTCAATTCAATTCAATTCAATTCAATTCAATTCAATTCAATCAATTCAATTCAATTCAATTCAATTCAATTCAATTCAATTCAATTCAATTCAATTCAATTCAATTCAATTCAATTCAATTCAATTCAATTCAATTCAATTCAATTCAATTCAATTCAATTCAATTCAATTCAATTCAATTCAATTCAATTCAATTCAATTCAATTCAATTCAATTCAATTCAATTCAATTCAATTCAATTCAATTCAATTCAATTCAATTCAATTCAATTCAATTCAATTCAATTCAATTCAATTCAATTCAATTCAATTCAATTCAATTCAATTCAATTCAATTCAATTCAATTCAATTCAATTCAATTCAATTCAATTCAATTCAATTCAATTCAATTCAATTCAATTCAATTCAATTCAATTCAATTCAATTCAATTCAATTCAATTCAATTCAATTCAATTCAATTCAATTCAATTCAATTCAATTCAATTCAATTCAATTCAATTCAATTCAATTCAATTCAATTCAATTCAATTCAATTCAATTCAATTCAATTCAATTCAATTCAATTCAATTCAATTCAATTCAATTCAATTCAATTCAATTCAATTCAATTCAATTCAATTCAATTCAATTCAATTCAATTCAATTCAATTCAATTCAATTCAATTCAATTCAATTCAATTCAATTCAATTCAATTCAATTCAATTCAATTCAATTCAATTCAATTCAATTCAATTCAATTCAATTCAATTCAATTCAATTCAATTCAATTCAATTCAATTCAATTCAATTCAATTCAATTCAATTCAATTCAATTCAATTCAATTCAATTCAATTCAATTCAATTCAATTCAATTCAATTCAATTCAATTCAATTCAATTCAATTCAATTCAATTCAATTCAATTCAATTCAATTCAATTCAATTCAATTCAATTCAATTCAATTCAATTCAATTCAATTCAATTCAATTCAATTCAATTCAATTCAATTCCATTCAATTCAATTCAATTCAATTCAATTCAATTCAATTTAATACAATTCAAATCAATTCCATTCAATTCAATTAAATTCAGTTCAATTCAATTAATTTCAATTCAATTCAGTTCAATTCAATTCAATACAATTCAAGTCAATTCAATTCAATTCAATTCAATTCAATTCAATTCAATTCAATTCAATTCAATTCAATTCAATTCAATTCAATTCAATTCAATTCAATTCAATTCAATTCAATTCAATTCAATTCAATTCAATTCAATTCAATTCAATTCAATTCAATTCAATTCAATTCAATTCAATTCAATTCAATTCAATTCAATTCAATTCAATTCAATTCAATTCAATTCAATTCAATTCAATTCAATTCAATTCAATTCAATTCAATTCAATTCAATTCAATTCAATTCAATTCAATTCAATTCAATTCAATTCAATTCAATTCAAATCAATTCAATTCAATTCAATTCAATTCAATTCAATTCAATTCAATGCAATTCAATTCAATTCAATTCAATTCAATTCAATTCAATTCAATTCAATTCAATTCAATTCAATTCAATTCAATTCAATTCAATTCAATTCAATTCAATTCAATTCAATTCAATTCAATTCAATTCAATTCAATTCAATTCAATTCAATTCAATTCAATTCAATTCAATTCAATTCAATTCAATTCAATTCAATTCAATTCAATTCAATTCAATTCAATTCAATTCAATTCAATTCAATGCAATGCAATGCAATGCAATTGAATGCAATGCAATGCAATGCAATGCAATGCAATGCAATGCAATGCAATTCAATTTAATTCAATTCAATTCAGTTCAATTCAATGCAATGCAATTCAATTCAATTCAATTCAATTCCCTCAATGTAGTCCAAGCCAATTTAATTCAATTCAATTCAATACAATGCAATGGAATTCAATTCAATTACCTCAATTACGTCCAAGTCAATTCAATCCAATGTTATCTAACATAGTATAATCCAGTTCAATTCTTTATTTCTTCTTAATTTAATTGAACTGAATTGAATTGGTTTGTATTGAATTGAATGGAATATTCTTATTGGTGTTTCAATCTCAAAATTTCACATTAAATTAAATTAAAATATATTTTAAATTAAAATATAAATCATATTCCAATTTGCAATGCCTGCTTAATGTAAAATTGACAAGTTTAATTCATATTCATATTAAGCTTACGATATTTAAATTTGAAAATCATGTTCGACTTTGAAAGCAATTTAAATGAATGATAACACGGTGCTACAGTCCAAAATACCTGGGAAGTGGTAGTATTTGTCGTGTAGGTGCTGTCGAGTGAAACAGGAATCTGCTTGTGAAATTTTCCAAATAATAAAATCTTGAAAACCGGTTTGGCGTGCCTTAGCGCTCTTATAGCCTGTAAGTTACTTGATTATCAACCGATTTTCATTTTCTCACCGTATTTAATAAGAAGAAACTTAGGCCTTTCAAACGATATATACGTTATTTAAGAAAATATGAAAAAACTGTATGTATTTGTCCACCAAACAGATATTTTTTAATGTTTTTCTCCATTTTTCAACTTTGGCTATGATTTCACACATTATTTTATAAAGAAACCATAATACTCTTGAATTTATTCAAAAGGGACATTTCCTAATGAGTAAAACGCAACTTTGTTTTTAAAAATCCGGTATTACTTGACTGAGTTACTGAAGTTTTTATTAAAACATCCGTAACATCCCATGAAGGGATTGAGGAGAGCTTCTCACAACCAGTGAGATTTCTAGTTTTAGACTCACTGATTAGGACCTACAGTTTTACAACGGTTCCGAACTCGTTAGTGTCGCCATCACTAAGCGACGTGACCATCGTCGAAAGAAATGTAAGGTGGTCTGAGTAGGGATCGAACTCACGTTCTCATGTTCACCACCAACGGTAAAGTATTAGAAATATTTAAGAGAGAAGAGAAAAATTACCCGAAGAATTATATCGAGTAAAACATACTAGAGAAGTTTACTCTCTCAATAATTTGATCTTCATGTAAACGTTGGACGGTGGAATGCGTGAGTTCAATAATAGCAGATAGAGGCATTAGTATAAAACATCCAACAAGACAATACCAACTGCATTTCATGTTTGTGTGCTAAAATAGTTTTGTTAAATTAGGGGGTCTCTATAGAACAGCTGATCGAAAAGGTACTAGGGAAATGATGTGGAACGAGAGACCAAAAGAGACATACAGATTAGAGACTATGCGGCAAACTAAGTTTAAATAGTGGTTGATTGATACTAATGACAGCTAAATTATGTTTATGTTGTTTGCATCGAACACAAATACGCATTCCTTTTAATTCTGTTCGTATTATGTCCAACCAAAGAATAAATTACAATAGCAACTCGAACTCGATGAAATGGCCTACTACTACCTCGTCGTCATCAAGAGAACGTAAAGAGAGGAATAGCGGCTCTTGTATATTTCTCTATGGTTAAATACAACACAAATGTATACCAACAATGAAAGTTAACAAAAAAAAAATACATTTAAATTTCACAGTTCTATACCAAAACGATATGAAAAAGCTAAGTCAACAGTTATTGTAACTCCACCTGGTGTAAGTCAATTTTCGTCGAACATCTCTCATTTGCACAAATCCAAAATGAAGAGTGTGAAATGAAACGTCAGATGAGAGAAATGATTTCCCTATTCTAATTTATTCTATGGTAAATGCATAGACTAATACATACATAGATACACTTATTCTCTCATCTGACGTTTCATTTCACACTCTTCGTCGTAGGTTTGTGGAAATGAGAGCAATTAAATTTAAAATTATCTTACACCAGGTGGAGTTACAAAATAAGTTCACTTAACTTTTTCATGTCGTTTTGGTGTAGAACTGAAAAATTTAAATGTGTTTTGCACTATTTTGTTGACTTTTATCGTTGGTATACATTTGTATTGTATTTAACACAACTAGTTTGCCACAAAAACACGAAAGTCGGTTGTTGTTCCTTTGTTGGACGTTGTTTACTATTGCCTCTATCTGGTATTATTGAACCCATAATTTCCACCATTCAATGTTTTCTTTCCACCGTACCTATGACGTTTAATTTATTGAGCGACTAAAATTATCTATGTATGTATTGGTCTATTGGTAAATGTAGTAAATTATCATATGATTGTGACTTTGATTCAACTGTCAAATACAAAATAAAAATTTAAAAAAATTGTTTAATATGTGCAAATAAATTACAATAAATAATTTAGTAGCACCATAGATTAATACTTATAGTAGATCTACTAGTTCTCCCACCAAATTTATGACATTTGGCCTGGTGTGATGTTTACGTTTGATGTTGAAAAGAATTGTTTACTAATACCAGATAGAGGCAATGGTTCAAAACAACGAACAAAATAACAACAACGGCATTTCGTTTTGTGTGTTAAAATTATTGTGTTAAATACAACACAAATGTATGCTAACAATAAAAGTCAATAAAAAAGTTTAAAACACATTTAAATTTCACAGTTTTTCACCAAAATGGCATGAAAAATTAAAGCAAGAAGTTATTGTAATTCCACCTGGTGTATATCACTTTTCGTCAAACATCTCTCTATCACACCGACCGCATCACGAAGAGTGTGAAAGGAAACGTCAGATGAGACAAATGGCGGCTCTACTATAAATTTACTCTATGAGTAGCACAGTGTAGCACAGTATTGAGAAGTCTAGCAGTATTGAGAATTTCCTCTTGGATATTGTTAATGTGACAGTTAGACCAACGTATTACCCCATTTGCCATTTTTTTATTTGAGTTTAAACTCTCTTTAAATAGTTTTACTCATAGAGTAATGGCATATAGAGCTGTCATCTTTCTAATCTGACGTTTCGTTTCACAGTCTTCGTGGTGCGGTCGGTGCGATAAAGAGTTATTTGACGTAAATTGACTTACACCAGGTGAAATTACAAATTTTTGTTACTTAATTGATGAAAAACTGTGAAATTTAAACGTATTTTGGACCTTTAGCGGGTATTTTTTCGACCTTTAGCGCTGTTTTATTCTCAATAATAAAACTGGGTTCGTTTTAAATTACGATAATTACAACAGTTTAACTTCCTTTTATTTTACTTATATAGTACAACAGTTTACTTTATTTACACCACTTTACAATAAGTCTTATGTTTTACTATCAAATCGCGTTACTTACTTTCCGGCGGTTAATCACAAACTGAAACCTCCGTTCCAAAGACCTCAGGTATTTCTACGAACTCACCATATTCAAATGTAGTTATCTATAGCGAATTCAAGAACCTTCTAGTCGTTGTTGTTAGTTATATTTCTACTAAATTATGAATACACCTCTGAAATAATGTGGAATCATCTCGACTAGTGCAGAATGATCTTAACTGAGGCGAATTCATGCTACTGGTTTAGCGAGCTGGCATGTTGTTACAATGCATACTTTCAGGCGCAGCATTAATCGCCTGGTATTTACATAATGTTAGTGAGGTCATTAAGAGTAAGTAAAAGCTTTTACCTAATCGTAACAATATGTTTGTGCTGTATGTACAGAAAAATGATAACGCTCAAAACGAAATGCTCTTGCTATTTTCTTGTTGGTTGGTTTTAGCCATTGCCCCTATCTGGTATTATTAAAGCAATACTTTCCAACATCCAACCGCCCATCTGCAACACACCAAATATCATCAATTTACTGAGAGAGTTGGCGTCTCTATACGTCATTACTCTATGGTTGGTTCTTTGTAAACAAAAAATAAAAAAACAAAATGTTTAATATAGGCAAATAAATTATTACCTTGTAAACAAAAATTGCAATAAATTATTTAGTAGCTCAGTGTCCAAATTTAGCAGTATTGAGAATTTCCTCTTGGAGATTCACCCTCGTTAATGTCACATTTAGACCAACGTATTACCCCATTTGATATTTTTTTTTACTTTTGTTTAAACTCTCTTTTAATAGTTTTACGGGAACAAACCCAATGTCGACAAAGTAACGAACATGTTTAATCTGTGCGACGGGGCATTTGCCGGTAGTGCAGACGACGTATGTACGCTTAATGCTATTTTGCTACATCTATTCACCCTGACCTGCAGGTTATTCTGAACTGTTTATTCAATAAATACGCGTTAACCCCAATATAGGGCTTGTTATTAACCGAAACATTTCATCCGTCTGTTTAGCGCTTTGAAAGTCTCAATTCCGTGGTTTCCTGGATTTAGTTTTCAAGTCGCTATTAGAAAATATAAAATGACAAATACAACAAAATTATATTTATATTTCGATTTTCAATTTCTATTAATTGGACGACAAATTATTCAATACTGAAACATTCACTTGTGTTAATTCTCACCACTCGTGAAACTTCAAAAAATGTGTGTTAATGCTGAAGTGATGACGATAAAAGAAAATCCTTTCACATTCACTTCAATAAATGAAAAATAAAAGTATACAATAACAAAATGCGAAAAAGGACATGCGTAAAGAATACAAACAATTTTGCCTTACTTTACGAAAGAGGACGATAACAAACTAAAAGGAAAATATACATTATAAATGAAAGGGAAAAAAAGGAATTCAAAAATATTGGAACATAAAAAGAACAATGACACAAACGAAGAGAAAAAGTTGTAGAGAAAAAACAGTGTTGCATGCAATAAAGAACAGTTTTACGAAATAAAAACACACAGAGCAAATTCAAGGAACATTCCCGAGAATGAAACACTGAAGAAGAATCAAAAAATCCAACCAGAAACAAATTTTTAAAATTCTTATACGAAGTATGAAAAACATTAATGTTTCATAGTACATATTTTAAAATAAATGTTTCCTTTGAGCTCATTATTTATGAAGATCAAGATAAATTTGTCTTAACTGCGACACCTCAGACAACATCTTCATCATGAGCAGAAACAACAATTGCCAGCCGTCATCCAACATTCAACATACGACATCACCATCATTCTTCGTTTAGGAATCTGACATCAACCCCAATCAAGAAAATCGAATGTATAGAAAGAGTCATGACGTCTGTCGTACGTGTAAATATATACATATATCGTATACGATATATATGTACATATATATGCACACTGGTGGCCAAAATTGAAGCATTACAAATCAAAATTGAAGCATTAAAAATCATCATTGTTTATAAAATTTTAGATTATCAACAGAAGTTCATGTGCACACTGGTGGCCAAAATTGAATCATTAAAAATCATTTACATGCATGGCTGTTTATAAAATTGTAAATTATCAACAGAAGTTCATGTGCTTTTTTGGTAGCAAGTTTATAATTTAGTAGTTTTTAGAAAAGCGAAAATAAAAACTAAAGCCGGAATCACAACGCAAGCAACATTTTCAATAGCCGTTCACAATGTAAGCAATAGTTTACTTCGAATCGAGATGTTTGTTCTAACAGGTGATACCAGTATTACGGCCAATATATCAAGGCAACAATGAAATATATTTTGTTTTCGTGTCAAAGTTAACACAAATGTATGTCAAGAATAAAAGTAAGCCAGAAATTACAAAAACAATACATTTGAATTTGATTCTTCATATAATGAACAGAAGAAAAAGCAAATCATTTAAGTTGTTCTTATAACACAACCTCTATTAGTTGCATCATGATTAAAATGTCACAAATGTCACATCCAGGTTTGTATTTCGAATATTAAAAAATGTTAATGTATTTAAACATATTTGCTATTAAAAGATTCCACAGATAAAATAACGTTTTATAATGCATCTTTTAACACAAATGGGTTCAATTTTCATTGATGTTTTTAAGTTTGAAAAGGAAATTCGAAGTACAGCGCCATCTACCGCTTAATAGTATATTATTTATTCGAACAAATATGTTGCTGGAGTAGAAATATACCAACTTCAGCGACAAATTTTAGATACATTTTTGTAAAAAAAAAACGAAAAGACATTATGTGAAATTCTGTGTGGGAGAATGAGTTGGCATGAGAAACGAAACTGTCGCTTGCATTGTGAATGCGGATACTATTAATACTAATTAAGCGGTAGATGGCGCTGTACTTCGAATTTAATTTTCAAACTTAAAAACATCAATGAAAATTGAAACCATTTGTGTTAAACGATGCATTATAAAACGTAATTTTATTCGTAGAATCTTTTAATAGCAAATATGTTTAAATTCATTAACAGTTTTTAATATTCAAAATACAAACCTGGATGTGACATTTATGACATTTGAATCATGATGCAACTAATAGAGGTTGTGTTATAAGAACAACTTAAATGATTTGCTTTTCCTTCTGTTCATTATATGAATAATCAAATCCAAATGTATTTGGTTTTTGTAATTTCTGGCTTACATTTATTCTTGACATGCATTTGTGTTAACCTGGACACGAAAGCAAAATATATTTTATTGTTCCCTTGATATATTGCCGTAATACTGGTATAACCTGTTAGAAGAGACATCTAGATTCGAAGTAAACTGTTGCTTTCATTGCGAACGCCTATTGAAAATGTTGCTTGCATTTTGATTCCGGTTTAAAGCATAATATTTTTTTATAACCAGGGTTTATATTTAAATTTGCTCAACTCACGCGTGTACTGTTTGATATCTATCCCAGTCCTGTTGCGCCCTCGTGAACTTTGCTCTATGAAAGAAGTTGCTACAGCACTTCCTCAGTTTAATCAGATGTTTCCCCCTCGGTTTGATCTTGGGGCGTGCGGCCTGTACCGAGGAATTTAGGGGTGATGTGACACGCTCGCCCGTTGTTTCTATGTCCCCGATAGTTCCCACCTTCAGTTCAGGTCTATTTGGAATGGACCTGTTCAAAGTGTCTCTAAACTGGTTCCCCAGTGTGCCGTCCTAATGTTGCGTGGAAAATTAACAACTTTGGCCATTCCAATTTTTGTACCTCTCATGTAAATATTGGGCGGACAATTGGTTGGTAGTCAGAAAAATTCCCCAAAACCACTTACGATTCTAAGTTGGGTATTAAATAATATTTAGCGCCATGTCAATCTGAAATTGAATATAGTCAAAAAGAGGCGTTTTTTTTAACAGAACTCGGACGCACTGAATGAGTTACTACTGAAATTTATGTACTGGTTCTGAATTTTAATGTTAATAAATTACTTGGTTTAAAAAACAAAAAATGTTTTGTTTGATATTTGAATAAGTCCGTAAATTTTTGAATGAAACAGTTTTTAAAAAAAAAAAAAATATTTTTCAACATAATCTCCTTTTAGCTCAATACTATCATCCAACGTTTCTCCAATTTTTGTATTCCTCCCAAAAAATACGATTTTTAGAGATCCATAAAATAGGCATTTGTTTGATCAATAATTTCATCGTTGGAGCTAAATCTTTTTCCACCGAGCCAGTTCTTTAGGTTTGGAAATAGGAAATAGTCACTGGGGGCTAAATCCGGAGAATATGGCCAATTCGTAGCCCAAGTAAACAACTCGAAACAATACTTTGAAGTTGTCACACGATTACGTTTATGGTCAATTGAAAGCAAACGCGGCACCCATCTTGCAGACAGTTTTCGTAAACGTAACTGATCATATCAAATCGAAACCACACTGTTATATGAAATGCCTATGGCATCAACAATCTCACGCACATTTACTCTTCGATCGGCCAACACCATATCGTGGATTTTTTCGACATTTTCGGGTGTATTGACCTCAATTGGCCGTCCAGAACATTCAGCTGCATTTGTACTTGTGCGACCACAACGAAAGTCAGTAAACCACTTTTTTACCATTGAAATCGATGGTGCAGAGTCCCCATAGTATTTATCAAGCTTTTCCTTGGTTTGATTGACGGTTTTGTCCCGAAAAAAATAATGTTTAATGAGCACTTCAAATTCACTTTTTTAAAAAAATTCACGTAGTTGTATCTTTTGAAGAACTGTTAAACGCAAAGTAAATGACGGAACTTGGTAAAAATTGCTATTAACAGCTAGTACTTGATGGGACCAGTGTTGCATTTCATATAACTACGAGGGAAGTTCGAAAAATCACAGACTTATGCATCCGCCCTCGTATCTAGAACATTTGTTGCTTTAGTTTTGACCATCAGTGTATATGCAAGTATGTATATATGTATGTAGGTACATAGTATGTTCGCTTTAAGGTGATTATACATTTAGGTGATGATCCATACAAACATGTGTTCCAATATATTTACTTTTGTATATATACATAGATATTTGATGTACGTAAGTATACGGTAGCTGAGACTTTCGTACAATGACTCTTAATGATCTTCAGCGTCATCTGTCACTTTCATTAGCTACTGAAAATCTTGATTACGCTCGATATTTTTTGCAAAAGTATTTTAGGCCATTTCTAGAATATTTTTGCTTTGCTAATTACTGTTCAAATTCAGTGACGGTTATAAAGTATGGAATTATCCTAAAACTTGGTTGCGTAATATTTATAAGTCACACACTTTCGTTTATAGGCTTTACGCTGCAGCATATTTTCAAAATTAGAGTGGCTCAAAATAATTATTTTGCTCTTTTCTTAATTTTATTGCATTATATCTGAACCTATTGACAATATACCAGAGCTACGGACATGTACTTTATAATATCACTGTACCGGAATTAATTGAAATTAAGTTTCCGAGCCGTGATGACTTGAAAACTACTTATAGGGTCAACTTGGAAAACTAGTTTCCAGTTTAAAGATCACCTAACTGATTTATTAGTCCAAACACAAATCGCTGGAACAAAATAGGTTTGAGTGGAGTCATATAGGGGAATTTGTCGTGTTTGGAGCTCTTCTGTTTGACATAACTCGAGAACGACTAGTCAGATTTTGCTCAATCTACTGATATACATTTTATCTACATAATCAACCAACAGTTTTGCAGTTCTAAATAAATTTATGAAAAAAAAATAATTTTTTGCCTAAAAAATTAAAAATTTTTATTTTTAAAAATCATGAACAATTCAAAACGGTAAAAAGTGTCAAGTGCCAAGTCAAATGAGACATAGATCTTAAAAATCGATGAACGCATAAATTTATTTTCATTTGTTTGCTGCCTTTATTTTCTTGCATGGTGGTTCGACTTCTTGTTCGGAGTCTGTATCGGTTGAGGATCTGTTTTCAACTGGAAAAAAAATCAATTGTTTTTAATCAGTCATTTACCTTTAGTTTTGTGACCTACCCTCGGAGGAAACTCCCAATGTATATTCTTCTTCTTCATTGTCGGGATCGTACCAGCCTTTTGCCTTATATTACGTTTCCATGGGCATGGCCACTTGATGGAAGCGCTCCACATGTTAATCTTTTAAAATATTTAGTACAACCAGACTATGCACGGCATAACGCACACATTAACCGTTGTACTAAAACGATGAAGCCACACTTTTTAATAAAGGAAAATTGAGTGCAATATCTTCAAAACTGTGGCCGTCGGTGGTGCAAAGGTGTGTGTGAGCTCGGTTCTTGTATATGAGAACGTGTGTTCGATCCCTGCTCTGACCACCATACATTTCTTTCGACGCCGGTCACCTTGCTTAGTGCCGGCGACATCATGACAAAGAATGCCGATCGGAACCGCAGTTGCTTGAAACAACTCTGAATCAGTGAGTGTAAAACTAGAAAGCGTACAGCGCACTGATTGTGAGACCCTCTCCTCAATTCCGTTTATCTCCTAAACTGTATGAGTACAAGAAAGTCGAAAAGGAAATAAAATTTGTCAAAATTCGAAAAAGTAAATATCTGTAAACGAAAAAAAATTTGAAATTTTTTTGTACGCAGTATGAACAAACTGTGTAAAGAAAATAATACTAAAATTTGGGGCTCTCCCTAATCCCTTCATGGGATGTAACGGGAAATCATTTATTTTTTTATATTTTTTTTTATTTAAAAAATATATTTTCTTAATCTACTGTTATCACACAAGTTTACAGAGTTTCAGTTGCTTGAAACAACTTATCTGCTTATCTACAATTGGGTTTTTACAGAATTTAAAAATGTTTATTACAGCAAAAGTTATTCAATTTTGACCTATGGATATCGGTTCTGAACCACTGTGCGGCGGTTGATGTTTCCTTTCCTAGTGTATTTTGCAAACAAATTGATTTTTTTGTGAAGCCACGTGTCATGATGACCAGTCGATGGGGGGGGGAATTTGCTTAAAATTTTATCACAGTATTTTTTTACGGGGCGTTTTGAACGTGTTAGGATTTTCTTCATTAGAAATTCTTCAGAAATCTCAAATTCTCTTTGTATGCGCTCAACACATGACACTTTATGCGAACCACAGACATTCATGAGCATGAGCTTGATCGATAACTTTTTATCTGACTGATGAATTTGAAAAAATATTACCAACAAATTTTGTAAACTTGACAGTAATGCGAAAAACTTCGATTACATTATTATTTGGTATCAAGAAGGGCGGTAAACCGACAATAAACATAACCGATAGCTGATGTTCATGCTCATGATTGACATATCTATGGTTCGCTTTACTCTTATGTTGATCACACAAAAATATTTTTTGTTTTGGCAAAATAGTCTAGGAATGGAAACTTCAAACGCTGGTATGGGGTCAAAAGTACCTGAAAAAAGATTGGCATTGTCTTAATCGGCTCTTCATACTTCATGGTTTACAGCAAATATTTGTATACTGTACCCACAGAATTTATAGGCTATTACAACCACATTAGATATCATCACATCCGAATTAGAGGTTGTCACAACCGCATTAGAGGTTGTCACAACCGAATTATAGGTTGTCACAACCGCATTAGGGGTTGTCACAAAAAACTAGAGGTTGTCACAACCGCATTAGAGTTTGCCGCAACCTCTCATAGGTCCCTGTAACCGAATTTTAGTTGTGTGGATTAAACTCATTCGTGACAACCTCAATTTGGTTGTGACAACTGCAAATCGGTGGTAACAGCTGTATTTACAGTTGCCACAAATTGTTTTCAAGCAATTACATCTGTGAGTATGATCGGGTTGTACAGATTTCCACCGATTTAGGTAAATGCGGACATATTCACTCAATATAAATCCGATAGTTACAAATCGTATATAACACTACTTCCCGCCCACTGTATCCAAAAATTTTGCTCCTGTTTTGGTTAATTTGGATTTTTATGAATATCACCACTTTTGTCTAAACAACAAATCTACAAAATAATAAACACCAAAATGGAAATGGGATGATAATGATGCTGATGATGAAATACTGGAAACTACAAATTCAAAAGCCAATTTTTATGGCCAACAACCGGCCAGACGACTATTTGGCAACAATACAATCATGTGTAGTTGTTCTATACTGTGCATTAGTTAGCAACAAAAAAAATACAACATTTATGACCGCTTAATAAAATATAAATAAGATAAAAACAACTTAAGTCATTTTCATATGGTAACAATAACGAGGATAAAGTATGTATGGGTGTGTTTTTGTGAATAAGTAGCAAAATCTTTATTTCCTTCAGTATCGTCTTTATTATTATCATCGTCATCATTGGCGTCAACGTCAACCTCAACGTTGCCGTCATCGTGCGCATAGCCAAGGATATAAAGTGCGTAAATTCATTGTGTGTACTGACAAAACGCACTTGCTCATATCTCTCCCTCTCCCTCTCTCTCTCTGTCTGTCCGTCGTTGTTTTGTGTCATACACAAGTATGGTGGACGGTCATAATATTCCGTTGGGTGAGAGGTTTTAAACAAATTTCATTCATGCTTAATAAAATATACTAAAATTTAAAAAAAATTTTATTTTTTTTTTCATTAAACTAATCGAAGGATTGGTGACTTTCCCAGCGGAAATAGATGGTTTTTACTCTAGATCAACCTTGGTCGAAATTGATGAAATTCAATTGACTTGAATTGTATTGAATTGAATTGTATTGAATTGAATTGAACTGAATTAAATTGAAATTAATTGAATTGAACTGAATTTAATTGAATTGAATGGAATTGATTTGAATTGTATTAAATTGAATTGAATTGAACGGAATAAAATAGAATTGAATTGAATTGAATTGAATTGAATTGAATGGAATTGAATTGAATTGAATGGAATTGATTTGAATTGTATTAAATTGAATTGAATTGAACGGAATAAAATAGAATTGAATTGAATTGAATTGAATGGAATTGAATTGAATTGATTTGAATTGAATTGAATTGAAGTGAATTGAATTGAATTGAACTGAACTGAATTGAATTGAATTGAATTTAATTGAATTGAATGGAATTGATTTGAATTGTATTAAATTGAATTGAATTGAATGGAATAAAATAGAATTGAATTGAATGGATTTGAATTGAAGTGAAGTGAAGTGAAGTGAAGTGAAGTGAAGTGAACTGAAGTGAATTGAATTGAACTGAATTGAATTGAAATTCAACCGAAACCCGTTTATTTAAAATTGCCGGGTTTTCAACACTCTAGTTCGAAATATCAATTTTCAAGAAACCGGTTTTCGGTTTTTAATTTTGGCGAAAATCGGTAGGACCGGTTTTTATCGTTTTTTGCTTTAAATTAAATTACACATGGAGCACTTACAATATATTTGTTTAGCGACTATTACACACATATACTAATTCGTATTTAAAACTCAACATTTTACAACTCTAATTAAATTTGACAATAAATAATATATATCATATTCCAATTTCGAATGTGTTATTCACATTAACAATAAACTGATTTAAATTCGATAATCATATTAAAATTTGAAAGAGTTGATGACAAGTTTAAAACCTTTATAAGTATTTATATTACAATTTTAATTATGAAATTTGGAAAAAACATGTTTAAAAAGATTCTAATTTAATTCTTAATTCAGTTTTAATTATTTCCAATTCAAGTCATAAAATTAGTTTGAATAAAAAAATTGTTGTTTGCAAATGTCATTTAGAACTTATTGAATTATCAAGTCATATTTGAAAATAGAAATCATATTTTTTGATTCTAAAATTTCATTAAAATTCTACAGTCATATCAATTATTATTAGTATTTTTAAGGATATTAACAAAAATTAAGTGAAACCCGGTTAACCGACTATCGGTTTCTGGTTTGTTCGAAAATTACGAACAAATTTAACCGGTTTCCGGTTTGTTCGAAAGTTACAGTTTTTAAAAAAACCGCCACACGTAGCAAAAACATCGGTTAACCGGTTTATCGGTTTTTCGGTATCGGTTGTGGACACTCTATATTTGGCATAACAGTATCTTCATGCACATGTATAAATTGTTTCAGTTGTTTTGACCTTTATCGCATAATTATAAATTTGTTCATAACTAACCTGACCAACAGTCCCGTTTTTGGCGGCATCGTCCGCTTTTTGGGGGATTGCCCCGCGTTTTGTTGTCTCATATCGACTTGAATCTAAAATAACAAATTGATTATATTATTTTATTTTATTTCTGTTGTTAGTTTAAACTGAAATATTCATCTGTTTTACAAACTGTGTCCCGCTTTATGGTCACAACCCAACCAGTTGGTCAGGTTATTGATAACTATCCTAACCAACCATCCCGCTTTTGGCGGGATTGTCCCGCTTTTCGATGTCGCATCCCGCCTTGTATTTCAATCCCGTTTTTTACAGAGATGACCCGGATTATGCATTTTTGTTTTTAGAACTAGTAAAGTATAATTTAATATAACATTTTCAACAGTCACAAGAAGGATTTCAATTTACTTTGTCAGATGATCGTTTCGAAGTTTGCGAACTTCAAAATCAGAGGCTTAATTGTAGGCTACTGACATGTGTACAAATGTGTCAGCAATTGAAATAATTATTCTTTAGATTAATCTGGTATATCTAATTTTTTTACCGTGGGATGGGTCATAAAAGTGGTATAATTAGATCCTTGTTATGGGCAATATATTTGAACAGATTTCAAAACAAATTAATTTCAAATTACACTGGATTTCGTCGACTTCAAATTCCGGTTAAGAGGAAAATGTTTCTTAATTTTTTAGTCTGGCTTTTCCAAAATAAAAAAAAATGTAATATAAAAAAAATATTTTTTATTAATATAAAATTATTTATTAAATTATATATTTTATTTTTGTAACTAATTTATACTATTTTTAAATTTTATATTTTATTTATTTAAATGTTAACTGATTTGTTAACAATATCCCGCTTTTTGGGTCAAAATCCCGCTTTTCGATCAATAGAGACATATTCATAACTGAAAATACACAGGAGATTAACTCATGGCGTATGATAAATATATATATATTTTTTTCATAAATATGAATCATACGCTCCCGGTTTGGCAATAGTAGTTGCTGTTATCCGAGAAGAGTTTATGAGTTTGTGAGTTTTTGAATAACTGATACCCTTTTAACTGATACATCGTCTCATTTCTCAACATACTCACCTTTTAGCTCGATGCAGTGTTTCCCAATGTCCTCAAAGTACACCTTTGTTTCAGTGATGACCTCTTCGTTCAACTAAATTATAATAAATAAATAAATGTTACATCCCATGAAGGAATCGGGGAGAGCTTCTCACAACCAGTGAGCTGTGCGCTTTCTAGTTTCATACTCACTGATTGGGACCTACAGTTTTACACCGATTCCGAACGGTATTTTGAGAAGCTTTTCATGGCTATATACTCGATAGTGTCGCCGTCTTTATGCGAGGTGACCGGCGTCGAAAGACATTTTAAGGTGGTAAGAGCATGGATCGAACCCAGGTACAAGAGGCGCGCACACTACCCATTGCACCACCTAAATTACTTCTTTGAATAATTGACTTTCAGGATGAGTTGCTACTGATGGATTTTTGATCGATACCAATTCGCATATATAAATTGTAACTAAAGTTAGTTAAATGATTTTTCTAATTTCCATTCAGTTTGCGAAATCATAGGAAACAGCCGGGAATCATAGGAATGCATTTGCAAAACTATTTTATTGAAAACTATGTCTTTATTAATAGAGATATAAAATGGCTGTGAGCTTGAATAATAAAATAAAAGGGGCTGAATAAATAAAAATCGTCTCTGATGAATTTAATTATTTATTTCAGTCAATTATTATTTTCAGCCAATTCCTTACAGACTATAATTAAATATAAAAATATAAAATATGTGTATTATGACCAGTTCCACAGTTGAAAATTCTCCGTTTAAATGGATTTTAAATGACCGACGTTTGTCATTTAATATGTAAATTTTCTGTTAGCTTTTAAATTGAGCTTTTAAATGACGAGTGTAAATCTCACCCTTAATTAATTATAAATTATTTAAAAAGTGAAACCAGAAATTTCTCTACAAATTTCTAAAACATTCGCCACATTCTACGGATTTAGCCCCCAGCGAATACTTTACATTTCCAAACCCGAAGAAATGACTCGGACGCAAGGGATTTATTTTCTATTTGTTAGTTTTGAATGTTAATGTATGAGAAGTTCATACTACAAATATAGTAGCCTTTTCAAGATTTCAAGGTCTGATACATTTTTCTTAGTGAAAAATGGTCGGTTGTTGTTGGAATAATAGACAATTCAGTTGAACACACTGACTGGCATGACTAGTTTCGAACTCCGCGACAAGTTCAGCATCTGATGCCTAACTATTGTGCCTGAATTGATACCATCGGCAGATCATCCACGTATATATACAAACTCTAATATGCAATTTACATATGCGAATCAGTATTGATCGAAGACCTCTCTCTAAATGGCAACACTTACTGAATAGTCGATAGTTCCAACAATATTTTGTTCCTGCTACTTCAATAATTGGAAATTCGGTTAATGATATCGAATCAATTATGTAATTGAAGTTGTTCTAATCAAATTTCAATTGTGGCGACTAAATTAAGCTGTAGCAACCTCAATTCGGTTGTGACAAATGCAATTTGATTGGAAAAACCGAAACATCGGTAGATACAAATTATTTTCAAAAAAGAGTTTCGTTGTCAAAACTATATTTACAGCCAACTAAAATTTGGCGGATCCTTGAACTCTCACATTATTCAGTTTTGATTACCAATAATTGTGTTCCGTATCGCCAAATGTTGTGCATATCAATTGATTTGTAATTCAATTTTGGTTGCAGGAACTGAAATATTTAGTTGAAGCAACAGCAACAAAAAATAAATGTGATCTCTCAATCGAGTTTTAGTCGTAGCAACCAAATTATCCTGTAGTGGTGAATATTCCATTAGTTGGATCAACGAAATATGTCAAAACAAATTCGTTTGTACCAAATAATACGGGCGGATCAATAAGTCCGTTCCTTTTAGAATAAAACACAGTTTTTTTTTGTAAAAAAAAAAATAATTTTTCAACATCGTCTCCTTTTAGCTCAATACACTTAGTCCAACGTTTCTTCAATTTTTGTATTCCTTCCAAAAAATAGAATTTTTCAAGGTCCATAAAATAGGTATTTGTTTGATTAATAATTTCATCGTTGGAGCTAAATCTCTTTCCACCGAGCCATTTATTTAGGTTTGGAAATATGAAATAATCACTGGGGGCTGAATACGGAGATTATTGCGGATGAGGTACCAATTAGCAGCCCGTTTCATGGAATTTTGCCATTGAGATTACACACGTTTGCGCCTGTACATTATCTTGATGAAAAATAACTTTTTTCTTGGCCATATGGGGTCGTTTTTTTTAAATCCTCATTAAATCGGTCCAATAAGTTGGTATAATACTTGTATTCGCCATTTATTGTATTTCCCTTTTGAGGGTAATCGATGTAGATTGTCCCGCGTGCATCCCAAAAAACTGTTGCCATCAAACTTACCATGGCCTTCTTCCGAGCCGGTTCACCCGAAGAAACCCATTGTTTAGACTGCTGCTTGGTCTCCGGAGTGTTGTAATGGATCCATGTTTCATACACAGTTACAAAACGCCGCAAAAACTCCTTCGAATTGCGGTTAAACAACTCCAAGCAATCCTTTGTTGAACTTGTCACACGATTACGCTTATGGTCAATTGGAGACACCTTTCTTAAACCCAACTGATCATTTAAAATCAAAACCACACTGCCATATGAAATGTCTATGGCATCAACAATCTCACGCACTTTTTCTCTTCGATCGGCCAACGCCATATCGTGGATTTTTTCGACATTTTCGGGTGTATTGACCTCAATTGGCCGTCCAGAACGTTCAGCGTCATTTGTACTTGTGCAACCACAATGAAAGTCAGTCAACCACTTTTTTACCATTGAAATTGATGGTGCAGAGTCCCCGTAGTATTTATCAAGCATTTCCTTGGTTTGAATGACGGTTTTTTTTCGCAAAAAATAATGTTTAATGAGCACTCGAAATTCACTTTTTTCCATTTTTAAAAAAATTTACGTGGGTGTATGTTTTGAAGAACTGTTAAACGCAAAGCAAATGACGGAACTTGCTCAAAATTTGACAGTAATCTATTAACAGGTGGTACTTGATGGGAGCAGTGTTGCATTTAATATAACTACGAGAAAAGTTCGAAAAGTCACGGACATATTGATTCGCCCTCGTATGATCAACTAATTGCTTGAATTGGATAGCTGTCACAACTATTTAGTGATGCCAATCCCATTATGAACTTTATAGAAAAAAAACTAAAAAAAATAAGTTTTTATTAAAAACCAATTCAGTTTAATTTATTGAGAGAATAAACTTCTCTACTATGTTTTACTCTATGATACAAAGACTCTAATGTGGCGGGGTTTATACAAAAACATTTGACTGCAAAATTTTAATTGATTCCTATCATTGTAATTCGTTTTACAAGTTGAACTGCTCAAAAGCCAATTCATCAAACTGCACAAAATAAAAAGTGTAGAAAATTGGAAGATAAGTCTGGTGGCCGAAAATACTTTATACTGACTCCTACATGTTCATAATTATAAACAAGCGGGGTTTACAGAGATGTGGCTAGATTAAGATGTTTTAGTTTGAATGGAATTGAAATCTCAAAGTTTTATAAATGTGGAGTTAGATCAATTGGCATATAAGCAGCTCATTTAACGACCCGGCAAACCACCACAGTGCACTACTCTGCACCATAAAGACTTAATATTTTGGCATGAATTTTCATTTCTATTTATGTTTATCCTTCCTTCGACTTATCCTTGGATATTTCTTGAGCGATGACTACAGAGCACAAAAACATGCTTTTCTCCTGAATGGTTTGTCAATGGACGCGCTCACTCATTCGTCCAGAGCTTAAAGTAGATTCTACATACAATTTTAATACGAATACACTCAATCTACGAGGATGATGTCGTTGATGATGTTAAACAATAGATTGCATTCTAATGCGACTTTACTAAGTTGCTACGATACACATACACACATGCATACATATCTATGTATGTGTGTATAATCGTTACGTTTTTGTAGAATGTCAACGTAAAGAGTAAACTATATATAGTTAAAAGAGCAATAAAAACAATGACACGATTCCATGTGTCTGCATGTGTGGTAGCAGTAGTATCAGAACACTACAGCATGGTTTTAGGCGTGGGACAGGATGGCGTGGGGCTGGATGCAATAATAGTATTCATTTATTTGATAATGTATGTGTATGCACACACATAAACACAACAAACCAGTTCCAGTCGTGTTTTCTTGTCGTTGTTGTTATTATTATGTAGGATAATACAATAACAAAAGAATGACCTCCCAATTCATTGGCATACCCTCTCTCCCCTATTCCCTTGAGATCTGGCAAATGTCTAAATCTACTCCTCATTCTCCATTTCTGAACCATGACTGCTATAAATAGTAACATGTATGTACTTTAGTATGTACGTACATTATACACGTTGTCAATGAATATTTTCGTTGGTTGCAAAGGGGTGCTGTTGCCAACTACCATCTATTGTCAGGTACATGTCATCTGCAGAAACTAACATGTAACATTGCTATGCACGAGTACAAGTACATACTATGAGTACATTTAATAGTACCTTTGAACTTTGCGAAAGGGGAACTGCAAGCGGACACAAATGAAATTCAATCAAAAGTGCTAACAAAATAAAAATAAATTTTGGCAACATTGGTTGTACGACTAGAATGTACTGGCTGCACCCATGTATCATCGAGAATATGGAATAGAATTGTAAAAACTGAATACTTGAGTACTGGGATGTAATAACTGTTACATAACGGGTTTTTCAATAAGAGCGCTACAAAAGTTTTTTTTAAATAAAACAAAACCGGTTTTAGATACCAATGAAATTCTTTATTCCTGTGAAAGTACTTTCGATGCCATTATGTATGGAACTCGATTTCTTTTGCATGGCCACCACGGGCACGCTTGCAGAAGTCCAAACGCTGAACCCAATTTTCGAAGGTTTTCAAGCATAAATCTGCCGATACTGCTGCAATTTCACGTTCGATATTCGTACGAAGTTCATCAATCGTCGCTGGCTTGTTGGCATAGACCATAGACTTGACGTAGCCCCACAGGAAATAATCTAACGGCGTCAAATCGCACGACCGAGGCGGCCAATCGACTGGGCCATTTCGTGAGATAACACGTTCACCAAACTTGGTTTCCAATAAATTGATTGTGGCATTCGCTGTGTGGCTTGTGGCGCCGTCCTGTTGGAACCACATGTCCTCCAAGTCCATATTATCCAATTGGGGCCAAAAATATTCGGTTATCATTGAACGGTAGCGATTCGCATTCACAGTAATGTGCCGGTCTTGATCATCACGGAAGAAGTACGGCCCAATGACGCCGCCGGCCCATGAACCGCACCAAACCGCAATTTTTCGGGATGCAATGATGACTCATGGATCACGTGTGGATTGCTGTCTGACCAATAACCCATATTTTGCTTATTGACGAAGCCATTCAGCCAGAAATGAGCTTCATCGTGATTGTTGAGGCCTCTTAAAGTTGAGGCCACTGACTCCAAATTTCGGTAGCAAATTTTAATAATTTGTTGGCTCGTATACCTTTCCATGATGAAATGGCAAACCTTACTGAAGTGAAATGTCAAAAAAATATGGCGTCGTTTGCAGTCCCTATCGATTTACTTTTCTAGCGTCTGTTGAAAAACCCTTTACATACAAACAACGTACTATTTGCTTTATTGATCCCTTCTTCTTACTCACCACCTGCCATAGCTCACAGACAAACTTACTACAGATTTGTTATCCATCTCACTTGACGTTCCATTTTGTCCTTCTACCCAGATAAATCGAGGAATTGTGCGAACGTCGAACAAAATTCTCCACTTTTAATTTCATGCATTCACGATTTTCATATATGTACATAAGGGCGGATCAATAAGTATGTGACTTTAGGAACTTCCCTCGTAGTTATATGAAATGCAACACTGCTCCCATCGAGTACCACCTGTTAGTAGACTACTGTCAAATTTTGAGCAAGTTCCGTCATTTGCTTTGCGTTTAACAGCTGTTCAAAACATACAACCTCGTGCATTTTTTAAAAATGAAAAAAGTGAATTTCGAGTGCTCATTAAACATTATTTTTTGCGAAAAAAAAACGTCAATCAAACCAAGAAAAAGCTTGATAAATACTATGGGGACTCTGCACCATCGATTTCAATGGTAAAAAAGTGGTTGACTGACTTTCATTGTGGTTGCACAAGTACAAATGCAGCTGAACGTTCTGGACGGCCAATTGAGGTCAATACACCCGAAAATGTCGAAAAAATCCACGAAATGGTGTTGGCCGATCGAAGAGAAAAAGTGCGTGAGATTGTTGATGCCATAGACATTTCATATGGCAGTGTGGTTTCGATTGTAAATGTTCAGTTGGGTTTAAGAAAGCTGTCTGCAAGATGGGTGTCGCGTTTGCTCTCAATTGACCATAAACGTAATCGTGTTATAATTTCAAAGGATTGTTTGGAGTTGTTTAATGGATCCATTTCAACACTCCGGAGACCAAGCAGCAGTCTAAACAATGCGCAACCGGCTCCGAAGTAGAGTTGGGTAGTTCATGAACTATCTAGTTCATTTAGGGTGACCAGACATCACCCTCACGAACAGAATGAACATGTTCGATACCGCGAGTATGTTCGTGATTGTTATGTCCGGGCACCTTAAATGAACGAGTTCGAGAACTAGTGAACGAGTTCGACACAAGTCTACTCCGAAGAAGGCCAAGGTAAGTTTGTCGGCCAATAAGGTGATGGCAACATTTTTTTGGCATGCACGCGGGATAATCCACATCGATTACCTTCAAAAGGGACAAACAATAAACGGCGAATATTATGCCAACTTATTGGACCGATTTAACGAGGATTTAAATAAAAAAAAGGACCGAAGCGAAAAAAACGGAGAAGAAAAAAGTTATTTTTCATCAAGATAGTGCACAGGTGCACACGTGTGTAATCTCATCCGCCATATTCTCCGGATTTAGCGCCCCCAGTGACTATTTCCTATTTCCAAACCTAAATAAATGGCTCGGTGAAAAGAGATTTAGCGCCAACGGTGAAATTATTGATCAAACAAATGCCGATTTTATGGACCTCGAAAAATTTTATTTTTTGGAAGGGATACAAAAATTTGAGAAACGTTGTACTAAGTGTATTGAGCTAAAAGGAGATTATGTTGAAAAATAATTTTTTTTTGCAAAAAAAACTGTGTTTCATTAAAAAAAGTCACGGACTTATTTTTCCGCCCTCTATATTGCATATTCGCAGTAACAATTTCAGCTTTGTTTATCAAACCTCAGCGACAGAATTCTTCTCTTGACGTTTAAAACTTCCAAGTTGAAGATGTTCGATTCCCTTCAGTAAACAAAACATAGACCGTGTTGGATTATCTCGAATCAGTTTAGTCTATGACACAACTGATGGAAATGATAGTTGTACTCATAGAGTAATGACGTATAGAGCAGCCATTGTTCTCATCTGACATTTCGTTGTACACTATTCTTGGTGCGGTCGGTGCGATAGAGAGTTAGATATTTGACGTAAATTGACTTAAACCAGGTGGAATTACAAAAATTGTTGACTTAAATTTTTCATGTCGTTTTGATGAAAAACTGTGAAATTTAAACGTATTTTGAACTTTTTTTGATATACTTTATTATTTGTATATATTTGTTGTGTATTTACACAAAACTGTTAACGCACAAATCCAAATGCCATTGCTGATTTATTGTTGGATGGTTTGAGCCTTTGCCTCTATCTGGTATTATACTTTCAATACTTTCCAACATCCAACCGCCCATCTGCAACACATCAAATGTCTTCAATTTACTGAGAGAGTTGGCGTTTTTATACGTTATTACTCTATGGTTGTACTTGTAAAGGGTGGGCTATTTAAGATTTGGAACAGGGCTGTGGAGTAGGGTGTACTGTAATTTCAAATGTTGGGCGGGGGGGGGTCTCAAACGACGTGTATTAAAGAGGTGATTACGGGAACGTCAACTTTTTTTTTTGACTAGGGTACTTATAGTCAATACCGGCCGTTGAAGTTTCGATTCCTAGTACATTTTCGAAAAAAAATAAATATTTTTCTTGACAATATGGGGCTCAAACGACGTGTCATGATGAACATATATAGAAACAAATATTTTCAAACTTTTGACACAGCATTTTTTTCCACGACGTTATTTTTAAATCTTTATCGTGCATATTTTGTCTTCCCCATTTTGCTGTATTTTACATAAATATTCCATCATTGGCATTTATGAATGGAACACAACATCGTTCAAATGGCTTCCATGACTTGCCTTACAGTAGTATGTCATTCGATCTACTCCATATTTCAGTACATTTTCGATTGTTTGGGCCTCTATTTCGTGAACGACAGCGTCGATTTAGTGTGTAAATGCCTCAATGGATGACGTGTGGTTTTTCGGAGTCCAAATGCGACAACTTTGTTTACTAACGTAGCTTGAGGTGAAAATGAGCTGCATGGTGGAGTGTTATCCCCTCTGCTGTGGCTTTTAGTGATTGACGGCATTCTTAGGGACTTTGGGTTGAGTGGACGTAGAATAGTTCACTATGCGGACGACGTTGTTATTTTTGTCGGTGGAAAATCTTTGCCTACGACCAATGACCTCATGCAGGATGCAGGATGCCCTGACAACTTAGTTTGTTCCAGGCATTGTGGCCTGGGTGTTAACCCGGCAAAGACGGATCTGGCGAAAGATTGGATTTTTTAGGAGGTCAAGGTTGGAGGGCGTAGAGCTAACTCTATCTTCTGAGGCGAAATATCTCGGTATCATTGTTGATCAGCAACAGAACTGAAAGCGATATACCGAAAAGCAAATGAAGAAAAGATTGAACGTGCTCTACGCCTGTAGGAATTCCATTGGAAACAGCTGGGGTCTTTGTCATGCATTGGCCTTTTTCGGCTATAGTGTGCCCAAGTATCACCTATGGCTGCGTAGACTGGCGGAAAGCATTGGGGAACAGCTACCAGTGGAAAATGCTCAGTAAGGTTAAACGCATTGCGTCGGTGTGTATCAGTGGGGAGAGCAGAAGCACTCCGGTGCTGATGGGGTGCTGAATTTAATCCTGAATTTGACTACTCTTGATGTATATGAGAGACGGTGTGCTGTCAGAAGCACCCTTTGCATGAGAGAAGTGGGTATCTGCAGACATGCTCCTGAGGGACATGCCAACATTCTCCAGGAATTGATTGAGAATCACCCAGACGAGTGTTTGAATCAGGCCACTGACTACATGCTGCCGACTGGAGATCGTGATGCCAGATAGGAGTGACTGGGTGGAAGGTATACCTTCCTCACTCTCTGGTCATCTGATCTTTACAGATGGCTCCAAAATGGAATCGGGCACAGGCGCGGGGATCTTCAGTGAGAACCTTCAACTCGAGCTTTCGACGAGATTGGGTGCGAACTGCAGTATCTTCCAAGCGGAAATTGTGGCGATTATGAGAGCTGCAACTGAGATAATGGTCTCGTGCTTGTATCGATTGGATGAATTCGTCATCTGTGCGATCAGGTCGCACATTTGTAAATCCAAATTCGTTAGGGATTCCAAACGGATCTTGAACAGTGTAGTTCACGGCAAGCTAAGACTCTGCTTGAGTCCGGGACATAGTGATGTCACAGGGAATGTTGAAGCGGACTGTTTTGCTAGAGCAGTATGCACTTCTGCTGATTTGAGGTTAATTGCCTCTGCAAATCCACCGATCTGTCACTTGTATGGCTTGATCGATCGCTGGTCGCTGAACGAGATCAACGCTGTCTGGCTGGCTAGAGAGGATTGCAGGATTTCAAGAGACATGGCCGGCAGTGGACTCAGGGAGGACTATGTCGCTTCTTCGGCAGGACAAGGCCGACTGATAGCTCCTCGTTGGGGTAATCACGGGTCACTGTGATGCTGGAGGCTTCATCCGCATCTGGATTGTGAACGGGGTTGATTACAGCCTTGCTTGTGGTGATGAAGAATAGGTGGATACCATTGAGCACCTTCTATATCAATGCCCAGCCCTTCAGTGTAGGCGTCGACGTTGCTTTGGCAGAGAGCCTGGCCTCTTTGCGCGATGTGGCCATTGAGTATTTGATTGAACTCTCGCGGGGTTTGCCATGGATCCGGACAGGCGATACCCTCATCTGATGGTTGTCTATTGGTTCTTACTAAAGTAGACGGTCAAAATTTCTCTTCACTCGAACGCCAACAAACAAAACGAGTAAAGTCTTAATCATTCTCTGCTTTACTCTCTTCATTGAATATTTCAATATCCGAGCAGCTTTTGATAGTGTTATTGTATATAACTATACAAATTCCAGCCATGTTGAAGTAAAATTACATAAACTATGCAAAAAGTGTGAAATAATCAAGATTTGACGCGAGAGAGAAATGCGTTTGAGTGAATTGTGGCCACTTTTTGGTTCTCTTTTACGAGGGTTACCAAATTGCGCACATCTTCTGGTCGTTATTTACAATAGCACTATCAAAAAGCTGCTCGTGTACTGAAATTTTCAATGAAGAGAGTAAGAGAGAAAACAGAGAATGGTTAGAGCTTCACTCGTTTTGTTTGTTGGCATTTGAGTGAAGAGAAATTTTCACTGTCTACGTGTACATCGTTTTTGGCGAAGTTATCGTATCGTAGCTGCAGTTGTCAAACTCTACACAAATACATACCAACAACACAAGAATGCAAAAGAGTACAAAAACAAAATACATGAGTTTGTTAACTGGGAACAGGTCTATTTTACGGCCTACTAAGGGGTTCGGCCGGGCTAAGGGTTTATCTCCTCTGGGGTAGGTCCAACACCGGCTTCGCGGCTTCGGCATAGTATTTTTGTGGTATAAAGCTTTGTATTTTTGAGAAAAGTAAAAGAAAATTTCAAAATTTCAACATACGGGGGGTCCATATCTCCGAAACTATGCATTTGCCCCGATTTTATTTTACTTTTTTTGGCTTAAAATAACATGTTCTAACCGGCGCAGTAATTGTTTTTAATAGCGTGGATAGCTGGATATGCGTAGCTTTAAAAATGTGTGTGAAGTCCGCAGTAAGATCAAGAAGTAGACGACCAGAAGATGTGCGCAATTTGGCAACCCTGGTAAAAGACAGCCAAAAAGTTCCAGTAATTCACTCACACACATTTCTCTCTTGCGTCATATCTTGATTATTTCATTCTTTTTGCATAGTTTATGTAATTTTACTTCAACATTGTTGGAATTTGTATAGTTATATACAATAACACTATCAAAAAGCTGCACGTGTATTGAAATATTCAATGAAGAGAGTAAGAGAGAAAACAGAGAATGGTTAAGGCTTCACTCTGTTTGTTGGCATTTGAGTGAAGAAAAATTTTGACTGTCTGCTTGTACATCGTTTTTGGCGAAGCTATCGTATAACTGTTTCTTTCCATAATTTCTGTGATGAAAAGGAAAAATGAATTGTGTGCATTTCCAATTATTTTAAGTGATCATCTTTAAGAGTAATTTTCCATGTGAAGTTCTAACATTTAATCAGTGAAGTCAAAAATTTCTTGAACATACGTTCCTGAAATATCGGTCGAGATATATGTATAAAAACTGCATCTGGCGGTAATTGTGACCTTCGTCACAATTCTGGTCTTTAGTGGGGTTTTTTCCTAAAAGCTTTTAAGTCGTTTTTCCTTTTCAGCACAGATTTATATGGAAAATCGTAGCGTAATTTAGGTGACGTAGAAACACAGAAAAACTTTTGAGAGTATCCGTCAAGAGAGTAAAAAATGCAAGCAGCTGATGTCAAGAGTGCCAAATTCTTGCAGTGAAGACATTTTGAAGTGACGCTTGCAGTGTTATTTTTTGGAAATTTATTAAAGTAGTTGTAGTGCAAAAATTTGATTTTTTTTTAAAGAATGAGATCTATTGTATAAATTTTTGTCACTATTATGTCAAATATGAGAGAAATCGCGACGGATGTGGAAACAAGGTACATATGTAATTATTGAAGTTATAGAAATAAATATTGAATGTTATAGAAATATTGGCTCATCTAGAGCGTTATGCTATGTTACGATTCGTTGCTGGTTTGAAAAAAATCACCGGCAACGTCACGATACGTTGACGTCAACGCTAACAGAAACGGCTGGTTGGGCCTTCAGTCGCTATGGTCGTCAGCGATGTTGCTGCACAAATAAATAGTTATGTACATGTATGTGCGTTTTGTAAACTAGGCCGCTGACCTGACGTTTTTCGAGTTCTCGACTGACGTCATGAATGAACTCATTCATTCATGTTAGCATAGATTTCCTTCCTCTGGTCGTGTATGTGTGTATTTCTTTTTTGCCAATGTTTATATTGCCCCCAAATGATGTTGCATTTGTTGCTGTTGCTACTGAAACTTACTGAGTACTGAGTTGTTGTATTATTGTTAGTGTAATTGTCATTGCACACGATGATGTTTACAAAACGTTTCACTTTTTTTTTTATCTTTTAAAGTTGACTTCATTACGCAAATGTTTTGAAACGTTTCGCTTTGCTTATTGTGGCTGAGTTGTATGTCCTTTGTCTCGTTAAGGACGTCGACGACGAAACGTGTGTCGAATGCACCATTTTGTCGTCGTCATCATCATGTAAAGATTTTTAAGAGAGAGAGAGAGGGTATTGCAATTCCATAGAATTTAGCCGATATTATTTTTATCAGATTTGTTGAAGCGCTTTTCATTACAACGTTTGCTCAGGATGTAGATTAAGCTGTGTAGATTAAATTATAGATATTTCAGGTGTAATGGGGTTATTAGGTATTAATGAAACCGCTCAGAATGTTATAAGATAAAACGCGTGATAGTAAATGTTAATCAGACAATTGATATTTTTGTTGTACAAGTTTTGATTAATATAAATTTGTTTTACACTTTTGTATACACTTGAAATTTCATGTATTAATCTTTTGGTTAAGGGAATATGTGAAATAATGACCACAGAGATGACTTCAAATCAAACTCAAACTTTAGTTTTTCAGTCAATTGCACCAATGAGGCTTTCTAAAAATTAGTTCTTGCAACGGAGTTAATTTTTTTCCGTCAGTTTCTAGTTCTTTGTCAGTCCTTTTTGTCATGTTCAACTACATCAGCAAATTCTCGTACAGCTACAGTAAATTTGGTCCGTACATACATAGACGAATTCCAAAGTACACAGCAAAGAGAGCGTTGAAGCTGATAGGCGACAGCATTGTATCCAGCACTGTTGCCTCCTTGGAGCATCGACGAAATGTTAGTTGTGTCTCGCTATTTTATAGGTATTTTCATGGAAAGTGTTCCGCCGAGGTACATGGCTACATTCCAGAAGTTAGGGTATTTAACCGTACGACGCGGTTTTCAAGTGAAACTCATCCCTTTTCTGTTTCCTGGCCGGTTGGATCGAACTGCGCATTACATAAACAAGTCGTTCTTCAGCCGAACAGTCCGCATGTGGAATAACCTTCCGGCAAGTGTATTCCCCACTTCTTACAACATCAGCAAGTTTGAGTCAAACATTAACAAGTACTTCTCTCTGTTTCCCCATACCCCTTTCCCCTTTTCCTAAGTCCAATGCAATGCATTGCATTTATAGGGGACATCCCCTGAGTGTTGGTCTTCACGAAAAAAAAAGATCAGAATTCGGCCAAAAATCTGTTGGAAAGACGGCAACAAGTTCCGACCGAGTTTGAAAGTGTTGAGAGGAACTCTGAACGACAAGTCTGAGGAAATTCTGATATTTTATGCCAACATTTTTTGCCGATTTCAGATTGAATTCTAAACTGTAATCGTAGGAAATTCTAAGGGGAAATTCGTTCTGGCGTTTCCAATTTGAAACGAAATCTGACACAAAGTCTCAATAAATTCTGATGACTTTGCCGACATTTCCGCACCTATTTCTGGATCTGGAATCGTAAATTCTGAAGGGAAATTCAATATGTCGAACCATACTCGAACTGAATTGAGACCTTATGGCTTAATATATTCCAATGATTTAGCAGACACATTGCACCGAATTCGTGTCGAATTGTGATTTATTAAATTCTAATGTTTTTAATGAACAATTTTATTTAAATACATATTGTGCCAACAATTAATATACATAGCTCCAGCAACATTTAAAAAAATGGTTTCCCATTACATCCCACTAAGGGATTGGGGAGAGCTTCTCACAACCAGTGAGCTCTGCGCGTTCTGGTTTTACACTCACTGTTTGGGAACTACAGTTTTACACCGGTTCCGAACGGTATTTTTGAGAAGCTTTATCATGGCTAAATACTCGATGGTGTCGCCTTCACTAAGCGAGGTGACCGCTGTCGAAAGATAGGTTAGGTTGTCTGATCAGGGATCGAATCCACGTACTCATGTTTAAGAGCCGCGCACACTACCATCGCAACACCGACGGCCACAACATTTAGGTTTAATAAATCTAAAAAATCCACAAGCATTAAACCCAGTTATGAAATTCCCTCAGACATAGACTTCAGAAATGATTCCGTATTCATTCAGACATATCGGGACAAAATACAAAATCTGAAAACATTTGAAACCTGAAAACAAATATTTGGAAAACTAAATCTCAGACAGAGAGTTCAGAATTCGTTCCGAATAAATAAATCAAAATGAATAAAATTTTTGCAGAAAAGTGTAACAGAATTCGGTACGAAATAGGTTAGAAATGTCGGAGCAATAAACAATAAGTGTAAACAGATGGCAAAAGTTAAAAATTCCCGCGACAATCAGAGCCTGCTTAAGGCCGGCGATGAAGAGCTGATAAGATGACGTGTGAGCTTCTAGACAGTATATGGATAGTTGAAATCTTGCCTGACGATTGAAGCCTCAGCATAATGTGTCCTGTTTTAAAAAAATCAATGAGTGTTTGAACTCACGGGAGATGTGTTAACACCTTTTTGTTACACGGTACCTGTTCGACTTCTATGAACACATTAGTAAATGTTACATTGGGAAATAAAAAAAAAATCAAGCTCTTTTAAATATTAATAAAAAGGTTTATATGATGCCCAGAATGCAGTCAATTCCAAAAGCCATTATACGAAATGTACTTCCATTATACATAAAATTCAGTTTAAAATTGTTTTGTTGTGGTTTGAAATTGTTTTTTTTTGTGCTGAAGGCTCTTTTGATATTGCATTTCTGTTATCTTACATCTGCTTTAACATTAGATGTAATATTGCTAAAATAAATAAAGCAATATTTAGCTCACTGAAATAATTGTTTTTGTTTTGTCATAAACAAGGCAACGACAAAAAGTATTGAATAGTATAGAGAACTTATTGCAACCCTTTCCGCTCTCTTGTAGAGAGTCTGAGTAATTGAGCATGAACGAGTCTTGTTCTTTTTATAGAATATTTCAATATAAATGGACTATTTCGACAATGTTCTTACATAAAACAATACAAAAAAGCATAAGTGTTTCAAAAGGCATTAATGTTTCACATCAAAATTATTCGCCAGATATCGCCAGTGCTTTTCAGTCATACAATTCGTTACATGAGTTCTCTATACTATTCAATACTCTTTGGCGATGACGATCTGCTTGTTTGTAGGTTAGAAATGTCGTAGCAATAAACAATAAGTGTAAACAGATGGCAAAAGTTAAAAATTCCCGCGACAATCAGAGCCTGCTTAAGGCCGGCGATGAAGAGCTGCTAAGATGACGTGTGAGCTTCTAGACAGTATATGCATACTTATTTTCAGGCAGAGACATCACAGAGACTGTGATGCTAACGCTGTGTGTTGTTTGCATGTGTTCACTTTGATAGATTGCCCTACCCATGCCTATACACTGTATACACTGATAAACACATCAAAAATGTGATTCAAGTGTGCGAGTATGTACTAATTTTTGTGGAATTAGCCTTTTATCAATTACAGTCCATTTAAGCGTCCATTAAAGCGTAATGTCCGTTTAAGCGTAATGTGTAAAAGACTGAAATCAATTGTTGCAACCCTGTTCGGACCTTATCAGTGTGGTTTTAGACCTAGAAAATCTACAACTGACTAATTGTTTACATTGGCTCAAATACTGGGAAAACACCACGAGAAGTAAATCGGCACCTATCAGCTATTTGTAATAAATACAAATATATTTTCTCATTTCATCCCGTGAGGGAACTGGGGAGAGCATCTACAATCAGCGGGAAGCTGTGCGCTTTATAATTTTACACTCACTGATTGGGACGGATTATTTTATATCGATTTAAAATGGGGGTTTTGGCAGATTTTTCATGGCTAATTACTCCATGGTGTCGCCGTCAGTACGCGGGGTCACCGTCGAAGAAAGAAATAGAAGGTGATCAGAGCGTGGATCGAACCCGCGGACCCGTGTACAAGTGTTTCATACAATACCGCAAAAACTTATCGAAGCTATTTCTGAGTTTGGTATCCCTACACGCTGAAAAAAAACGGCCTCTGTACCATATTCTCCCAAACATATTCTGCAGGAACCATGTATATGTTTGGAACACACTTCAAACATTTATACATTTGCAAGTTCCAAACTCAGATGTATTTAAATGCAAACATTAGCATGTTTACTGACAAATATGTATGTATATACATATACTTACGTGGAAGCATTCGCGTGTTTCCCCCAAACCTCCATATACTTACGTGGAAACGTATGCGTATTTTCTGCCAAACATAATAATATTTAGAAACGAATTATTCTTTCTTTCTTTATTTATTATAACTAATTTTATCAATATATGTCCATATTTACTCATATAAATAATTAATACAAAAAATTAAAAGATTTAAATGATTTTTTCATTTACTTGCATTGAATGCATTATTTGTTGTATCTCACGTTTTTATCTTCAGAAGGTTTCAACTATGTGTTGGTTATCATTATGCGTTGGTAAACGAATAACATAACAATATAATAACGAACTTATATACAAATCTAGTTCATGCATGACAAGCGTGTATTAATGACTTGTGTTTTTGTTTTTATTATATTTATTATATTTCACAAATGGTCCGCCAATCCGATTTTCTTTAGTAGAGGTTCGGACAGAAAGAGGGATTCACGCTCCAGTTTCTTTCCTCAAAATCGTTTCTCCGTAAATATATGCGAAACACATACACAAAAACCAAAGCAACATCACAAGCCATTTAACCGTCCGAGCGGTTGTTTATTCTTCTTGCACTGATCAAGCACTGTTGATATCCTCTGTCCGATGAACGATTGACGAGTGAATACATGAAATTAAAACGCAATACATCATGCACATTCCGGAATATTTATGAATCACTCACTGAGAGAATAAGGGAAAAATACAGATACACACTTATTCTCTTGCTCTCGAGAGCATAAACAGAAACAGAGCATAAACAGAAACGCAGATATATTTGGGTCGCAAACACATATGCTATAACTTATTAGTCATTGTGTCTCAAACATGTAATATTGAATAGCAAACACAATGCGTTTGGGCACAAGTATATTATATTTGCGACAAGCTCCAAACACATGTTGTATTTGCACCCAAACAACACAAAACGGCAGATTTTTCAGCGTGTGCTAAGCTGATACTAAATCCTTAGTGACGATAGGTAAAGCTCTTATCGAACTCTTCGATACTAGGCGATAGCTCACACAAGCCGATGGCCTATCATGCGGTCTCTTCCATATCTAAACGGAGATCATAATGAGAAAAGCTGCAGTTACCCCCAATACAATTACGATATCAGCAGCAAAACGCACATCTATTCGCGTATGCCGATAACTTTGAACATGTCCATCGAATACCTAAATATTTATGTACATCGATCAGTTTTTGTGTCATAATGGGTTAAACCTAAAATCCTAATATTACAAATTCCTTTCAGCTCTGCACTCTTTCTTATTGGTGCAAATAAGTATTCTCAAAGGGGATCCCTTAACTAAATGAAATCAATTTCTTCGATTACCTTATTACGTTAAATTTAAATTTATCAACGTAGATCTTTAATTAATGAGATAATAATATAAATTCCCTTCTTGTTTCTCTCTATTTACAGTGTGCAATTTTATTATACATGAAAGATGTGTCACAAATGTTGTTACTCCTTGTTCGGGCATAGCGCCATGCATCATTAAGGTAAGTCCAGGCACATCCTGCATAATAAAATGTCCCTCTCAGGGTTATTATTGGAGGGTGGGATATCTACATAAATGATATGATTTTCTAACAAATTTTGTACTTTATTACAGAATCCTGTTGCGCATTGTTGGTCAGAACCAACTCAACATAAGAAGAAATTTTGTACAGTATGTCGTAAACGTTTAGACGAAACACCGGCTGTACATTGCATAGGTAAGATTTGAAACAGCTGATCAAATTAAGCGAACGATTAATATACCGTAATATCTATCTATTTTCAGTTTGTGAATATTATGCGCATCTCGAGTGCCAAGATTTTGCTGTACCCGATTGTACAGAAAACGCCACATATGTACCGGGCAAGGAGTTATTAACTGTTAAACATCAAGTAGGTTCAAAACAAATTAAGAAATTCCCCTAATTTTGTATTTCGTTCGGATATTACTTTTTTGAAAAAGAGAAGCTTGTAGATAAAAGTACAGATATCAAATTTAAAAATCAATGCACTGCATTTATAGGGGGCATCCCCTGAATGTTGGCTTGATAAAAAAAAGTGGTATATCATACCATACCATTGATAAAAAAAAGTGGTATATCATACCATACCACTTTTTTTATCAAGCCAACATTCAGGGGATGCCCCCTATAAATGCAGTGCATTGTGTTGGCGAAGAAAAATTAAGGTTGTGGAGGATGGAAAGAGGGAGTAGTACCTGTTGACATTTGCCTTGAATCTTTGTATGTCACAATTGGTGGGAAATACACTAGCCGGAAGTTTATTCCACATACGGACTGTGCGGCTGAAGAACGAAATTTCTCTATAGTGTGTAGTGCGGTCTACCGGCCACTCTATAAAAAACGGATCAGAGTATACTGCCGATCATTAAGAAGGTCATTGGACTCAAGATTTTTCACAAGATGGTGGTTAACCATGCTCTCCATAACCTTCGAGAGCGCAGAACAAATTGCAATTGGCCAGTAATTTGCAGGGTTACTTGCATCACCTTTTTTAGGGATTGGCTGGACATTAGCAACCTTACAACGCGCCGGGAAGACTCCCGCACGGTATGCAAGGGCATACATGATAAATGATCTTATACCATGTCGACTGTGAATAAGGAAGTACCACAAAATGGAGACGAAGACTCGCTGAAGCGGAATCAGGAGCACGAGACTATGGGGAATGACATGCCGGGAATGTGCCAATGCTTGTTGAAGCCCTTAGCAGATCCGGAAGAGGATTACCTCTTATCCGACACCAATCTCCCTAAGCCTGCACTCAAAGAAAAGGCTTCATCAGATCTAAGAATTCCTTCATCAATTTGATGAAACATTTCCTCATTTTCCAATCTACGGCATATTTCATTGAATTGATGATGAACATTTCATGAATCTTTCATCCATATTTCATCAATAGTTTATGTTGATTAGACGAAAACGTTACATCAGGTTAATGTAAATTTTTCATCAATTTGATGTACGTTTCGCATCAAGTTGAAGTAAATTTTTCACTATTTTGATGTAAATTATTCAGTCATCAATTTGATGTAAATTGGTCATAATTTTGAAGTAAATTGTTTGTAGCTAAACTCTGGTTTATTTTTCATTGTAAAAAAATACACAAGAACAGGGTATAAGAGAACATAGAAAATGCTCATAGCGTGAATATTGTTTTCTGTCCATTGCACTATTTTCTATTGTGCATTAATTTTCAATTTTCTACTAGCTTTTTTCTTTTACTCTTAATTTTTTCATCACTACGTCCATATTTTGAATCGATCCCAATAATTATTTCTAAATTCCACTGATGAAGATTGATGTAAAAAATATCATCAGTTCAATGAAGTGAAGAATAGCATAATCTTCAAACTGAAGAACCTTTTCATTAAATTGATGAAATTTTTCATCAATTCAATGAAGAACAATTGATGCACATTAATCATCGATTTGATGTAAAGATTTTCTTTCAGTGTATGATTGCGCTAATAGTGACACAGGTGAAGACTCGTTTTTGGTCCCTGACGATGAACAGGATGTGGCGGTGTTGGGGAGACCAAAAATGTTTTTTGGTTTCTCCAGATCAACTTTCATCATAGTAGAGTAACATCTGCCTTTTTAAACCTTCGTCTAGCAAAATGCGTGGTAGAAGTGGCTCTAGATTGTGAGTGGCAGTGTTTGTGGGTTGAGGTTGAAGTGGTAAAAGACTATAGCCACACCCAGTGTAAGTATTCTATAGAAGTATTCCTATAGATTGTATTGTGGCCAGAATCGATCTGAATATGTTCCTGTTAACGGCATATAGCGACAAGGACAATGTTGCAGTCAGCCTGGAACTGAAATGCACGGCAGGTGTGGTCGTAATCCAAGACCCCTGAGCTACATACGGCTGGGTTTACGGATTGATGTCGAAGGGGTGCACGACAATAGTCACACCCGAAAAAGCGAAAGGCATTTCTAGAGCTTGCAGTGTGTCCACAATCTATCAGTACCATGGAGGTGTCCCAACAGCTTTTTAAGAAGGCAAAAAGGGAAGTGGTACCTGTGGTACGCAAATGCACACCATTCATTCTGGGGTGTCACTGACATCAATGAGGGGGTGTCTAGATACTAGGTACTAGCCTATTAGATATGTAATAAACGGACTTTCTTCACCAGATCCAGGAACGAGATACTAGATACCACCTTTGTAACGGAGGACCTGTATGGAATCATCAGGGACTGTAATGTCCTTGATGACAATTCGTTCCCTAGTCATAATAACATCGGATACATATTGGATAGAAATCTGTCCCAGCCTGAAGTGGTTCGTTGCAATTGAGAAAGCACATACATTGGTGAGCACTGACTGGTCCATTTATCAGAAGCCTTGCAAGAGTTGGTTGGGATCAGAATGGTCTTTGCGTATAAAGTGCGTAGGCGGCATGGAGAATATGGCGAACAGGGTCAAGAGTGCTCACAATGGGTCACTACAAATATCTTGCCCACGAACAAAGACAAGGGAGAAAAGAAGCCTGCGTGGTGAAATGGAGTACTTGGGGATATAAGAAAGTCATGCCGGCGATATTTCAATAAAGCCAAGCCTTCGAGAAATAGAGTGGACTGGGATAATTACAAACTCGAGCTAAGACGATATAAGAATGTGCCGAGACGGGACAAGAGGAACTCGTGGATGCTCTTCTGCATATCAATAGGAGATGCATCCGAGGCATCGATGCTATGTACAAACTGCATCCATTTCCCTGGCAAATCGCTGGACGATGAGACCACTGCAAGTAATATACTCAGAAGTTGTCATTGAAAGTGTTACTAAATCCAGAATTAAATGTGCAATCTGAACCTTAAAACCCTTTCCGACTGTGGTCGATCTATTGATCCTCTGGCTGATAAAGTTATACATCGCGTGCAGATATATACCTAGAGGATAGATGAGTGGTGTTTATTCCCAAAGTGGGATAGGCGTCTCACACAGCTCCTAATGGGTTTTGGCCTATAAACCTGTCATTGTCCTTATTGAAGACTTTGGAAAGACTGATAGGTGAACACTTGCGGGTGAATATTGATGTACGATTGTGATCTGATGTGCAGCATACGTAATTCAAGGGCAGCTATACAGAGACGGCACTGCATGAACTACTAGGATTCACAGAGAAATCGTTGGTTGCTAAGGAGTGTAGGTTGGCAGTCTTTATGGAGATTGAGGGTGAGTTAATTGGTGTTATCGTCCCTTAAGTTGTACGTGGATCTTACGCAGCTTGTATGCGAAATGTTCACCAGGAAACGTATCTCAGCCGCATTGGAAACCTCGACCTCTACTAGGTATGCTAACAGAAATACACATCCATTTCCATCGAACCACGCTCTGAAAGGAATACTAGTCAAAAATGCGGGTGGAAAATTGATATTTATAACATGGCAACATCTGTAACGGGCAAGTATCGCAGTAGTCTAAGGAACATTATTCAGGGTAGCTTACGGACTTTGGGTAGATGGGTGTAAACCCGGACAAGACCGAGCTGATCCTTTATACCCGAAGGTATAAATTACCTGCGGTGGAACGTTTTATGTAGCAAGGTTCCAAAATTAAGCTTGAAGACCTGCGTATTATTTTGGATAGTGAACTTAGTTTCAGACCCAACATAGTGGAAGGGATGAAAAGGCTACGATAGCCCTATACACCTGTAAGGGCTCTAGATTGGAAATGGAAACTTTGTGCGAGAATTGTTCCCTGGATATATACAATGGTTGGCGATCAATATATGGAGGTATTGTGTGGTGAAAAGTGCTCGAGAAACCCACCCATTTGTACACTACTGACTAACGTCCAGTGAATTCAGACGAAGTGCATCATACACTGAATGTATTGTTATATTTGTTGCCGGTTGACATTATAGCGGAGGAGCGTTACAAGAGGCTGAGAAGGGAGGAAAACCAACTATTTAGGCAGTAAAAATGGCAGTGGGAGCAGAGGGAGAGGTAGAAAACCGAATTATGCAGGATGAATGGTGAATCCCGAAAATTTTTCCAGAGGGTAAGAAGATCGAATAACGGGCCTAATAATGGGCTGCCCTCCTGCAAGGACGACAATGGCAATCTGGTGCTCAAAATGTGGTGAGACCACTTTTCAACACTACTCCACTCAGATTCTTCCACTGAAGATAAGGAGGTAATGATAGTGGAAGGCAGTGTAGAGGCGAGATTTGAACGGCGATCTCCCGGCTTAAGAATAATAAAACCGCTGGTGCGGATGGGCTACTCGCTGAACTTTTTAAGGCAGGTGGCGAAGGACTGCTAGCCCACATGCATCGACTTATATGCGGTATATGGCTGGGGGATTCTATGTCTGACGATTAGACTCTAAGTGTATTATGTCCTGTATTCAAAAAGGGTGTTCCGTATGTCTGTTCCTACTACCGCGGTATCAGTCTTTTATCCATCGCATATAAGGTCTTGTCGAGCGTATTATGTGAAAGATCAAAGCCAATAATTGAAAACCTGATTGGACCTTATCAGTGTAGTTTTAGAGCAGGCAAGTCCACGACTGACCAAATATTCACGCTACGCCAAATTCTGGAAAAGACCCACGATAGCCCCATACGGGGAAAACTGTACGAAGCTATGTCTGAACTATGGATACCGGCAAAACTGATCCGCCTCTGTAGAATGACGCTGACCAACACCAAATCAGCAGTGAAAGTGGGGAAAGACCTCACTGAACCATTCTGTACCAAGCGAGGACTGAGACAAGGCGACACACTTTCGTGCAATCTCTTCAACATCTTAATGGAGATAATAATGAGAAAAGCTGCAGTAAATACGAACCAGACCATTAACACGGCGTATGCTGACGACATAGACATCCTTGGGCGAAATTTGCTAGAGGTTACTGCAGTATTGTCAAGAATCGAAAAGGAATCAGCGAAGGTGAGTCTTGCTGTTGATGAGGGCAAGACAAAACTGATGGTGTCAACGACTAGAGAAACCTCTCGACTTGGTCCGCTCTTGAGCGTTGACAACCGATTTAATTTTGAAGTGGTAGATGAATTTGTCTACATTCGAGAATTGTGCTTGCAAATAGATGCTACTTTGGACTCAGCAAGCAGTTTAGGAACAAAGCCCTCTCTCGACGGACAAAAGTCCGGCTATATCAGACTTTCATTTTACCTGTCTTGACATATGGCTCCGTAACTTGGGTTATATCGCAAGCGAATGAAAAACACCCGAGAGTATTCGAGAGAAAAAATCTTCGTAAAATATGTGGTCCTGATAGGGAAAACGGCGAGCACCGACGTCGCTGGAACCAGGAGCTATATATTTACATAGCTAGGCGAATCAAATTATGCCAGTTGCGGTGGCTAGGCCATGTTATCAGAATGGATGAAGATGAACTAGCGCGAAAGGTATTCGATAACGTACCTGATGGAAGCAGGGAAAGAGGACGACCAAGACTCCGCTGGAAAGACCAGGCAGAAGAATCCCTCCGTATCGTTGGTGTTACCAAATGGCGGGAAATCGCGAAGGATAGAGCCAGTTGGAGGAATATGTTGAAATTAGTTTAATTTGTTTGTTTAATTAATATGTGTAAGACGTGTGACCTCATGAGGTTGTAAAATAGTCAATAAAAGTAAAAGGACATTATAGGAGGATATATTAATCTTTGTCTGTCATCTGGTTAAGGCAACTCTCACTATGGGGAATGGTCGGGGTCGGGGACTAATCGAAAGGGGAACCACTATTTGATCGGAAATACCACACTCTCATAACGGAAGTTGAATCCTGAGACAAAGAATTTCCTGGTACAGAGCTATATGTGAATTCCTATTAACGCTTATTTCAGTTTTGATGGAACACTGTTTGACTGGTAGATATGCGGCGGAAGTAAAAGTCAGGGCACATAACTTCGGTAGATGCTGTAACGATGAGGAAGAGGATGAATCTACTGAAAATCTTTAAAAATAAATAATTGGTTTCCCATTGCATTCCATGAAGGAATCGGGGAGAGCTTCTCACAACCAGTGAGCTGTGCGCTTTCTAGTTGTATACTCACTGTTTGGAACCTACAGTTTTACACCGGTTCCGAACGGTATTTTCGAGAACCATTTTCATGGCTAAATACTCGATAGTGTTGCCGTCACTATGCAGGTGGTCAGAGTAGGAATCAAACCCAGAATCTCAAGTACAAGAGGCGCGCACACTACCCATTGCACCACCTTTACACTTTACACCACTCTTTACACTTGACCAGAAAGTGTAATCTGCTGGCTCCTTTAGGGACCTGCTAAAATTATCTCAGATATGCGTAGACAAGATTTTGAGGTTATTATAGCAAAATGGCTCTCCGGTGAAGCCAGCGCACAATTTAGTAAGCCTTTGGTATCAAAATGGACTAATATGTCTAAGTGTGTCATTCATCAACATCTCAGCCAACCTAATCTACAAGCTTTTCTGGAGTATTTATTTTTGTAAGAATTCACAAGAAAGATAAAATAAATAACACAACAGATTAACCATATGAATTTTATATTTTAAAACAAAAATAATTTCACATTTCTATCTGATTTCTACGTAGCATCATTGGCGAGAAGGCAATCTACCATCAAATTCAAAATGTGTTTATTGCAAAAAGACCTGTTGGTCATCCGAATGTCTAACAGGTGAGTATTGTTTCATTCATCAAAACAGCTCTCACCTAGTTTCCATTTCTAAACTCTCTCTCTCGTTTTTCTTCTCGTTAAGGTTATCGTTGCGAATGGTGTGGTCTGACCACACACGCTGGATGTCGCATGTACCTGCTAACCGAATGTACATTCGGTTGTTTACAACCGATCTATTTACCTCCGCATTGTGTTTCAATACCACGTACCGAGGTGCCAATTAAAGAAATTATGGGTGTTCGAAAAACCGAATCCGAGTCGAATTTAGTTCGTGATTATTCATGTCGTAAGTACCAAAATTTCGAAGAAATGAATCGATTGCACAAAACTGAACTCAGTTAAATAGCAGGAAGTGCTCCTAAGAATGTTGTTGGTGTAGAAACTCATAAAGATGTTGTATTAATTTGTGGTGCAAAATTTGGATATACGATATATAATTTTTGGAAATCATTTTCATACAGTAACAGTAACACACACATAAACACGCAATACGCAACATCCTGCATTAATTCATTGACATTTCAAAATATCGCCTTAACATTATCTTTTACGTTTTGTGCCACTGTAGTTGTGATTTGGCTGTGTGTGTGTGTTGTGTGTTTTTGTGGTCCTTGTCATGGTTGTTTTCCCTTCCACCACACCCCCATCATGGAAGCGATAACCCACAAATATCCTTCATAGCATTTTCATTTGAATATATCCATCTCAATGAAATCGTTAAATACTCTATATCCATCAAAATCACTCATATTCCAAATTCAAAATTCATCAGTACAAGCACAACATTAGGATCGATACTTGTACATCTAAAACAATTGTTTTAGGTTCTTCCTTTCACTTGTTTTGTTTGTTAATAAATATTTTCTTTATTCTTATATATAATCTAGTACAATCTTGCAGATCCTTTGACAAAAAAAAAAGAAAATAATATAATAAAAATATCAAAAATATGCAATTTCAAAAATATTTATAATATATTGAGATTTTCGGATGTGTTCTGTATTTCACTTAATCGAAAAGAGGACTGAAATCGGTAGCAACAATTTAGATAGATTAATCAACTGCATATGGATTACAGAGATGTTTCTCCAAAGTACCTTTAAATATTGTCAGTGCCTTTAAAGATGTAGGATCCTATTATAAAGGGGTTTTCAACAGAGACGCTACAAAAGTAAATCGATAGGGACAGCAAACGATGCCATATTTTTTCCCGCTCTTTTGACATTTCTCTTCAGTAAGGTTTGCCATTTCATCATGGAAAGATATACGAGCCAACAACGAGTCGAAATTATTAAAATTTACTACCGAAATTTGGAGTCAGTGGCCTCAACTTTAAGAGCGCTACTTCCATTTTCTGAATTTCATTTCTGCCTGAATGGCTTCGTCAATAAGCAAAATATGGGTTATTGGTCAGACAGCAATCCACACGTAATCCATGAGTCATTATTGCATCCCGAAAAAATTACGGTTTGGTGCGGTTTATGGGCGGCGTCATTGGGCCGTACTTCTTCCGTGATGATCAAGACCGGCACATTACTGTGAATGCGAATCGCTACCGTTCAATGATAACCGAATATTGTTGGCCCCAATTGGATAATATGGACTTGGAGGACATGTGGTTCCAACAGGACGGCGCCACAAGCCACACAGCGAATGCCACAATCAATTTATTGGAAACCAAGTTTGGTGAACGTGTCGATTGGCCGCCTCGGTCGTGCGATTTGACGCCGTTAGATTATTTCCTGTGGGGCTACGTCAAGTCTATGGTCTATGCCAACAAGCCAGCGACGATTGATGAACTTCGTACGAATATCGAACGTGAAATTGCAGCAGTATCGGCCGATTTATGCTTGAAAACCGTCGAAAATTGAGTTCAGCGTCTGGACTTCTGCAAGCGTGCCCGTTGTGGCCATGCAAAAGAAATCGAGTTCCATACATAATGGCATCGAACGTACTTCCACAGGAATAAAGAATTTCATTGGTATCTAAAACCGGTTTTGTTTTATTTAAAACAACTTTTGTAGCGCTCTTATTGAAAAACCCGATATACATTGGACCGGGTCGGCTTCCATATAAAAAGAAATTTTACAAAGTCGAGGGCAAATATTAAAGATCGCCTCGATGTCGTGTGTGGCTTGGGCTGCGAGTTTCGAAAATTTTGGTTATGGCAACCGCAATTCAGCTGAATTTACGGTTACTACAACCTCTTCTCTAACAATTAGTTCTGTGGGTGTTGTGATCCTACATTCTGTGCCTCCAGACCGTCTATCATGCGAATGGCTGAGAGTTTCTAATCATGAGTTTGCATACAAAAAGAGCAGACTTAGCGTTGAAAATCTGTCTTTTGTTATTGCTTGAATGCAAATATAACATATTTGTAGCTTGTCGTAAATATAGTATACTTGTGTCCAAACACATTGTGTTTGCTATTGAATATTACATGTTGGAGACACAATGATTAATATGTTATAATACATGGTTTTTTGAGCCAAATGTGGATTTGTAGTTTGAAAATTGCTGAAACATACAAGAAGGCATTAGATCTTCAATTGCAAACATATACATACATGGTTCCTGCAATATGTAGCTGGCGCCGTTTTATCAGCGTGGTAGTCCCTATGCGACAGTAGTGGGCAGTTCTTGAAGACAGGAATACAGATTGCAGAGATTGAATAGTTGCCTGAGTGTTAGAGTAGTAAGGTAGTAGTAGTAGGTAGGTAGTAGGTAAGGTAGGTAGACAGGGTAGTCCCTGGGCGACAGTAGGGGGCAGTTCTTGAAGTCAGGAATACAGATTGCAGAGATTGAATAGTTGCCTGAGCGATTGGTATAATTTCAGCCTAGAAAGGCTGCAATGTTCTGGTAGCCTCTGTCTGGTTGCCTCTGTCCAGTTGGGGATGACGGTTTGTCCCAACCAGAGAACAAATACTCCGACTGGTATAAATTCATAGAGGATACAAACCCCACTTTGAAATCTAGTTGGGAGCCATGCAGATAGAAGACATTCTAACTTCTACCTTCTATTACCTGGTTTGCACCCCTTCCAGTCATGCCTGGTTATTAAGCCCTAGAACACATATCGGCAGGTGAGAGGATAATTTCCCTGTACTGTAATGGAATTGCCATGTCGTCAGCATATGCGGCGAGTGTGCTATCTGATGGGAATATAGGATAGCTAAATGCAGCTTTACTCGTATTACTTCACTGGTGCTCTGGCGACAGTTCCATTGTAGAATATAAAACTTCCTTTGTTAGCGTGCCATTGATCACAATATTACCCGCAACCGTTGGTAGACAAGTCCGAACACATGCCTTCGACCCAGTTTCCTGGGAGAAAGCAGGGGGTCTAACGATACAACCCTTCATGTCATCCACCGCCCGTTTTGTTCTTCCAGATATCCCAGTGGGGTGGGAGTCGTCGAGAGGACGTTGTGCAGTATTTACGCGTTTAATTCCATCACAAAGACATCCTAGAAGACCGTAACTCTTTCTTAACTCTTTATTCTTTGAGTTTGAATTTATATATACGCGTTTAATTCCATCACAAAGACATCCTAGAAGACCGTAACTCTTTCTTAACTCTTTATTCTTTGAGTTTGAATTGCAGTCTCGCTCCATCCTTGAGAACTTAGGAATTCTCTGAATTTGCAGATTTTTGTTTCGATGGAGGTTTCCCCTTACCTCAGTAGGAACTTGTGGGGCAAGCGGAATCAAGTGATATGTTAAGAGCTTCGGTTAGATCATCAACCTCAGCGGTATTAACTAGTTCAGGGTAAATAATAGTTTGCCGAATGCCGTTCAAAATTTATTTGTATTTGGTTCAAAACGAACTTATGGTGGTAAGAGTTAGCTTAATTTCCGAAAATATTTTCGTTATCCCCAATTTTTCAAATATATTTGGGAATTTTTTACTGCAAAACATTGGCTTGAACATTGGGTAATTCTTTTGTGTTCCGATTCTCGGTTCTATACCTGACACAATTTATGGGCCTTCAGTGAACACCGTCGTTACGATACTCCGGAAGCTTCCATCAGAATATATAACATATGTTGAGCAGCAGGGTATTGTCACCGAACCTTTCTAAGGATACGATGAAATGGTTCGTGTACGACCACACAGTCCAGCCTTTTTACCGTAAATGGTTTTTAGGGGCATCATTTTGTTCAGACTGTCTTGCACCAAATCAGGCTCCTGCATTAATGACAAGATCTGGCACTGCGACGTCAACTGGATCTCTTGCGTTCGGCTCCTGTAAGAGAGTGCAGTTCATAAAATCCTACCACCGTAGTCATAACGAAATGATAGGTACTGGGTGTAAGGTCCGTACGAAGAATGTCTAATTTTAATGTTTTTCAGACTTGGTCACGTCTTACTCAAGAGTTGATTCATAAAAGTGTCTAAGTCTACAACTAATATGAACATGTATGTTTGAGCCAAATACAACCATGCTAATCATTAGTGATGCACAGTTCTCCAGAACCGGTTCTCTACAAGACCCGGCCGGACCGGTTCTTACAAGAACCGAATAACGGTTCCAAAAGAACCGAAAACTGTTCCAAAATAACCGAAAAAGGTTTCAAGTGGACCGAAACACGTGTTCAAATAAACAAAAAATGGTTCTTAAAGGAACAATAAACCGAAAACGGTTCGAAAAGGTCAAGAATCGATTCTAACAGAACTGAAAAACGGTATGAAAAGAACCGGTTTCAGAATAACAGGACTATCCTTTGATGGTATGAAAATATGTATTTTATTCAAATTTTATATTCTTATAATACGATATTGCACTTAAGCCTCTCTGAGACAGCAATTATCTGGAAACCGGAACCGGTCCAAATATCCGGTTCTTCAAAAACGTGGAACCGCACATCACTACTAATCATGCTTGTCAGTATTCAGTTCTTGCGAAATTTTCGTAAGAAAATTTTCCAATTATCTCCAAACGGAAAATTTTGTTGCGGAGAGGTACCATTTATCTTTGACTTAACTTGTAAATATTTCATTTATAATTCCTCTACGCACTCCATTTTATTTTTAACGCATGTGGTGTTACTTTTGGTTGTTAAAATTTTCGAAATGTCAAAATTCCGGTCCCAAACAATTATCAAACAATTGTTTTCGTACGAAATAACTTTGGCGTAACAACCCTGTAATTGATTTTGCCTACGACATTCTCGCAAAGAGCTGAGTACCAATGAAATGAAAACTGAGCGAAATTTTCGGTTCATGAAATTTTCGTTATTTTTTATGCACGTACTTTTTATGGCAACGAAAATTTTATAAAAACTGAATACCGGGCTTAAAACAACAGCTTTTCGTAGAAAATTACCATATTATCGTTTACCGCGCCCCCACACGTTGGACACGGCTTTTTTACAGTGTCATGAATTGAAAGTCATTAGTTAGATGAAAGCAGGTGGCTAACTTTTCGTTATAAATACGAGGGCCAGCGGACATCAAGTGAATAATAATACATGGGGAAAGTTTAGTTTCTGGCATTTGTTTTATCTGGAAAACTGTGTGGGTGTTGCAGAAATCAGGATTCATTATCAGGGGATTTGAAAATGTTTAGTTTATTTTTAGAAATTGCACATTTTTGATATGACTCTCTTAACAATGTAGATAAATTTAAAAATGTAGTTCTTCTTTTTGGAATTAAAAATAATAATTTCTGTCCAAATGAAATGGACCAAGTTATTTGGTCTACATTGAATTTGAATATCGATTCTTTCTTTAAATTTTCCGTTTTATAATTCTGTCTATTTGTTTCGAACTTATTTATTTAATTTATTTTAATTCTCTTTTGTTTTTGTTTGTTAAACAATTTATTTTCTTTTATTTGATTTTATAATTTCTTGCTTTCAACTTTAATCTGCATAAATGCATATACTACACATGTGTATGTACGCCGTATGTTTGAGTAGAAGAATATGATCTGAACGATATTGAAATTGCCGAAACTGAAGCTGCATCAGCAGCAGCAGTAGCAACATCAGCGATAACTTCAACAACAACACCGGCTATAAACATCCCCGGCAGACAATTAGGTTATGAACATTCGGATGCTCTTAGTTTAAGGGATCTTTTAATATTGCAAAGACAACGTTTAGAACAATCAAAACAACATTTTCTTCTCTCCTCTTCACCCTCATCGTATGCCCCTTCGCCTGTGCCTGCAGCCGATGAAGCAGTGACTTCCACGCAAATGCTTGGTAATGATAACGACAAAGATGCCGCACCTATTGATGAGCAAAAAACTCAAACACGTCAACAGGATGACGTTAACGATGATAGTGATTTACAAGTGAGACAGCCTAAGAAGGATGCCTCAAAGTTAACGCGCTATAAGTTCCAAAAGAATATTGAAAAATCCCCATCCACGTCGTCGTCCCTGCATTTATTTTATACGAATATAGTGCGTAAGATACCCTATGCCGGAAGTGGCCGAAAACATCTCTCCTCCAATACCGATGACGACGATGAGGATGTGGGCGTTTGTGATGTAAGTGGTGGCTACGTAAGCGATGATTACGATCATTGTGATGTGGAATTGAGAAAAAAGTCCAAAGATAGTGGTGCCCCAAAAACAGAAATATTAAGCGATGGCAGCAGCGGTCAACGTGTGACCCCCGGCACGGGCAGCGATATTGAATACCATGGCGATGCCGAAGGAGAATCTACCCATCATGAGGGTTTCTATGAAACTTCAGATACAGGTGGCGAATTGACTACTACCGATGATATTGATTCTAGTATGAATCCGCTGAGTAATTTAAGTTGTAACAGTAGTAATAGTAATACATCCATAGAGAAACGTATTAGCATAGATAGACATAGAAATGCGCACAATCTCCAGTTGTCCGCCATAAGCCACGGCAAGACAAAGCGGACAGCAGCCCTCAACACTGCCTTAGGTGCGTTCGAGAGTACGAAACAAAAGACTGCAGCCAGACCCATACTTAGCACTCCCAAGGGCCATACGAAGGGAGTTGGTGGTGGTCATCACCATCCTATAAGTTCTCCCAATTCAAGTGATTGTTCGTCGGCTTCCCCAGTGCCACGATTACCAAATCCCTCCTCAGCGCCCCAGCCTCTGTCACCGGTCGGACGTAGTAAATCCTTCCAGGAACCCGGAGTCAAAGTGCATTCACAAAGTCCCTCGGCAAGATATAAGAAGTATGCTCGATTTTTCCAACGAAGACGTTCAAAACGCTCGAATGCCGCCTCCATAAAGTCAGGAGCCAAGAATGTCCATAGCAATTACAGTCTTGATACTATGTATCAGAATATTGAGATTACCATACAGGATGAAGATGGCAATTATCAGGACTACGATGATAACTTTGATACCTATTGCCGCCACAGACGAAGCGCTGATTTGGCTGATGTCGTCGATGAGGATGATGATGATGATGATGACGATGAAGAGGTACTAAAGGAATACTCACAGTTTAAGGGTAATCGCCTGAGGCCGCACCATCACACGGGCATATACGGCAGCAGTGGCATTCACAGTGATGACGGTGGCGGCGGTGATATCAGCGATGGTGCCAGTAGTCGCAGTCGTTCGCGACTGAGCGAGAATGAGCATTTGTTCGGAAAGATTTTGAAGCGAATGCGTCGTTTTTCGCTGGGTTGGCGTAAACCGCGCTATCATAAACGCAGAGGTGATTTTGACTTTATTGTAGATAAGAATTTTATATTTTATGTTTTTTTGTTTTTATCAAAATGACATCTTGAATGGGTGCCACGTTTTGTAAAATTATAATATTTGATTAACACTATTATGCTTTGTAACTAATCAACATGGTACAACTATATACGGTAAACGCGCACTTTCCTGTCAAATTTAATTCATATGTATGACACGGTAGAAGATGCAGTACGTGCTGTTGTAATTGTAGGCAACAACAAAAGGCATATTGTTTTTGTTTCGTATATATTTTCTGTCAAATTTAGTACATGTGTTTGTCTACAATAAAAGTAAAAAAAGTACAAAATGTGAAACATGTGAATTTGACATAACAGAAGCACAGAAGCTAGAAAAAAGTTCAAACCAGCTGTTCTAACGAGCTTATAGCCCTGAACACACTGCACTTAAAACCTCGTGTTTGGAGATTTCGTTTAACCAAACATCTGTTTTTCAATACAATAATCAGCTGTTAATTTATAAGAAATCTTGAAATGAGAGAATAATGTGAATGCGGTATACCTTCCATATTCTACCGTGGTGTATGCCAAAAATAAAAGTAAACAAAAATTTACAAAAACAAAATACATATAAATTTGACATAAAAGAATCATACAACAAAAAAAAGTTGAAATCAACTGTTTTAATGATACTACCATTGTTATTGTACCATGTAAACCATTATTTTTTTAATTTAGTAGCAGCTATTTTTCGGGTTGCAAGTTAAACTTGGTTTAATGGTCTGTTAGTTAAATATTAAATTAAAAGAACTAAGCAATACCTCAAGTTCAGCATTCTCGGTTTGAACCAAGTTTAACCAACAAACAACATTGAACGACATCCCAAAACTGTCTCCAAGTTATTGTAGTTCGGGCATTATTTTGTAAAACGCAACACGATTTATTATGACGGCTGCAATAAAACTAGGAAACAACTATAGAGCTTCTTAATGTGTGCTAAAGTAAACTGACTACAGAGATTTTGCACTGGTTCTAATGTACAGTGTGGTTCAGTCACGCCTGGGCAAATTTTCATTTCATGAAAATATGTCCATCTACGACCATCCCCGAAAATGCAAGGGGACGAAATGGAAGCGATTTGAAAATTTTCGGATTGGTGGTCGGAGGGTATTAGGGTAAAATTTCTAAGTTCTGAACCAGTGGTCGGATTTTTTGTTTTTGGGCTTGTAGGAAAGGCCTTTAAGAGACCTTTCAGAATCATTAAATAAAGTCAAATTGCAGAAATACGGAGCTTTAAAAAAAAAATTTGGAAAAAAGACATAAGAACGTGCACATAATCTCAATTTGCTCATCCAGATGGCAGGCAACTTATGTATTTTTCTCTTGGCTTTCCAAAATGCCCTAAACGAAGCCCAGAGCTCTTACCGTTTCAAAGAGAATAAAAACATAAGTTACTTGCCATCTGGCTGAGCAAATTGAGGTTATGTGCACGTTCTTATGTCTTTTTCCCAAATTTGTTTTTGAAAGCTCTGTATTTTGGCGATTCCACTTTTTTAAATTTTCTCATTCTGAAAGGTCTCTTAAAGGCCTTTCCAACAAGCCAAAAACAAAAAACTCCGACCACTGATTCAGAACTTAGCAATTTTACCCTAGTTCGAAAATCCGAAAATTTTCAAATCGCTGCCAATTCGCCCCCTTGAATTTTCGGGGATGGTCGTAGATGGACATATTTTCATGAAATGAACCAAGGAATACGCTGGTGAAATTTGTCCAGTCGTGACTGAACCACCCTGTATAATACGTTTTAATGCGAAAAACATCCAGTTTCTAATTCAAAAGTCAACAACACCAAATTGAAAAAGTAAAAAAGTCCTTTCATTAGCCATTGAAAACAGAGATAATTTAGCTGTGTTGGACTTCTAGAAATCAAGAAACTAAGTCAGCTTAAGTTTACGAAATATCACGAAATACAGATTCCAAAATTAATGTTTCGACTACAGAATTATTATCAAAATATTTTGGATGCCAATTTAATGTTCGTTTTACAAAATATTCCCCGTTGGAATAATTGCATTTGATTTGACTACTTTTGTTATGTTTCAATTATTTTTTTAATTATGTAAATTTTAATTTTGATTTGTGATATCTCTCAAAATGTATCTGGTTTCTGGTTAATTTTAAGATTTTTTTGTTAGTTATGTTTTGTTTATTTAAAAATTAATCGAGCTACTAATCATTCATTTTCGTTATAATCTTTGGCACCGTCTGTATATCACAGTCTCTGCGACGTAAAACAAACACAAATCATTCGCTCTCACTAACAATCCGCTCAAAATGAATATCATTTGACACTAATCATCAATCCGTTTATTCTTTTTATCAAATTTAAAAGCTGCATGATTGACTTTTAAATGAAATTAACAGTTATGGCATGAATGCAACTAATAAACTAAATATTAACCAACTAAATATGTACATATAGAACTAAGAACTAAATAGGCGACCACAATACAGGTTGATTTCCACAAAAAATTGCAAAAAATTCAACCGTTTCTAAACAGCTTGATCGATCAAGATTATATAAACAACTATTTCCAGTAGAAACAAATTTCTAAGTTTGACAAGATCGGGGTTGCCACATTTCGACTCCCACAGTGCAGCTCCAGTGGAGTCTGTGGAGTTCCAATATGGGAATTTAAATAGCGTTATATCTCAGCTATGTCTGTGTGAAATTCCATTATTCCCAATGTTTTGTAGAAATCCCTCACTGTGCACAAGTAGGGTGAATTAGACGAGTTGTGGATTGGTAAGCATGCACGACTCTTGTACATGAAGAACACAAGGTCTGTAACGCACTGATCACTATCAGTTTATTTTAACGTCGTTAGGTGTGGCAGACATTATCAAGAATCTAATTAAAATTAGAAATTCTGTTAGGATTTAAAATACATCACCTACACCGGAATTCTGTAACTTTTTAACGATAGAAATCGGCAGTTAAATTGTCAAATTTCATAAAATTGCTATATACAATTTCCGAGTTTTGTCAAGTTAACTACTGATTTTTAACGTTAAAAAGTTACGGAATTCCGGTGCAGGTAAAGTATTCAAAAATCCAAATAGAATTTCTAATTTCAATTAGATCCTGGTGCTGAAATTTAAAAAGTCTTTTTCAAAATCGAAATATATCAATTGCAACAGTTGATATTTAGAAGGCGCCAATGGAAATTTCAAAGATCAATTGAAATTTAAAATTTGCCAGGTGAAGCTAAAAAATCATTAACTTGCTTACTTACTTAGGCAGCCTCACACAATCCAGAGGGGTCAAGAGCCTTATAAATTCCGATAACATGTTTCTCCAACCGGCTTGATCTTCAACTTTTCTCCTCCAGTTGGTAATACCAAGCTCTCGCAGGCAATATTCTACCAGGTCTTTCCAGCGAACACTTGATCGTCCTATTTTTCGATGTCCTTCGACTACGTCTTCTAATATCTTTCGCACTGGATTGTAAACTCAACATTTTGATACGTATAACTACGTCGATGTCAGAATACAGATTTTATAACTCGTGGTTCCTCGCTCGCCGATACTCGCCGTTTTCTATTATAAGACCACATATTTCTCGGAGCATTTTTCCCTCCAAGCATTTTTCCCTTCATCGGTATGTGATATGACCCAGGATTCTGTGCCACAAAGCTATTCAGGTTGTATGAGAGATCGATATAGTTAGGTCTTCGTTTCTCGAGAAAGGGTCTTATCTCTAAAGTGCTTGCTTAGCCCGAAATAACACCTGGTTGCAAGCACAATTCTTCGTTTGATTTCTAGGCTGATTTTATTGCTTCTTTTTATGGCAGATCTGAATTAAAAAAAATTCGTCAACTACCTCGAAATTATAACGGTTATCAACGTTCACCCTTTCATCCAATCGGGTGGATGTTCTACTTGCCGAAACCATTAATTTCGCCTTGTCCGCCTCATTTACAGCCAAACCAACTTTTGCTGATTCCTTCTCAATTCTCGAAAATACTGCAGGAACTTCTCGAGTAATAAGCTATGAAATAGCTTCTCAAACAACCGATCGGAGCCAGTGTAATACTGTAGGTCCCAATCAGTGACTGAAAACTGGAAAGCGCACAGCTCAGTGATTGTGAGAAGCTCTTCGCTATCTCTTCATGGGATGTAATGGGAAAATATTTATTTTATTTAACTTCTCGAAGATTTCGCCCAATGATGTCTATATCATCAGCATACGCGAGCAGTATGTGGCTGATAGTTTTAATGATCTCAATTAATATGTTGAAGAGATCCCATGATAGGGTGTCACCCTGCCTCAGACCTTGCCCCGTACTAACGATCTTTACTGAAGATTCTGTCATTTTATAAATGCGGGTCAGTTTAACAGCAATGCCAAGCTACGACATAGTTTGGTACAGTTTTCCCCGTATTGGGTTTTCGAAAGCAGCCTTATAATCTATAAGGAGGTGGTAGGTGTCGATTTGTTTGTCGTGGAGTTTCTCCAGGATTTGTCTTAATGTGAATATCTGGCCGATAATTGTTTTTCCTGGCCAAAAGCCACACTGATATGGTCCGATCAAGTCTGCAACAAACGGCTTTAGTCGTTCGCATATTACGCTGGAGAGGACCTTGTAGTCGATGGATAAAAGGTTTATTCCACGATAGAAATACTCGGAACGCCATTTTTTCAAAACAAAACAGTATGCTAAGACTCCAATCGTTGGCTATGCATTCATTTAGCCAGATTTTGCATATGATACATTGATGCTTGCTCCTTTCCAATTCATAACCGCCAGTCTTAGACAGCTCAGCCGGTGTCCATTTGCACCAGCAGCTTTGTTGTTCTTAAGCCGGGAAATTGCAGTTTCAACTTCGCTTTGGCTAGGAGGGGGCACTCGACGGCATCGTCCTAAATGTGCGCAACACCTATCATCTATATTGAAGTCTCATGGGATAAGTAAAGCAGGGAAGTGATCCCTTCATATTCCTAACATACTCTATACATCTGTGACAAGATTCCCCGTCCATGTCGCTACAAAAGGGGGCCCTGATCCACTTCCGTTGGTTTGGCTTTGTAGTTTTGGGTAGAATTTACGAATCTCATTCTTCTTTCTGTAAGATTGAATTTGCTAACTGCCACGCTTTCTCCACAACCATTTATTATTCTTAAACGGTTCCTACCTCCTCTTCTCCTTATACCGCTCTGTCGCGACTCGCGTTGCAACTCAGTGAAGCATTGCCATACGTGCAGCGTTCTTTTCATCACTTGCCGTGCGACACTCTTCATCGTACCATGGTTAGTCTTTAAGCGGTTTTTCATAACCAAGTACGGTTTCTGCAGTAGTTTTCATAGAGTGGGAAATGTACTTCCACTGCGCTTCAGGAGCATGAGGCTGGAGCGCGCTATTCGCCAGTATCTGGATGAGCTTCTCTGCATTGGTCGTGGCTATCTCTGGTAATTGCAGCTTTCCAATGTCTGGTTCCGTACGACTTTCACTCAGCCTAACATTGTGTGGCCGTCGGTGTGCGCGGCTCTTGTACATGAGGAAGTGGGTTCGATCTCTGCTCAGACCACCTTACACTTCTTTCGACGACGGTCACCTCGCTTAGTGATGGCGACACTATCGACTACTTAGCCATGAAAAATCTTCTCAAAATACCGTTCAGAAACGGTGTAAAACTGTAGGTCCCAATCAGTGAGTCTAAAACTAGAAAACGCACATCTCACTGATTGTGAGAAGCTCTCCCCAATGCCTTCATGGGATGTTATGGGACACCATTTTTTTTTTAACCTTGTGCGAACCTTTGCTACATTCAGGTAATGACCCGAATGAATATTAGCTCCTCGAATCACACGAACGTCCATTACACTAGTAAAGTGCCTTCCATGAATTACCAGGTGATCTATATGGCTCTTCGTCTGTTGATGAGGGGATATCAAAGTAGCCTTATGGATGGATGTCTTTATGTTGGAATCTCGCACTAGTGAGAACCATGTTTTTCGCCGCAGCAAAATCTAACAGTCTCATTCCGTTATCGGAAGTGATGGCGTGTAGACTGAAAAACTCTCCCTGCCGGCTCTCCCTGCCGGCTTTAACATTAAAATCACGTAGAACAATCTTAATATCAAAGGTAGGGCAACGGTCGTATGTTCCCCCTAGGCGCTCAAGAACATGTCCTTGGTGTCCTCGTTTTTCCCCTCCGTCGGGGCATGTACACATATTAGCGATATGTTGAAGTACTTCGCTTTTATGCGGATGGTGCCTAAATATTCACTAACGGTGTTGAATCCTAGGTCCAGATGTCGCAGTCTTTTTCCAACTACAAATCCGCAACCAACTTCTTGCTTTTTATCATGGCAGTTGTAGTATATGTCACAGATCTTCTTCCATGTACAACCATGACTTGTCCATCGCATCTGCATCCACCAGTTGGATAGTGGCACTGGATCTGTTTAATGTTCTAACATTCCAACGGCATATCCGTAAATCGTTGTCCTTATAACGTTTGCGGGGGTCGTCAACAAATTGGGGGATTTTATGTTTCTCATTGTCAAGCACAAACTAAATGACGCAACTTGCTTAAACTTTTACAGTAGCCTATTAACAGATGGTAGTTGAGAGGACAGTGTTGATGTGTACTTAAATACAAGGGAAGTTCAAAAAGTCACGGAACTTTCGAACCGCACATGTAAATAAATTCGTACACTACCTCGAAACTAAAACGTTAATTTCCCGTAATCGGATGGAGTCTCTGCTTGTTGAAACCATTTAATTTGTCTTGTCTTCATTGAACTGGCGAACCCACTTTTGGTGATTCCTTCTCGATTGTCGAAAATACTGCAGTAACTTCTCGCCCAATGATATTTACATCACCAGCATATACGAGAGAGATGTGGTTTTTGCTGCTGATAGTTTAATTCATGTTAACTGCAGCTTTCCTCATTATGATCTCAATTAAAATGTTGAAGAGATCGTACGGTTGGATGTCGCTCGGTCTGGGGCCGCACCTCATGTTAAGTGGTTCTGTAAGATCTTTACCAATATTCGCTTAGTATTTCGTGTCGGTCCGTGTCGGTGCGTGTCGTTCTACATAGCCGTATCAGCTTAGCAGGAGCACCAAGCTCATGTCTAAAGCTTTGTAAAGTTTTCCCCGTATCGGGCTATCAAACACTCACAGAAAAATTCGGTTGAGACAGCCGAATTAGCCGTAACCGAATTAAGAGGTTGAGGTTGGCACAACCTCAGTAGAGGTTGGCACAACCTCAGTAGAGGTTGGCACAACCTCAGTAGAGGTTGACACAACCTCATTAGAGGTTGACACAACCTCATTAGAGGTTGACACAACCTCATTAGAGGTTGTCACAACCTCATTATAGGTTGTCACAGCCGAATTAGAGGTTGTTACAACCGAATTTAGATAGTGTCACAAATTAATTATTAACGTTTTTTATTATTAAATGATGATTTAGTTTTTATTATAAGCGAGAAAATAAAGTCATACTTATTGGGTAATCTATATCATAATAAATTTGTTTAACAAGCCTCTTCCGACCTTTTTCAAGTCCCGGCCATCACGGGACACCGCACTAATTCTGACATTCGGCTGATGTATCGGTTGATTTAGGTCCTAAACAATTTTGTATACAGACGATTGCAGCACATCTCACATGACCGACCATGAAAAACTTGAAAACTGTTGATATCTGCTTCAATAATTTCTGCAAAATAAGACCTTTTAATACAAAACATATTTTACTTACCTTTCTTAATAACAGCAAACAATTTTGAAATTTTTTAATTCTTTTTAAAATAACATTTGATTATAGAATTTTAAACGTCATATGTTAAATACATGGCATTAGGTCGTGGTAACCGAATTGAATTTGGTTGTATCCACAGAATTCATGAGAAATTCGGTTACGGCAACGGAATTGACGCCAAATTCGGTCGTTGCAACCGAATTAAAGCTAGATTCGGTTACTGCGACCGAATTCATACCAAATTCGATAGTTACAACCGAATTGATGACAAATTCGGTTACTACAACCGAATTACTGCCAGATTCGGTTACTCCAACTGAATTTGGTACCAATTTCGGTTCTTGCATCCGTATTTATTTCAAATTCGGTTGTTCCAACCGAAATTTTAGAAAATTTAGTTGACTGAACGAATATAATTGAGGATTCAGTTGTCACAACCGAATCAAATAAGAAACGGGGTTGCTTCAACCAAATTTCGGTTGTGGGGACTAAATTCGGTCGTAACAACCTCAATTCGGTTGTGGCAACCTCAATTCGGTGGTAACAGCCGAATTTATGGTTGCTACAACCTCTTTTCAAACAATTAGTTCTCTGAGTGTAGGCATCCTTAAAATCTACCAAGAGATCGTATGTCGATTTGGTATGCGTGAATTTTCTCTAGAAAGCATTGTAATGTAAATATCTAGTCGGTGAAGAATTTTGCGGGTTCAAAGCCACACTGTCCAAGTTCCGATCAGGTCTGCCTCAAATGGCTTTAATCTTTCGCCCATTACGCTTGAAAGAACCTTGTTTCCAAAGGAAACAGCTTTTTCCACAATAGTTGGTCCGTTTTCTCTGGTCGCCTTTTTCGACATTATGCTACAGACCTATTAAAAACTGCCGATCCATCGTCACAAATGTCTTAAGACGTTTGCTAATGTTGCTGCCATTTATGTGCCTGTTTATCAAATCTGTTAGTACAGATGGAAGGTGCCATTAGACGATGTGTATTTTACACGTGACATGTCACTTTAACAACCCATGTGTAATTCTGCGTGTATGTCAAAATGAGGATTGTACTTGGACTTGTACAGGGTGTCCGCCGGGTAGGTATACTACTTTGTTTTTTTTGGTAAACATTAGCCTTGACAGTTCATATCTGGCAGTCGTGAAGTAGAGACGTGACAAATTTATTATGGAAAAATATTCGATAAACCAACGTGTTTTAATCGTTAAAACATTTTATCAAAATCAATCATCGATTACTCTGACGATGAGAAAGTTACGTGAAATTTATTATTTCAAGAAATGGTGATATTGATTGGCCTCCACGGTCGCCTGATTTGACTGCTCCGGACTTCTTTTTGTGGGGATATCTGAGAACAGACCAGAAACGCTTGAGCAACAAAAAGAAATACCGCGTGAAATGTGTGAGAATGTAATAAAAAAATGTGCTCAAAAGGTCTCGCATTTGTGAGGCTAACCGAGGCGGACATTTATCTGATATTGTATTCCAAACCTAATTGCCGACATTAAATAAAACATTTATCAATATAAGATCCATTCTCTTTCATTTAATGAAAAATTATAAACAAACAAAGTAGTATACCTTCCCGACGGACACCCTGTACATTCGGTTTATCATTGTTCAAACGTACATGTGTAATTACTCGTGACATAACCTCGGTTTGTCATTAACAGCTGATTCGTTATGTGCGCATTGTTGTGGTTTTGCCAAAAACAGCTGATGTCACCAAAGAAACTGATGTCACCAAACAAGAACAAATAAAACGAGTGAAGCGCCTCGTTTCTCTGCTCTCTCTCTCTCTCTTACACTCTTCGATGAATATTTCAATACACGAGCAGTTTTCTGATGATGTTACAGTATCTAACTATAGAAATTCCAACCATGTTTAAATACAATTACATAAAGTATGTAAAAAGTAAGAAATAATCAGGTTATGACGCGAGAGAGAAATGCGTTTGACTTTCTGGTTCTCTTCTACGAGGGTTACCAAATTGCGCAGTTTTTCTTCACTACCTGTACATCCTCTTTGATGTCACATTAAAGACGATGAAAAATTAGACGACCAGAAGATGTCCGGAATTTGGAAACCCTGGTAAAAGAGAACCAAAAAGTGCTAGAAATTCACTCAAACGTTTTTCTCTCTCGCGATATATCTTGATTATTTCATACTTTTGCATAGTTTATGTAATTTTACTTCAAAATGGGTGGAATTTGTATAGTTTAATACAAAAACACTATCAAAAAGCTGCTCGTGAATTGAAATATTCACTGAAAAGAGTAAGAGAGAGACTAGAGAATGGCTAGGGTTTCACCCGTTTTGTTTGTTGGCATTTGAGTGAAGATAAATTTTGACTGTCTACGTCAGGGGGTTCTATGCCACAGCTGATCAACCTTAGAGTTGGGAAAACATGAAGAATCGGGTAAGAAAGAGAGATAGCGATAGGTGACTGGATGTATGTAGGGTTGGTCAATGTGTTTTTCACACATTTGCCTTTGTGCATTGAACCTAAAGTACAAAACTCATCAACTGAGAGTATTTATATGATAATTAAATCGAGGAAAAAAAGGGATAGCAAGTGAAATAAAGCAAAATGTAGTGAAGTGTTAGAGTAAAATTATTTATAGAGATTGCAATTAAAACACAAGTTTACTAAAATAACGAGTTTTCTCATTCTGCCTGGGTTGCCAAGTCCAAGAAAAACAGCTGTTGCAGACTATGTATATTTCTATGTGGTCTACGTATACATCGTTTTTGGTCACATGCATTGACACATGAAAATAGAGCACGCTCTAAATGATTTATTTACATATGACATTTACACATGGCTTTTACACATGTAATTTTTGAAAGTGATCACACCACATTTATAAATTTGACAGTGGGAAAAGTGACATGTCACGTGTAAAATACACGTCGCCTAATGGCACCTGAAGCACCGGATGGTAGTTAGCATACGGTATTTGAAAAAGTATAAGAAATACGATATGATTGGTGATATTTCGATTAACGATAGCTAGGATAATGTTTCGTATAGATACATGTCACCGAAGCCTTTAGGGGAAGGTTGGTTTTATCAAAGACTTCATAATCGCATTTGAAAGGAAAAGTGAGCGGGCGTTCAGTCGAATATTTCTGTAGCTTAGTTTCCCATTTCAAATCATGTTGGTGTTGGGAAGAGCTTCAGGACCTACATATCTATTCAATTTTTTAGTATACGACTGTGTGTGTGTTTATCTCTCTATGTGTCCTTAAATACTAACTAGAGAATGATTGTTATGCTAACCCTTTATAAATTGGCTATTTACTATTAGCTCGTAATAATATCCTATTTACTATTTTATATCCTTAAAAAATATTAAACGCAAACATAATTTTATATACTAAAAATTAATTTTTCACAATAGCTCGTAGTATATCAGAGGAATTCAGTAGCGGTGATGCTCCCCGATTCAAAGACGAAGAATCAGTGGACAAAGTTGAAGCAATGTCCGGAGTGCCGGGTGGTAGTGCAGCTGGCTGCAGCAGTGGTGGTTCATCTTCGCATTATCGGCCAGAGTCAGCATCGGGACATAAATCCGATAAGTCTGATAAGGAGAAAGAGAAGAAGGAAAAGGAACGTGAAGAAAAGGATATAGGTAAACTATCAGCTAATCAAATATCATAGCTTAACAAGTTACTAAAGAGTTGTATGAATTGGTATTCCGATTTGCAGAAGCGATTAAAGTATTCGATGGTAACAACTCATTTCGTCGTCAGCTTTATCGCGTTATAATCGTACCTCGTACTTATACCCTGGAACAATTGTTAACAACAGCATTACGGGCTTTTCATATATCACGTGATCCAGGCGTAAGTGTTTGTTGTTTTCATTCCATATTGTATTTATTGGTGTCAAATATACTGTAATTTGGTTTGGCCAATAGGCATTTTCTTTAACCGATTTTTATGCTCCCGCTGGCATGGAGGATGCACCATTACAAGATCCCAATCCAGTGCTAAGTTTGAATCATGTAGAGGGCAAACGACCAGCTATATTTCTTCGGTTTCAAGACAAGGACAATGGTTTTGTGCGCGTTTATCCTGGCAAATTACAGTGCTCTCTGGAAGAGCCATTTGTTAGTGTTCCTGTCGATACTACGACCACTATTAAGGATTTGATACGTGATGCTCTAGATCGATTTGGTTTACAAGATAATCAAATCGATGATTACAGGTGACCATATTTGAATACTTCAATTGATTACAAATTCCATGTCAATTTTCCATTTCCAGATGTTCCCAAGTATTATTAGATAGTGGTGTTACCGAACGCATTTTATCCTGGACCGAACGTCCTTGGAATATTATGAAACAAATGGGCAAAGACTCTATACGTCAAATGGAATTGATGCGTTTCTATATGCAACATAGACAAGATCCTCATGGCCCCAACATTGCACTCTTTGTGGGCAATCTGGATCCGGGTAAATCTCAAAGGAAGTATGAGGACTTTCTCAATAAGTATCTGACAGATGATTGTAAATTTACGAGTATTGGTCCAATCTATTATGAATACGGTTCCGTGGTACTAACATATGAAGATGCCCAAAAAGCGGTAAGTCCCGAATGTGTGTTTCAAAGACGCTAATGACATTGGTTACCTTTAGGTACGAGCTTTTTACATATTACGTGAGGTGCGTTGGGATAGCAAGGATCTTTTGGTTATGCTATTGCCAAATATCGAACCTAGCATGGTGCCAGCAGACATGAATCCATTGTTAGTTTTTGTTAATGTGAAATCTGGTGGCTGCCAGGGTCTAGAATTGATATCAAACTTTAGGAAACTACTAAATCCCTTTCAGGTGTTTAATTTAGAGAATGGTGGGCCATTACCGGGGTAAGTTGTTAAAGGAAACAAATGTTTAACAAGGAAAACACATAATCAGATTTATCAGACGCAAGTTATCGATATGAAAATATATTGGGCATGGTACAATAATATCTACATTGAAAAAGCAGCAGGTATTGTTGTAGTTTTAGGCAGCAATAATGGTGATTTTGTTTTGGTTATATCCGCTTCAGTTGTCAAACTGTACACAAATGCATATCAACAACACAAGTACAAAAACAAAATACACATGAGTTTGACAACTGAAGCGAAACATCACATGAACAAAATTAAATCAGCTGTTCAAACGACTTTACCATGTAGATATCAGTGTACTATGATGTTGGGTGCCCCAATAAAAGTCCAAGATTTTTGGGATTATTTTCCTGCGCCAGCTCTGAAATTTGACAGCTGTCATCTACGATTATTCCACTGAGACCGCTCGCCAACTTCGCGGAATTTTCGGTTTTGGAACTGCAACAATGCAATAATGGAACAATGTAACTGCAATGTTTCAACAAATTTTTAGAAACCAGGTCGATTATTTACAATAAGTCGATTTACCGGCTGGTCTCTCGAAAACATTGCTGCTGCACGCAAAGAAAAAATAGGTTTATTGCTCGGTTGCCACAACAAGACTTTGATTGATTTGTATTCATTTTTTAATCGCAATCGTTCGTGTAGTTCTCCCAAATAAACTCGTATATCGCAAATGTGTATCATGTTGTTACAAACGAGTTCTCGTTTGCATCATACGCGTACAAAATTACATTTGCCGCAAATTTAATAAACGTTTGCGATAATTGAAATTAGCCATTTTTCTAATGAGAGCACAGATTACGAAGAACGTAAATTTCTCTCATTCTGTTGACTGTATACACAGTCTTATCCACTCGTTTGGCATACACACTAACGCATACACTTAAAAGTGATAACACACTCTAATGCTTTTACCTTGTCTATATATCTTGGATGAACAATGGACGCGTTGTAGTTTGCTGCGTTTTTGGTTGTTACTTCAATGCGAGACGAGACAGACATATAAGTAGACAGTGAACAAATAGACAAAAATTCCAACTTTTTTAAAACAAACTTTATGGCTAAATCCAAAATCATAAAAGTTGGAAATTTAAACAAAAAGTGCATATGAAAGCCATAAATAAGTTTTAATTACAACTCGGTTGCTGTAACTGAAAGAACAGTTGGTGGAACCGTTTTTCGTTTATCGCAAACGTTTTTTCAGCTCTAATTTTTCATAACTCGTTTACTACAAACGTTTTTCAGTTCTCGCAAACGTTTTTTTTAGTCTGGGGCAACTACAACTCGGTTGCTGTAACAGTTGGTGGAACCGTTTTTCGTTTATCGGAAACGTTTTTTTCAGCTCTAATTTTTCATAACTCGTTTACTACAAACGTTTTTCAGTTCTCCCAACTACAGTCCCCAAACGAACTTCAGTTATCTGAGATTTCGTTTGGGAGGAACGAGTTTTGTTTTGCGTGTGTAAACAGCAGTTTCGCCGAAAACCCGGCAACATCAATTCAAATTTCACTAAGCTAGTGCCTGTGGTGAAAGCCGCGTGGGCAATTTGCCGAATATTCATTCTACTTTACAATGCAATGCATCACAAAAAATCGGTCACAAAAAATATGCGTTTTATTTTAAAATCGTGCACTTTTATTGGAACACCGAATACATTGAAAATTATCTGATAACAGCTGTTTACACTGAGAAATTTCCGTCACATCCATCACATTTGCCAGATTAAACTGATAATGTGAACGTTGCTTTACATTTTCCTTGCGTCTCTCGTTGCAGGTTGTATGTATTCCGTCGTATACAGCATTATAAGATTTTAGTGTGTGGTGGCGATGGTACGGTCGGTTGGGTTCTCCAATGTTTAGATAATGTGGGTCAAGATTCCGAGTGTTCCAGTCCACCATGTGCTATATTACCTTTAGGAACTGGTAGGATTTTTTTTGGTATAATAAACAGTTAAATTGTTTTGAAAATGCATTTTATTGACTGCCATTAGGCAACGATCTGGCTCGTGTTTTATGCTGGGGTTCTGGCTACACTGGCGACCAGGATCCACTTAGCTATCTGCGTGAAGTCATTGATGCCGAGGACATACGCCTGGATCGCTGGACTGTTGTATTCCATCCGGAGGAGAAACCCGAGGAGTTGACACTCAAGGTTCCGACCAACACAACCGGTAAGAAGAAGAAGGCTCATCAAGCACATCTATCGCAACAAACAGATCAGCATCATCAAGAACCGGCCATTACATCGAGTGAAAAATCAGGTCTTTTGATTACACAAAATTTCTCTCTCTCTCTATCTGTCTCTCTCTCTCTCTAAATATATATACAATATATTGCTATATACTTTCTTATTGCAAAATACCAAAATCAAATGTACAAGTCAAAAAGAAAAACAACTTCCTTTTGTTTCTTACATTCTACTTATGTATTATTTTTCTATACATAATCGTACATGCTACTTACTCTATTCTCTTTATATTGTAAATGGATTTTGATTTTGAGTTCGATGTTTAATCTTGTTTTGTGTTCTAAAGTAAAAAAAAAAACAAAGAAGAAGATATAAAGGATCATTTGATATCGTGATGTTGTAATCTCAAAACTCTTAACCTAAATCTTACCACCACGATTTCTATCTGACACGATGATATTCTTCTCTACATCTAACAATGTTTGTTGTACTCGTAATTAATTCGATGTGTTTGTTGTATAAATCTAAACTAAACTCAAGTAAAATTAAAGATTGAAATTGAAACAAAATATGTGTTCTAAAAGTCGTCAAAGTTGTAAAACTTAACGTCTTAATCAAAGGACGTGTAATTAATTGATCAAGCTAAATAATGGATGGAAAATATAATGCTGTGCTAGTTTTGATGTGATCATAGATGTCTTGCGTTTTACATACATACTTATGTATATATATGACTTTGAATTCACACACACTCGTTCTATATACTTTTAATTTGATATTATGATAAACAAATATTTTTAATTCTGCATGTTTTATTTATTTAATATTCAGTTTTCAATACTGCTCTTTATCATTTGCGCACTACGAATTCGATTTCTATATTTCACCAACTAAAAAACAAAACTGTAAGCTCTTGTATTAAAAAAGGGAAGCACAGTGGTGTCGTCATCCAAATAACAAGAAAACGTATCTGCACAAAATGACAAACTTCAAGTACTGTGAAGTTTTGGTTTCTAAGCACCACAGTTTCATTTGCCAAAGGAAATGCTACTTCCGATTATAATGGTGATTCATTTATATCGTAGGTACTTTTTCACAAAGAAATTAAGTTTTATCGGATAGCCTTTATTACCATACAAAACGACCATTCTTGACATATGTATATAGTTTAAAGAATATTTCTTCCAAATGTTGACGTAACTGCGACTAACATTTTCCTATCTGAGGTTACAATTTTCGACGACTCGTTCGAGCATATCGAGTGGTATTTGACGAACGACGTAACTAAAGTTGGCGTTCAATTCCTCATCATATCGAACTTATCCATGTATACTTTGAACTGTATGTAGTTCCAAAAGAAAACGTGTAGCTTCCCTATGTAGCCAATTCGCTGTCCGAAGCGTGACATTAACTGTTCACTAAATTGCTCTCACAATAAGTTATGGTTTCCTGAACTGTGCGGCAAGTAGCGCCACTTGTTAGAACCAAATGTCGTCGAGGTCATGGCTCTCAATTTCAGACCGCAACTAGTTATTACTAGTTATTATGCCAAAAGTTCTTTCTAGCAATTTCCTTGAGAAATTCCCAAGCAGCTACATACTTACGACATTAGGTCAAGATTACTCAGGTAATCAGACTCCCGTCTCATGGTAGCTAAAGTGAAAAACACTTAAAAACCTGACCAAACGTCCCGCTTTTCGATGTCTCATCCCGCCTTAAATTGCAATCCCGCTTTTTAGAGAAAACTATAGCATTTTGTCTCAAAGAAAATTTGGTTGAAAATATATACTTATTATGCGCTGTCAGATCCGCTTTTGCTTAAAGAAAAGTTTTTTACCGTCTAATTTATTTCGTTCCGGAGAAATATATATAGGACAATCTATCAAAGCGAACACATGCAAACAACACACAGCGTTAGCATCAGATACGTGGTTGTTGTATAACAATAGTCTCTGCCTGAAAATAAGTATGATGGTATTAATGTAGCAGCAGCGAACAGACAAGCAGGTCATCGTCGCCAAAGAGTATTGAATAGCATAGAGAACTCGAATGATTCCCAACGGATTACTCTCTTTTTGTCATAACTTGGTCCATTCATAATTTTGATGTGTAATATTGATGCCTTTTGAAACATTTATGCTTTTTGTATTGTTTTATGCAATAACATGTCGAAATGGTGCATTTATACTGAAATATTCCATAAAGAGGATAAGACTCGTTTATGCTCTTTTACTCAGACTCTCTACAGGAGAGCGGAAAAAGAGTGCATTAAGATCTCTATACTATTCAATACTTTTTGTCGTCGATCTGTTTATGACAATACAAAAACAATTATTACAATGAGCTAAATATTGCTTTTCATTCAGTTGTATGTCAGCATTCAAACAAGCAGGTCGTCGTCGCCAAAGAGTATTAAGTAGTATAGAGAACTCATGGACCGAATTGTATGACTCGAAAGCACATGTCGCGAATGATTCAAAACGTATTACTCTTTTATTTGTCATAGCTTGGTCCATAATTTTGATGTGAAACGTTGATGCCTTTTGAAACATTTATGCTTTTTGTATTCTTTTATGTAATAACATTGTCGAAATGGCGCATTTATATTGAAATATTCTATAAAGAGAATAAGACTCGTTTATGCTCTTTTACTCAGACTCTCTACATGAGAGCGGAAAAAGAGTGCAATAAGTACCCTATACTATTCAATACTTTTTGTCGTCGCTCTGTTTATGACAAAACAAAAACAATTATTTCAGTGAGCTAAATATTGCTTAATTTATTTTAACAATATTACATCTAATATTAAAGCAGATGTAAGAAAAAAGAAAGTGCAATAGCAATAGAGCCTTCAGCACAAAAGCTATTATTTCTATTTTATTTTCCTATGTAACATTTGCTAATGTGTTCATAGAAATCGAACAGGTACCGTGTAATAAAAAGGTGGTAACACATCGCCCGTGAGTTCGAACACTCATTGATGTTTTTTGTCTGACGGGACATCCTAATAAGCTATCTTCAGAAGTCACAATTTATATTAATATACATATACATTTTAAATCTAATTATTTGTTAATGTTTATTTATTTATTAAAAATAACAAATCCCACTTTTTGATCCAAAATCCCCCAGTTGGTGAGGTTATCCAAGATATAGGGAGTTTTAGTGATTTTTTTATTTGGGAAAATTTTCCTCTTAGCGATTTGTCATATTAAAGACATCCATTGATTAAAGCTCCTTCGAAGTTCAAAAATGTGTTATTTTCAAATTTCGAGCCACATGTTTTTTTTGTTTTTTGTTTAAAGAAAATTCTTCCATGCAAATTGGATAACTTTATCAAAAACTGCGTTTTCGAGATATAGACTATTTTCTCAATTTTTCTCTCAAAAATGCGGTTGGGTTACCCTGGGTAACCCATCGTCGTGAGTAATCTGTAAAGGCCGCTTACCCATTCCGATGTGTAATTGGTATCTAACCCAATGTCGTGGGTAATTACCCAATATTTTCCCCCATACCATGTGGGTAATAGGTAATCGTAATGGGTAATTCGTCATGGTTGTGGGTAGCGACGCACTATTTTCCCCATACCATGTGGGTAATGGGTAAACGATTGTTACCCATAGTCCACGGCGATGTGTATTGGTTACACCCAGAGAATTAATAGTTTAAGAAGAGCTTGTGGTAATCGTTAATCCGGCTGTCAGCAACGAATTGCAGTTGCAACAGCCGAATTAGGGTTGTTACGACCGAATTTAGTCGCCACAACTGAAATTCGGTTGGAGCAACCTCGTTTCATAATAGTAGTTTGTTCTGTCTGTTTGTTCAAGTAGTTTGTTCTGTCAACTAAAATTGGTAAAATTTCGGTTGGAACGACCGAATTTGGAATTAATTCGGATGCGACAATCGAAATTGGCACCAAATTCGATTGGAGTAACCGAATGTGGCGACAACAGAAAACATAAACATACGAGTAACTAGGCATGTCAACAAAAGAAACGAGTGATGAGTTACATTTCTCTCTCTCTCTCTCTCTTACTCTCTTCATTGACTATTTCAATGCATGATCAGTTTGTTGATAATGCAATTCTATATATTACATAACCATACAAACACCTACCATGTTTAAGTAAAATTAAATAAAGTATGTAAAAAGTATGAAATAATCAAGATATAAAGCAAGAGAGAAATACATTTGAGGGAATTGTGCCGTGGAAGTATTCAGTTTTGCAGCAATAATACAAATATTTTTTCATGTTGTTTGCATTATTACCACATATCATTGCATACTTTTTGACGCTATCGAAAAATTTTTTAAATTAAAATTATTGCATACTTTTTAGCGCCTTCGAACAATTTTTAAATTAAAATTATTGCATACTTTTTAGCGCTATCGAAAAAATTTTTAAATATTTTCCTGGGATAATTAATTTTTACTCTAGTTTTGCGAATGAGACACCAAAAAGCGGGACAATCCTGCAAAAAGTATGACAATCCCACCAAAAGCGAGATGGTTGGTCAGGTTAGGTATGCATGTTTATTTCCTCTTTTTGGTTTAAGGAGTTTTTAACAAGAGGAATTAGAAAGAGGTGCCACATTGGAACGTCCAAGTCTGAAATCAAAAAAAAAAAAAATAAAAATATTCACTAATAAAAAAAGTATTTAGTTAAATCAGAAAGGGACAGCTTTCCCACTTTAGCCTGTAGTCCAGTGGCTGAAATTATTTGGTAGTGACGTCAAAATTTTCCAGAGTTTCTACATTCTTCATTTTGTTCTGAAATAGATAGTACAAGGGGTTTAGTATGCATTGTCCTCCATACGGAGCCTAAAAACAGACCAACAACTTCAAACAAAAATTGGGACCACAAATGTTGTTTAACGAACATGTTGTTTAATAAAACGGACATGCGGTCCCTTTCGATCTGAAGGACTTTTTTGGTCATCACTGTGTCATGGAGAAATTTGTCTAATGGTTGCTTTTATTTAGAATTTTATAATATTTTTTAAAAGATTCTGATTTAATTCTCGGGAAATAGAACGAAAACTAAACACAGATTTTTGTAAAACTGTAAAGAAACAAGAAAACAGTTTCATTCAAACAATTGTGTGTCGTGATTTTCGTGTTTAAGCGAAACGACGTCAAAAAGTGTGGTGGAAGCTTGGATGTATTTCAATTTGTGGCTTAGTGTTATCTGGAATATGCATACTCCTATTGAGCTTCCATACAATTAAAATCGCTTTATAGTATAAATTTCATATAAATCAGGTGGATGAATGAAATATGTATTCTTTGCTTTGATTTTTATATATTTAATATAACTTTTTTTTAAAATTTTCAGTCCAAATTTTAAATATTTTATTATTTTGTATTTGCATGCAACACTTTCCAAACATAATTATCCATATATTCATAATATATAATTTTATTACGTCAATATATGTACATATACCCAAAAAAAAATTCAGACATTTGGCAGACATTTCAATTCTAATTGATTGCAATTTACCTTAACATCAATAATTATTTTTTTTAATTCGTAACCAGTTTTTTTTTCAAATTCTAAAGAAAAAACTTTATTTCGACTAGTTTTACAAAAAGAAATTTCACAATGTCGGAGATGTATTCGGAATTAACAAGAAGTAGATGAAGGAGACAAGGGAAGTGGAGATTCTAAATTGTATTTCATAGACCTCAACCAACTGCCTTACTTGTGACAGTTGCACAATAAGTTGTCAAGGATTTGTGACTCTTTATCTCTTCCAAACTACTGTCAGTGCTCTAATTGGAAACATTTTCCCAAACTGCCCTATTGTACATTGTAGACCCAGTGTAATGGAAACCACATTTTTAAAATATAAAATATAACCTCAAGTCAATGTTCAAATGTTCAACTTTTCCTGTTCCGTAATTTCGTAGTACACATTCCGGAGCCAAGTGCGCATTTTATTCTCGAGGCCATATATCCTGAATTTCAACAAATCGAAATTTCCTAAAATTTAAATTTTTAATACAGAATCGCATGTATTTTCTATTGAATTTAAACATTCCGACTCCGATTTGAATAGGAAAAAGCAATAACACGGTGCTAAAAAATATCACTCCTATATTTAAAAGAAAACGAATAATGTGGGTTGTACGAGGCGGTTTGAAAGCTCCCCGATACTTTTTGAACTTCCCTCGTAGTTAATTGTCAATAAACACTGCTCCTGTTAACTACACGCTGAAAAGTTTTCCTTTTTGTTGTTGTTTGGATGCAAATATAACGTGTTTGTAGCTTGTCACAAATATAGTATACTTGTGTCCAAACACATTGTGTTTGCTATTGAATATAACATGTTTGGGACACAAAGATTAATAGGTTATAATATATTTATTTGTGACCCAAATATGGTTTTGGTTGTTGAAAACTGCTGAAAACACTGCTGTCTGACACCATAAAGAAACAAAAAGCAGCAGATCTACAATTCACGGAAGCAATGCTTTCAAACATGTACATGGTTCCTGCAATATGTTGCTGGGGCCAATATTTTTCAATTTTACAATCGATAAAGCAATTTTAAGTAAGTTGCGTCATTCTAAGCAGACAGCTTCTTAAATTTAAACGAAAATGGAAACAGAGTATTTCGTGAGCTCATCAAACATTCTTTTTGCGTAAAAAAAATCCATCCCAAACCGAGGAAGGACTTGATAAATACTATGGGGACTCGGAAGTTGTTCCGCCAGAAAACTATGGAATAATAATGAACGATCGGAGAATGAAAGTGGGTGAGGTTGCTGAGGCTTTAGGCATCTCAACTGAGAGGGTACATCCGATTTTACGTGGATATTTGGACATGCAAAATCTATCCGCGCGATGGGAGCCGTGATTTCTCACACTCGATCATAAGTGCAACCATGTGACCACTTCAAACCCATGTGACCACTTCAGCTGATTGAAAATGTACTAGGGAAATGATGTAGAATGAGATACCAAAGAAGACAGGAACTAAGTTTAAATAGTGTTTATTGATACTAATGACAGCTAAATTATGTTTTATGTTATTTGCATTGAACGAAAATACGCATTCCCTTTGATTTCTGTCCATTTTATGTCCAAGCAAAGTGTAAAATTGGTCAAATACAGCAGCAAATCGAACTCGATGAAATGGCCTACTACCTCGTCATCATGAAGAGGCAGCGAAGAGAGTAATAGAGGCTCTTAATTATTACTTTATGGTCTACTACATTTCAAAATGATCAGATCAATACTTTAAGAGTTGTAATATTATTACCCTGTATATTCTAATCGGTCCCACTGTTCATTGGCCTGGAACATAAAAAACACACTGTATTTGCACTGATAGTCTATCTGAAATATTGAAATCTCTTCAAGGAAAGTCGAGTTAAACTGTACAATTTTGTGTCCGGTTTGAAAAAATTAACAGCCTCTTAATCGATTTCGAACAAACGCTTTCGTTTGTGTTCTAGTGGAAAGAAAGTTGTTTGGGTTCCACAATCTTGTCAATACAAGTCGAATGAAAACACAAAATTTTTCCTCTATTTCGAATGTGCTGCCCATAGACGAATACATACATATGTAGATACATTTATTCTCTCAATAAATTAAACGTCATAGGTACGGTGGAAAGTAAACATTGGATGGTGAAAAACATGGGTTCAATAATACCAGATAGAGGCAATAGTAAACAACGTCCAACAAAGGAACAAAACCGTGCTTTTGTGGCAAACTAGTTGTGTTAAATACAATACAAATGTATACCAACGATAAAAGTCAACAAAAAAGTGCAAAATACATTAAAATTTTTCAGTTCTACACCAAAACGATATAAAAAAGTTAAGTGAACATATTTTGTAACTCCACCTGGTGTAAGTTAATTTTAAATTTAATTTCTTTCATTTCCACAAACCTACGACGAAGAGTGTGAGGTTTGATGAGAGATGAGATGAATAAATGTATCTATGTATGTATTCGTCTATGGTGCTGCCATTTGGAAACAAACATAGAGTCAGTCGAACGAAAAGAGAACCCAATTGGAGTCATATGCGAGTGACTGACTTTCGTTCGCTTAGATTTTCCTTCAATACCGGAGAACTGCCCATAAATCCAGAATAAATATCTTGTTCAAAATATGTAATATTTAATAATTAATTAATAATTTTTGCTTTTAAAGAAAAAATTCAAAAAATCAAAAAAAAAAAAACGCTTTAGTTCCATTCTTTTTCCATAACATTTTAACAAATAAAAACCAGCTAAAATTTTCAGAATAACTCAAAATGGTGAGGAAAGTTTTGAAATTTTCAAGACTGATTTGTGATATACTCAACCTACCAAGGTCGTTTTCAAGTCGTTTTCACCGTGTAATCAATGCAAAATGTCTGTTTTTTTTTATTTTCCTTTAAATTACTACTAAGAGAAAACTTTTGTTAAAACTCAATCTCTATCTTCAAAAACACCTTTCTTATGCTTTTTTTTCAAATTTTTAACTCTTTTTTTCAAATGTCTTCCTCAAATTCGTTGCTAACATTTGTAATTGGTATTTCCCTACCATTTTTCTATTCTCTTTCTAATCGACAGGTGCTGGAGACGATGAATGCGAGGGTACCAAAAATGAGGACAATACCCAAATCTTCGTTATGAATAATTATTTTGGAATTGGTCTCGATGCCGATCTATGTCTGGACTTTCATAATGCACGCATGGAGAATCCGGTCAAGTTTAATTCACGGCTCCACAATAAGGGTGTCTATGTCAAAATGGGTTTGCGCAAAATGATGGGCGGCCGTAAATGTACAAAGGATCTGCAAAAGGAGTTGCGTTTGGAGGTTGATGGTAAAATTGTGGATTTGCCACCGTGTGAGGGTATTATTATATTGAACATCTTGAGGTGAGTAATATGGGGGCAACTGAGGAGATGGTTCGTCATTTATATGTATATTGTTTTTACATTTATATGAATCCTTTCAGTTGGGGCAGTGGTGCCAATCCATGGGGACCGGAAAAAGATGATCGCTTCTCGCCACCTAATCATTATGATGGTTTGCTGGAGATTGTTGGGGTAACCGGTGTCGTACATTTGGGCCAAATACAATCGGGCATACGATATGCAAATCGCATAGCACAGGTAAGTCTTTACAATTTTCATTTATTTAAATGCTGATTGATTTTAAAATTGTTCAAAATATATTAAATTAATAACTACAAGATTTAATGCATTTTGAAGATTAAAAATAGCCCACTATCACACTAGTATTGTCCCCGAAACTTTCATACTGCAGATGCCCGTTGTGATTCAAATGTTAGTTAAACAAAAAAAAATTCTTTCACTATGGATACTCTCACTCTGAAATCGAATTTGAAGAAAATTGGGTCAATGTTGGATACCGGGACTCCCAGATTACTTGTGGTGTCCACATGATCGATGCCACCCCTGTCGTTTTATAGATGAGTCCACTCATCCACTGCAGTATTTTCCGCATGAAAACAGAATCCTTTCACTACGGATACGCCCACTCTGAAATCGAATCTGATAAAAACCGGGATAAAATTGTATACCGGGACTCCCAGACTACTTATGGTATTCCTATGATCGAAGCCACCCCTTACGTTTTTCAGATATGTCCATTCATCATGAACAGAATTTTCCATATAATTGCTGAATTCTTTCACTACGGATACCCAGCTATGAAATCGAATCTGTAAAAAGTGGGGACAGGGTTGGATACCGGGGCTCCCAGACTACTCATGGTATTCCCTTTCGTCTTTCAGATATGTCCATTCATCCTGTCCAGAATTTTCCATATAATTGCTGAATTATTTCATTACGGATACGCCCACTCTGAAATCGATTCTGAAAAAAGTGGGGATAAGGTTGGATACCGGGGCTCCCAGACTACTTATGGTATCCCCATGATTGAAGCTACCCATGTCGTTTTACAGATATGGCCACTCATCATCACCAGAATTTTCCATATGAAATCTGAATTTGTTCACTACGGATACGCCCACTTGAAATCGAATCTGAAAAAAGTGAGGATAGGGTTTGACACCGGGACTCCCAGAGTACTTATGATATCCCTATGATCGATGCCACCCCTGTTGTTTTTCAGATATGTCCACTTATCCTCTCCAGAATTTGTCAATGATAACCAAATGTTCCACTACGGATAGGCCCACTTGAAATCGAATGTGAAAAAGGTGGGGACAGGGTTGTATACCGGAACTCCCAGACTACTCATGGTATTCCCATGATCGAAGCCACCCCTTACGTTTTTCAGATATGTTCATTCATCCTGTCCAGAATTTTCCATATAGTTGCTGAATTCTTTCTTTACGGATACGCCCACTCTGAAATCGAATCTAAACAAAAGTGGGGATAAGGTTGGATACCGGGACTTCCAGACTTCTTATGATATCCCTATGATCGATGTCACCCTTGTTGTTTTTCAGATGTGTTCACTCATCCTCTGCAGAATTTTCTACTTGAAAACTTAATTTTTCAAATGCGTATACGCCCACTCAGAAATCGGATCTGAAAAAAGTGGGCGCAGGCTGGGGTAGCTTTACTGGTGACCTTTTTTACAAAACGTTTCCCTTTAACCGAACCACAGACTTGCCATTCATGAGCATGAGCTTGATCGATAACTTTTTATCTGACTGATGAATTTGAAAAAATATTACCAAACATTTTTGTGAACATGATAGTGATGCGAACACCTTGGATTACATTCTTATTTGACATTAAGAAGGGCGGTAAACCGACAATAAACAGCAACGATAGCTGATGTTCATGCTCATGAATGACAAGTCTGTGGTTCGCTTAAGCGAAACTTTTATCGATTGTATTTTATTTTTATTGATTTTTTAGAACATTTTTCGATTGGCCTGGGTTATTGCAAGTTTTTGTTATTTAAATACATAATATATTTTCCCTTTTCCATTTCAGGGTGGCCACATTAAAATGCATTTATATTCTGATTTACCCGTACAAGTTGATGGTGAACCATGGATACAACTTTCCGGTGATATTGTGGTTTTAAAATCTGCCCTAAGGGTGAGTGTCGTCTTATCAATATCCTATTTTCCCCTAGATAGTTTTTCATAACAGTTTGAACTTCATATCGTCATCGAAAATCCAAAATGACATAACAACAATAATCAAAAATTGTGATTTCGATTAATTACGATGTTTTTGATTGAAATACACGACATTTCAAAATTTTTGACTTTAATAATTTAAGTTTTCCATAACTTTTCAAATAACTCTTAAATTTTATTCGAACCTCTAAAAATATTGTACACTTCTCCTCCAACAATTTTAATTTTGTTCACAATATTTCATAACGAATATTTTTGTATCTAAATGTGATACTCGTATAAATCTTGTAACGTCGTTTTGGATTTTAGGTGAGAGACGATATTATTGTTTCATAATTTTTTGTTTTGCATGGAACTTTTTGCATGCTTCCTTCCTCTGACAACTTTAGCAAAAAAAATAATGCATAGTTTTTTGAGTAAAACTAATCTATGGCTTTTTTATTAAACAATTGGTTCTTTTTGTTTAATTTAATAAAAACAAATAATCGTCATAACAATAGGAATATATTTTGATTTTTGTTTATCCTTTACACTACTACTTACTGCCTTTTATGCATTTTCTTTGAGATTTTGATTTTATACTTTATGTTCATTTTCTGTTTAATTTTGAATTAAATATTTTTGTTTATTTTATTTTTATACAAAACCTGTTAGTGAAACAATGAAAACACACATAAAAATACATAAAAACAAAGTATTAAAAAAAACAGTAACAGCTAAAGACAACAACAAAAAGAAAAACTTGAAATACATTGATGTAATGTTTGATTTAATTGCAAACGTGTATGTAAATGTTTTAAATTTTTTCTTCTAATTTAAAAAAAAAATGTCAAAAAGCGTATAACTAGTTACATTTTTGGTGCTAAAATTTAAGGTCGAAACTTACAGCTTAATTTTCCTTAATTGTCGTTATATTTTTCGGCAAAGAAAAATGGCTATACTTATATATTGATGTTGTTACGAATTTTCTAATTGTCTGTTCTAGCACTGATTTATTTTCCACTAATAAATCAAAGTTATCTTTACATTACAACAACTACAAGAGTTTCCCTATTTTACTCGTAAATTACAATTTAACACTTTACAATAATGGTCACTTTCTCAATATCCGGTTATCTTTTACCGTACCGTAACGATTGTCGGTTAGCAGAATCAAGTAGAGAAGAAAAACCCACCTCAATTTGGCAACCCTAGTAGAAGAGAACCAAAAAAGTCGACGCGATTCACTCAAACGCATTTCTTTCCCTCGTCATAACTTGATTAGTTCATACTTTGAACATAATTTACGTAATTTTATTTAAATACGGTTGGAATTTCTACAGTTAGATACAATAGCATCAACAGAAACTGCTCGTGTATTGAAATATTCAACGAAGAGAGTAAGAGAGAGCAGAGAAACGACGCGCTTCACTCGTTTTCTTTGTTGGCATTCCACTCCATGAATAAATTTTCTTCTCTATACCATAGTTGCTTTATGGCAGAATTTCATTTTCTAAATATACGAGGGCGGATCAATGAGTCCGTGACTTTTTGAATACAACCGTTTTGTTTGGAATAAAAAATTATTTTTCAACATAATCTCCTTTTAGCTCAATACACTTAGTCCAACGTTTCTCCAATTTTTGTATCCGTTCCATAAAAATAGAATTTTTCGAGGTCCATAAAATAGGCCTTTGTAATTTCATAGGTGGAGCTAAATCTCTTCCCACCGAGCCATTTCATTAGGTTTGGAAATAGGAAATAGTTACTGGGGGCTAAATCCAGAGAATATGACGGATGAGGTACCAATTCGTAGCCCAATTCAGGGAATTGAGACTACACACGTGTGCATCCGTACGTTTATGATCAAATGAGAGCAAACGCGGCACCCATCTTGCAGACAGCTTTCTTAAACCCAGCTGATCATTTAAAATGGAAACCACACTGCCATATGAAATGCCTATAGCATCAACAACTACACGAACTTTTACTCTTCGACTCTCATGCACTTTTTCTCTTCGATTAAATTTATCCGCACTATGACGTTAATAGAAGCACTATGACGTTAATAGGAGGTCTAACGCCGGTTAGTTGTTTATCGGAATGATAACTGTAAACAGCTGTTTTGATTTAAGTATTTGGTTTTCTGAAATTGACTTGCGCTTCTCCAACAGGCAAGGCAAATAAATTCTCCTTGGTAACTGAGAAGTTCATCCTAAGGTATCTTTTTTATTGTTTTCCACCATAATTTGAACAAATTACACTTTGCACAACAAACAATAACAAAATAAACAGCTGATGTCTTACATAGCTGACAACTATAGTTACATTAGTATAGTAGTAAAACGTAAGGGGTGGCTATAGTACAATTCATCAGAGTTGTCAGCGTAAAACATCTGACATCCTGGTAAATTAACAGGAGTATGGGAAAATAAATAACAGACAGTATTTTGTTCCGATAAATTACAGTACCGACCATGTACCTTTATCCGTCTAATTTGCGACTGACCTCCATTTTACCCCACCCCAGCTACTTATTCAACTTCAACTCACAATCCGCGATTTCAACAGATTCGCGATCATTCTCGTGGCAACACTGTCACTTCTCAAGTGTTCTCGAACATTCGACATTGACTTCATGGTGGTGGCGAGATACCGTCTGTTCTCGATTGGTCCCGACCAACAACGATGTACTAAAGTAGACAGTCAAAATTTCCCTTCACTCAAATGGCAAGAAACAAAACGAGTGAAGTGTTAATCATTCTCTGCTCTCTCTCTTACCCTCTTCATTGAATATTTCAATACACGAGCAGCGTTTTGTTAATGTTATTGTATATAACTATACAAATGCCAACCATGTTGAAGTAAAATTACATAAACCATGCAAATAAACAATAAATAATCAAGATATGATGCGAGAGAGAAATGCGTTTGAAATGAAATAATCAAGATAAGATGCGAGAGAGAAATGCGTTTGAGTGAATTGTGATCACTTTTTGGTTCTCTTTTACGAAATTGCCAAATTGTGCACATCTTATGGTCGTCTACTTCTTGATCGTCTTTGTCCCGACTATGGTACAATAATATCTACGATCAAGAACTTCTACTTCTTGATCGTCTTTGAATTCTACCATGGTCCAGACCGTTCCCGCGGAATCATCAACCCTTCGTGGGGATATGATATGAGCTTTGAGTTGCAAGTAACAAACCACACATTTTGTCGAAATATAACAGGTCTGTTTTTATTCTCTGATAAACTAATTTTTCGACCATTTTGTATGGGGAGCTAAGCATTTTTAAGCGGCTCCCCATACAAAGTCGTCGAAAAATTAGTTTAGCGGGAAACAAAAAGGCACGCTTAATAATATTTTGACCTTCTATTAACTAGTAACAATAAGCTTGTTTTTTTAATTCCTGCTAAACTAAGTCGCTTAAAATCGCTTAATGTCGCTTAGCTTCCCATACAAAGTGGTCGAAAAATTATTTTAGCAGGTAATAAAAAAACAGGCTCAATATGAAGCTTTAAATTATTATAAAGCAACAACCAAAATGCTTGTGTCTGTTGTCTGTTGCGATAAAACATATAATAATAAATTCGTCTCTTTCCCTCTTCCGTAATGTCCATTTAAATTTGTTTACCGCTGCGTGAATGAGTGCATTCTGGTGGTTTTGTATGAAGCCCATGCAACCAAAAAATTTCGAGTGGGTGAGAATTGAGGTCTTTGGTTGAGGTATATGAAACTACTATCGTTCTTTCTGTCGTTGGAGGGTAAAAAAGAGTGTGTGTTTTAGGCGTTTATTTTTTTAAGTGTAAAGATATATTTATGTTGTTTTAAATTTTGACTCTGTACTGAGTTTGAATCACTGACTCTTATAAAACAATCCAGAGACGTGGTATCGTTTGAGTTTAGATATATGTATAACCCTAAAGGTTTAAAAATGTGATCAGAAATATAAAGCTGATGATACCATAGATAAAGTAAATAATAGATAAAGCGCGACCATTGTAAAAACTTTTCATTATAGCTCTGTTCCCGTACGTACTCCAACTTACTAGTTTTACCACTTTTACGACATTTACTCGAAACAGCGTTCCCGTACTCAAGAAAATAGTAAAAGTAGTAAGAATTATTAAGAGAGAACAGAAAAACTTGGCGTTCACTTTTACAAGTTTTTACTAGATTTTTACCGAGTAAAAGTAGTAAATTGTCATTCTCTATTGAATTGTCAAAATTAATTGGAAACATAATTTATTCTCGGCAATTGAATTTTTTTATTGTGAACCGAAACGGAAATACATAATATAGTATAATATCGCTCTGATCGATTCTAGTAGTGCGGCGTATTTCCTGTTGGACGTTACGGACGAGGACACAGTTCTGACATAAGTTTTACCACATTTACTATTTTTCCGTTCCCGTACTGTTTTGAAACTTGGTCTCTCAGAGATCATTTGTTGTTATTTCTGGTGAAACTCGCTTTTACTAGTTTTACTATTAAAAAAGTACAGGAACAAACTTTATTTACAGTCCTGTACTACTATCACTTTCACTAAAGTTTCACATAATTCTCATTAAAATTTATCCAACACTGTGGGAAATTTTTGAGACAAAAATATAAACAAGGAAATATGTGTCAAGCTTTAAATAATTTTATATTTTATTTTGATGTGGTAACATCTATAGGCACTGGTAGGGCAACCTATCAAAGTGAACACATGCAACAACACACAGCGTTAGCTTTACATACGTTGTTGTTGTACAACAATAGTTTTTGCTTGAAAATAAGTACGATGGTATTGATGTAGCGGCAGCAAACAAACAAGCAGGTCGTCGACGCCAAAGAGTATTGAATAGTGTAGAGAACTCATGGAACGAATTGTATGACTCAAAAGCACTGACGACATCTGGTGAATAATTGAATTTTGATGTGAAACATTGATGCCTTTTGAAACATTTATGCTTTTTGTATTGTTTTATGTAATAACATTGTCGAAATGGTGCATTTATATTGAAATATTCTATAAAGAGAATAAGACTCGTTTATGATCTTTTACTCAGACTCTCTACATGAGAGCGGAAAAAGAGTGTAATAAGTTCTCTATACTATTCAATACGTTTTGCCGTCGCTCTGTTTATGACAAAACAAAAACAATTATTTCAGTTAGCTAAATATTGCTTTTTACTCAGTTCTATGCCAGCATTCAAACAAGCAGGTCGTCGTCGCTCTGTTTATGACAAAACAAAAACAATTTTAACAATATTACATCTAATGTTAAAGCAGATGTAAGAAAAAAAGAAAGTGCAATAGCAAAAGAGCCTTCAGCACAAAAACTATTATTTTTATTTTATTTTCCAATGTAACATTTACTAATGTGTTCATAGAAATCGAACAGGAAAGGTGTTAACACATCGCCCGTGAGTTCGAACACTCATTGATTTTTTAAAATAAAAATTGGAGAATCAAGTAGAGAAACCCCATAAGCCCGGCTAAAGTAAGAACATGCAGGAACTTGCATTTTAGTCTAAAAACTTCTATCACCTAATATCTGTAGGAACTTCTGTCGTTGCAGATCCAATACCCATTGAGTGTCTGTGGATTCTCAATCATGAACTGGAGGAAGACGGCATAGACGGTGGCAACATACCATTGCAATTCTATGACCATCTGAAATTCAATTTAAAATTAAGTGTTTTACTTTTGTGGTGAAATTTTATTTTCGTTGGAAATGATATTTTCTTTTGATATGAAATGCACATTTTAAAACTTGCACCAATATGTATGTTTTGAGAACAACAAGATTGAATATTTGCGATGAACTAAACTATTATAGAAAAATATGTAGATATAGATTTCTAGGGTGATACCCGTGGTCGAAAGAACATATCCAATTTAGTACGATGCGATATGCAGATGAAGTTATCGAAAATTTTCAGTCAAAACCTTGTTCTAAGTCGTGAAATATCATATTTTTCTAGTTTTTATGGGAACAAAAAAACAAAATTTCTTGCCTTCCAAGATGTATCTATTACAGGTGGAAGCGCTAGAACAGCTGATTTAAATTTGTTCTTGTCGTTGTGGTCCGACCTTGTCAAATGTTGTTTAAACCTGTTTCCAAGATGAATCTAGTATAGGTGTTAGCATTAAAACAACAGATTACATTTTTTCTTGTCCTTGTGGTTGTTGTCGAAAATTACAATAATTCCTCCTGCCAAATCCTGAAATAAATATGTACACCTTGACAATTTCGATCAGCTGAACTTGACAAGGTCGGCCCGTGCAATAAAAACAAAATGCCTTCAATTTCTACTGCTTCTACCTTACTAATTTTGGCATGAACTACACCCAGAAAATTACCCATTACACTAAAAATTTCAAAGGAACGAAATCTGCAAACAAACAATAAGCATTACTTCGCGGAAGAACGATAGCAATTTATGCGATTGCCTCATAGGATGGTCCCCGGACATCACTGCCATTGCCTTTCCTATTTACCTCTTTATTCGACGAAGTTTCATTAGGACGTTCATGCCAAAATTCTCAACGTCGTTCCCTCTATCTGAAGTCCCCAATCTATGTGGATTATATACACACTATATCGTCAGCTATAATATTGAGGCGACCAATAGGGCTGTTTCCTCTCAGAAGGTCCGGAAGCTGCATGTATGCCCCAATGCGGCTAGGCGATATTTTGGACCCAACAGCTAATACCGCGCCTTCACTGTGAGAGCGTTGGCTATTGTAGGCGAACATACTTCGTTGGGGCCTCCAATGTTTAGCATGATCCGTGCCAGAGAAACCTGCATCGGTGTCGCTTTTCCCGACGCATAAAGCACGTGGCATAGACGTTGATCTATCAAGACACCAAAATATTTGATAGCTGTCGAGGAGTGTACTGCATTATTTTCAACCCGTGCCCTTATCTCCTCCACTTTCATGCGATTGCTTATCAATAGCTCTTCTGTCGATACTCTTGTCTTGAGTAATGTTTTTCGCCACCGCTTGGAATTCGTAGCCTTAGGAACCATCGTACATAATGCTCCAAAGAATATGAACCGATCCTTGTGGAACACTTGCAGCTACCTTATAAAACTCAGCGTCGTTATCGATATTATAATTCAGCATAAGTTAGAGAAGTAGCTCGAATTAGGATTCGAACTTATTGCCAATATGACGAGTTGAAGGCATTCTTTACGTCGATTGTGATCGCTTTATCCCTTGTAGCCACCCCTCTAACGCTTTCCCGATATGACCACTGAGGCTCTATATATTTACCACGCTTTGTATTGCATTAATCATAGATCGTGATCGTTCAGAGAGGGCACCCCGGTCCTTCGCAATTTTCAACAAACGATCATAAATGATTCTCTCCAGAATCATGCCCATTGACTCCAATAGTAGTCATATACGCCGGTACGAAGACGGCTCGAAAGGTGAATACGAAGATATCCGGTCTTGTGATGGTGGCTGTATTCAACGCCTTTATCGGCCTCCTATCCGGACCATAAGTTTTTCGGTCACCAATTTTCCTACAGGCTTACCATAACGTTGTCAACAGGGCACGGCGGTCACTGCGGAAATAGGAATAACACGATGTTATATAGCATTTTCAGGAAGACAATTTGTGGTGACCTGTGCCACTTCATATTCCTTAGGACTACCCTATATGCGTTTGTCAGATGTTTATGTCCACCTGCTGGCATATGCGTTTGAAACACTCCTTCCTGCTTTTATTTTTGGCTTTATTCAGTTTGAAGCATAGCTCCTTGTATCCAGTTAGCAGGGTATTAAAATCGAGTCTTCCCGGGCTCTCTGCAGTCTTTCTTCTCGCTTTAAAGCAGTATTTCCTCAACATGCATATATTTTCTTTCCACGAGTAGCTTGGACAGGGTGTTCGTAGAAACAGCTGATCGGTATCGTAGGTGGAAATTTCATACAGGATAGAAAGTGAAGAAGAATGAGCGATAGGAGAATTGAAGAAACTGGCTTCAAATTGTATTCTATTGGCATTTGTGACGTTAAAACAGCATTAGTCCTGTTTTTCATCCCCTGCTGAATCAATTGTTCGACTTCTTTGTATGGGAATCTAAGCGATATTAAGCGGCTCCCCATACAAGCTGCTCGAAGAAATTAGCGGTGCAAATAAAATATGCTTATTATGTGCTATAATTGAATTTTAATATGAACGACCACAAATATTACGTCCAAATTCTGCCATAAATTCAAATTGTATAAAAACGAGACTTTCATGGAACTGAACCACTAACGCACACTCTTGAAACATATTACTCTATGGGCATGGATCTATTCTACATGTAATACTTCTTAGCATTGCGCATCGCAAGCTCTAACCAGCAGCTTGTCAAAGTCCTGGGCAAGCTGGTTCGCCGACACATCTCTCATGACTCCAAGAAAGTTCTCCCTAAATGATGTGCCCTTCCATTTCGGACGGGTATAGTAGGGCTTGCCCCAGGGAGTTTCGATAGCTTTATATGCTATAAATCAGTTTTGATTTGTATGGCTTAACAGAAGTTCGTTTCTCCCAACTACAGTCCCCAAACGAACTTCAGTTATCTGAGATTTCGTTTGGGAGGAACGAGTTTTTTTTCGTTGCGTGTAACTGATCGTATTACTCAGAAATAAATTTTTTTTACTCTTGGGCTTATGATGTCGAGTTATAGCAATGCTGATATTTTGAAAACGATCAGATTTTGTGGATGATTAGAATTTTGTGGAATCAATTTTTACTGATAAAATCAGTTCTATTAATGCTACCAAAAATGTAACTAGTTATATGTATCCCAAAAAAAAAAAATAATAGAAAAACATCCTTCCCCCCACACCCCAAAAATTTGTAATAATAGCCAACACTTTGTATGAAATATTAGCCATTATATTCCAATGTACTACATTTAAGAACTGCGACTACAAAAAAAATTTCAAAACGTTATGTGTTTGATATGAAAGGAATTACGATACTTCCAAATAAAATTACAATCCAAATGAGTTAAATGCCCACATTATTAATAGATTTTTAATTGATTGATAAAAGAAAAGAAATTAATTATAAAAAAAACAGAACAACTAAATCTAAAATTATGGCTTTTACCATGAAGCTAATCTTAACCAATCACTTCTCCACACATCAATCTAGGCTCTAATGCTACGTCGGGTCAAGAGTAAACGGCGTCTTACCGAACCGCATATTTCGCCGGCTGTGCTCAGTCTTTCGTCGACAGCCGCTGCTACATCGTCTTCATCGACGGCGCTACAAATTGCAGCCCAAGTGGCGGGACAACAGCAAAATCAGCAACCACAACAATTTACGGAATTTATAACAATGGCGGCGGCTGCAGCTGTGGCAAATGCTAACTCTAATTCCAATGAGCGGGATAAGGATAATGATAAGGATAAGGAAAAGGAACAGCAGCCGACAGTGAATGCAAACAATACATAGAGCTCACGTCCGTCCGGTCCAAGTTTATTTTTCTCGTGTTTTTTATAATTATCGATAACACTAAACAACAACACCAACAACCCAACAAGATGTCATCAATATAAATAAAATGTTGAAAAACAAAATGTTGAAATTAAATCATATTGTTAAATACAACTACGATACTACCACAACACTCGAACTCTCCTTTTCCCGATCCCGCTCCCGCTCCCGCACCCACTCTCTAGAAGTTGTTAAGGAATTTTGAACACCAATGAACTCCTATTTACAATAACCACAACAAAAACACTAGATGCAGTAACAAATACCAGAAATTATAGTTAATATTTAAGTAAATCCCAAAATCCAATAACAACAAAATCTTTAGTAGAATCCAGAAACTCTTAAGGCATTTATTAATATTTAATTGACCACTGAAATGACAAAATAATTCATTTAAACAAAATAAAAACGTAAGTGCAACAAAATAGCGCAATTTGTTTTTCTAGAAACCCCATTTCAACACTTTTGAAATAGCATGAAATGCATATGATTGATTTTGAATTATCTTTTTGAAATATTTATCATATGCCAAGACTCAAAACTCCTTATGTACGATGTATGTATATCGTAGTACCTACTATGATCGTATAGGTGGCATAGGATGTATGTATGTATGTGTATGCTGTTTTATAAGATTGTAACTAAATTTTACGACATTTTTTGAAGTAAAATTATGTACCACACTTGTTTTGAAACACAATTTATATTCGAAAAGACCAATCAACTTCTTTGAAATATTTATATAGATATGTATGTACCAGGAACCCAAAACCAACCAAATCTCCCACCGTTGTCTTAACAGTTTTTGTGTTTGTACTTTAATTTTTGAAAAATATTTTTTTTTTATTATTTCTTTAGCTATTTTTGCATTTTTAATATTTAATTTATATAGATTCTAGATACTTCCTTGGAAAATTGTGTATCCATCGAAAATGTTCGATTGTTTTCTAAATCTTAAAGTTTAGAAAGTGTATCCTTTAGCACTTTTAACATCTTTAACAAATAAGTATAGTTTTCTTATGTAAAGTATATCTTGCCCTCAGCAATTGAGATCGATGTTCTCGCATTCACTGTCTTCAATCTTTCCTTTAAGACATTCATTTCACGGATTTTGCTGCCAAACTCATATTTATCGCAAGGAGTTCGATTTTTACAAATTTAAAGTTATTAATCTTGATTTGAATTTAAACTAAAACGAATTTAATATCAAATAAATAAATAAAATCCTTGCTGCAATCGACGCTTTTTAAATTCCTTTGAAGTCGTTTGCTAAAATGTTCTCAGTAAAATTTGGGAAAAAAATATAAATATCAAATGAATTTCCTCTTAGTTACATTCAACTGCTTTCGAGATATAGACGTTTTTCTAAATTTTTCGTATTTTCGATAAAAATGGGTATGGGTTACTCTAGGCAACCCATTACCCATCGCCGTGGTAGCTTTGTAAAGGCCGCTTACCCATACCATGTGGTTAATGGAAACTACCCTATATTTTTCCCATAATCTGTGGGTAATCGTGATGATTAATTCCCCGTTCTCGTGGGTAACTCCCCATTATTTTCCCTATATCCTATGGGTAACAACACATTTTTTTCCACACCCTGTTACTAATGGGTTAACTATCACTTCCCATTCCCCAAGACCTTGGTTTATGGAAGATCCAGGGTAACACATTACCCACAAAATATGAACCCTGAAATTGACTATGTGATGTTTTACAGCAAAGATTCCCTATACTTTCTACATTATTTGTAGGGCAGCTACAAGAAAACGTAAGACACAACATTTAATTTCGATGAAATCCGGCCTTTACAGCCGAAACAATCAATAATGAGAGTTATTTCAAAACATGAACTCGTGACGTACATTCCGTACATTTCTTGTGAATTGTTGATATTCAATTTTGTTTGATACCGTCGAGAAGTGTGGCGCTGTTATACAGGGTGTATGGTAGCAGATTTATATTTTCAAACTTAAATAAAAAACAAAATAATTGACACAAAGTTGAATGAACGATAGAATGGAAATGCGGATTTTATATTTTGAAGACTATGTCACCCAGATGTCTTTCGTTGAGTTGAACACACTGTTCAAAACGGAGCCTTGTGTTCTGCGCCACACGCTGCAGTAAACTTGGTTCAATTGAGCTGATTTCTCGACGAATATTTTCCTTTAAAGCCACAAGAGATTGAGGATTGTCATTATAAACCCTCTCTTTGAGGTAGCCCCATAAAAAATCCATGGGAGTTAGATCGGGCGACCTCGGTGGCCATGGGATGTCCCCAAAGCGACTGATCAGTTTTTGGGGGAAATTTTCCCGAAGCAAATTCATCGAAGCTCTGGATGTGTGTGCGGTCGCCCCATCTAGTTGAAACCACGTGTGTGAAGAGTACGATGGATGAGCTCGCAGGTTTGGCAAAAAGAATTCCGTAATCATGCGTCGATAATTTTCACCGTTGACATTCTTCGCCTGTTCTCGAGAACCTTAGGAAAAAAATGGTCCAATTATCTCATGCGATAAGCCACACCAAACAGTTACCCTGGGGCAATTCAATGGTTTTTGATGTTTCACTCGAGGGTTGCGGGTTCTTGGAGACCAGTAACAGCAGTTTTGCTTGTTGACGTGGCCGTTTAAGTAAAAATGAGCCTCGTCGCTCCAAAAAATGGGATTTACAGTGCGAAAACGCTCCAACATCGTTTCACAAAAATTTTTGCGTAAATCAAAGTCACTTTCTTTCCGTTCTTGAACGATTTGAACTTTAAAAGGATGGAACTTCAGATCCGTTTTTAAAATTTCATGAATAATCGCTCTTGGAAGACCCAGTGAGGCTGCTCTTTTCCGTATTGAAAGTCGCGGATTATCACGTAAACTGCTTTCAACCAGTTCAATGTTTTCGGGAGTCCTTGAAGATCGACTGAGCCCTGGCCGTGGGACATTCATAACCGAAGCAGTTGCGCGGAATCTCTGCACCCACGAACGAAATAAATTTACACTCGGTAAATCACTTATTCCCCGAATACCGAACTTAGAACAAAATTGTCGATGAGCTATTACGTAAGAATCATTACTCTTAAAACGATGCTCACTCGACCACTGCGACATCGTGATTGACAAATCCGCACAATCGATAATTCCAACGGCGCTTGTTACTGTTTGAAATAATCGTATTTAAAAATATAAATTTGCCACCAGACACCCTGTATTTATCATTAATAAAATAAATATCAATAGTAATTTTTATTTGTACAGTATATAATTTGACACTTTAAAATAATGCCCTGTAGTCACAAAACAGATTTGAACGAACAAACAAATCGTCCAAAACTAAAACTTAAATAAATAGAATTTCATGGATAAAATGAGTTAATTCGTACACAAATATGTTAAAGGAACATGTGAAGAATGAATATCTAAAATAAATATCTCATCGAACGTATTCTTAATATTTCCGTTTTAATTTTGGCCGATTCGTTCGTTAAAATTCATTTTTTGAAAACAGACTATACGTCTTTACTCAAGTTTAACGTTTAACACTCATCACACTTCTATTACTCGACGATGATACTTTTATGCGTTTGAAATCAGACTCCCTCAAATGCGCCCCAATCGGCTATTTATATCAGCCTCGACTCTCACCTTATATTAGTAGTCACAACTCTCAATTTAGACGTTTCCGAATCCTTTTTGTAGTAGCGCCATCTATATCTCTCCTTAGCGATTTCATCAACCATTCGTGGTGAGATCGTGTGTGGTAGCTTTCCCCTTAAAGCGCTGGCATAATTAACATAAACCCTCTGCAACTGACGTGCTCTAATTGTAACAACATAACTGGCATGGGGTCTAGCAAACCTAATTTTTAAGCTGATTTCCTATGTTGAAGTTTCTGACTGACACCTGCTGGGCCTTATTTATTTATAACAGTAATTAGTTCTGAAGCTAACATAGGATTACAATTTGAAATCAAATGTGTGTGTTAAAGGTTTTTTTGAATGGATGGTAACATCGAATTTTACGAAGGTGCACGAAGTTTTGGTCTGCGGTGTCCGTCAGACTACGAAACATGTTGCAGAAGGTTAAGCTTAATTTAACTCTGCTGCAAAACACACCCCAAATTTGTTGTTGACATTCTAATGTTAATTTGACATATTGCAGATTTCCGGTGATTCAAATATCAGTTAAGCCAAAATAAAAAAAGTAAATTTCGTAACAATATGTGTTAGCTACATGTATTTTTAAATTCAAACATGGACTGAATCGAAACAATTTCAAATCAAATCAACAAAGGGATTCTGAATCGATCGGTGTGTATTGGGCTGGGACTTTATCCAGCATATCTGGTGGTTAAGGGCAACCTAGATCGTTATATTTTAAATTCCGCAAGTAGCTTAGCTCTATATTGGAAATAATGGATATGCTAACTTATAGCACAGTAAAACGTTACTTTGCTATCACCAGAATTTCCACCGGAACTACTCGCTAACAAGTAGTGACCATATGGTCCCATTTTTCAGAGTGCTGGCCCGGGCCAGTAATATTTCCACTTTGACTACTTTTCACTAAAATTTCAGCTGCTCATAAGAGCCGAAAAAAAATATTTGTTAAACTGCAGTTTTGCTTAAAGATTAATACTAACACAAAAAAATGCCTGCGAAATGTTGGCAATACTGATAAATGTTGTGATTTTTGATTCTATTTATCCATTAAAGAGGATATTTAGTATTAAAAATACTTACAAATACAGAAAATATTGAAGACAACCTTGTCTTGTTCCTGACCAATCCTACGACGAGAAAATATTTTACGAATTTCCTAATTATCATTTTTTATCGTTTTATTCATCGTTAATAAAGCTAGGTTCTTTATGAATTACAATAGTTCTCTTTATTACCACAAACTTAATATTCACAATTACTTTATACTCAACCCTTTACTATAACTTGGCATTTCATACTTTTGAGCGCTCCAAGATGAACTGACTCGAACCGCGTCCCAATTAGTCATGTGCGGTTTCGCGAATTTAAAGAACCGGAACCGGGTATTTGGACCGGTTACGGTTCTCAGCAAATTGCTGACAAAATTGAAAAAAAAATTTTGAGAAGTCACCGTTCCTAAATAAGCCACTCTTTTTTATTTGTTAAGAAGTAAAAGAATTCGTTTCCTTGTTATCTGTAACAAAGCTATCACAAAAATTCCGATTCCTGATTTCCAGTAAAGATATTAAACTTTAAACTGCTTTCCCTGAAAATTTTAAGAATCGACTTAGGCTGTTATGACTTGTGATAACTTGTCACTTGATATGACTTGTTATGACTTTTATCATAAGAATATACAATTTGATAGAAATACACATTTCCATACCCTCAAAAGTAAACACTTTTGGTTTCTTTGGAAACGAGTCTTGTTATTCTGGAACCGTATTTACTGTTTTTTTAAAACCGTTTTTCAGTTCTTGTTATTCTGGAACCGTTTTACGGTTCTTTTAAAACCGTTTTTCAGTTCTTTTAGAATCGTTTCTCGGCCTTTTTGGAACCGTTTTCGGTTCTTTTGAACCAGTTTTTTGTTTCTTAAAGAACCGTTTTCTGTCCATTTCGACCCGTATTTCCGTTCATTTGAAACGGTTCCTCGATTCTGTGCATCAGTTGTCCCAGTCGGATATTTATATCAGTCACAAATCTCAAACAAATGACATTCAGAAGTTTCCTGATCCTTCTCGAAGTAGCGCCAGTTCGAAAGTTCCTTAGTGATAGGTGGCTAAGGGAAAATGGTGAATTTCAGTTAAAATGTTAACAAAATATTATTTATATGTTGTCTGCCTTTTAGGGTTGCCAAAAAAAGATATTTCGGGAAGCAAATAAATAAATCATGATTTTGTTACAGAATACTGAAAATCAAAGTGATATTACACAGTTACACGCAATTATAAGGGAAAAATCAAAACAGATTTGTAAATTTTAAAAGAAAATGTGTTTTATAGTGAAATTACTGTTTCTCGTTTTCTGTAGGGATGGTAACTCTGTATACATACCAAAGACGATCAATAAGCAAAAACGATGTACAAGTAGTCAGTCAAAATTTCTCTTCACTCAAATGCCAACAAACAAAACGAGTGAAACTCTAGTCATTCTCTAATCTCTCTCTTACTCTCTTCATTGAATATTTCCATACACGAGCAGCTTTTGGTTAGTGTTATTGTATATAACTATACAAATTCCAATCATGTTGAAGTAAATTTATATAAACTTTGAAAAAAGTATGAAATAATCAAGATATGACGCGAGAGAGAAATGCGTTTGAGTGAATTTCTAGCACTTTTTGGGTCTCTTTTACGAGGGTTGCCAAATTGACACGGTTCACTCAAACGCATTTCTCTCTAGCGTTATATCTTGATTATTTCATACTTTTTACATACTTTATGTAATTTTACCTAAAAATGGGTGGAATTTTTAAAGTTGTATACAATAACATCATCAAAAAACTGCTCGCATATTGAAATATTCAATGGAGAGAGTAAGAGAGGGAGCAGAGAGTCGTAACACTTCAGTCGTTTTGTTAGTAGCCATTTGAGTCAAGAGAAATTTTGCCTGTCTACTTTAGTCCATAGTTTTTGTACATATTTCAGCTTGTCGCTGTTAACACACTGTTAATTCACCATATGACGCTAACACCAACATATGTATTACAGATTTTCTTTAAATAAAATGTTAGTTAAGTCAAAAAGAATGTAAATAATTGTCGAGACGAGAAAGTACTGAGATATCTTCAATAGAGTGGCATCTATATGTTATTGTGGAAGTTTTCGAAATTATACGAAAGTTAAAGTGTGTAGTTTTAGTTATTATTTTCCAACATTTCCCCGATCGGGACTCGATTGGCCGCCGGGCACTGATCGTAGGCGTTGCGTTCGCGCAAGCATTAACACAAGTAACTTCCTACTGACAAACATCATATGAGCTACAATGCAAATGCCCATTATTGCAGGCAGAAAATTGGCTAAAAGAGTAATCTATTTAATTTTTGCCGGAGTATTATAGAAATTTTGAAATGCGTTATAAACAAAGATTAATTGATAGACTCTTCTGGGTATACTTTTCAATATAGTATTATCAAATTTAACCAGTTGGATAAATAATTTCTGGAAATTTAAAAAGTTTTTGTTAGTAATTTTTTTAATTTGAATATTTTTTTCTGTAACAAACAAAAAAAATTTTTGTTTTATATTTTGTATGGATAAGGTTAATTGATATCTTAAGACAGTTGTAATTTCGCAGAATGTTAGAATTTGTGGTACCTATAAAATTATATACAGTTCTAATTTTAGACGATAAATAGAAAGGTTAAAAACATTTAGCAAATGTAGCAACAAATTTCTAAAAAAAATTAGCTATTTCAAGCTAGCAGCTTCTAGTGCAGCAAAACCAACTATTATATTTAACTTTATTTTGGCTTAATTTTTTTGTTTAATAGTTTATAATATTTTCCTTAGTTATTACTTCGTTTCTCATTTGTGCTTTATAATTATATAATAAATTCCACAGCTTCTGCAAAATCCAGTTTTATTTTTCTAAAAACAAAATTAATTAATTTTTTTAAATTAAACTTAATATTATGTTACAAATCATGGCGTTATTTGCACTTTTTTCAAAAATTTTCGGAAACTAACTTTAAATTTATGGTTTTTTTAATAAACTCTCTTTTTTCTCTTTTTTACAAAAAAAAAACAACAAAATAAAAAATAAAAAAAAAAATTCAACATGGATTGAAAAACTGGTAAAATACGACACAAAATTTAAATACAAAACTACACACAAACACGTAAACAAAATTAAATAAAATTGTAACTAATTTAATAATAAAAACAAAAATTATGAAAATTTGTACCGGACGGTTGGAACAAAAATTCTATAAATTGAAAACTAAAAACTGAATTATACATTTTCAACATATGGATTGCAACATATGACTGATTTAGGCGACCATGTCGAAAAGGGTTAAAAACAAAATGAAACGCCGCAACACGGAGCCAACTATGGCCCTAACCAGCCAGCAGATGTCGTTGGCTTTACCGCCCACAACGGCGGAAGGAGATTCCGAAACGGAGATTGCCAGTAACAACACCGATTTCTGAATATGGTACAGCGAGCGTTTGATTTAAAATGTTAATAAATTTGTCACCACCCCATCCCGCACGACGCGTAAGGACATAGACCAAACAACCAACCCTGCAGCATAGCCACCACCAACTGCTAACATCATCAAATCCATCGCCACCAACAATTTTGCACCTCACAAATGCTAAAACCAAAAAAACAATACCAAAAAACATAATTACGATTCTAATTTTTTGGAGTTTTAATTTATAATTAAAATTACAAATTAATTTGGAAGACCTTCATTTCATTAACAATTCGTTTTTCAAATTGGTTTTTTTATTTTAATTTTCTCATAAATTTATTGACAAATTTAAATACAAATAGCTCTCGAAACAGTAAACCAGTAATCGCAATACAATAACAGAGTAACGCAATTGAGGCGTAAACGTAACGTAACATAACATCACAACACAACGTAACGTCACGCCGCCACAAACACACAGAAAGTACAGAAATTTATTAAATTATTATTATTATTTGTTTGTTTTGAATTTACTATATGTTATAAGTAAATGTATATTTAGATTAAGATTTTATGAATACAAAACAAGAGCAAGAGCAATCTTGAAAATTCAACAATATGTTAAATTCCATCAAAAAAATTTCGAATTTTTTTGTAACTTTTCAATATTTTTTTTTAATGATTTTTAATTTAACATTACCACAATGTAAAATTAATATGATATTCCGAAATATATACTATTTTCAGTATTTTTTTCAGTGAAAATAATGTTTTAAAAATAGAGTGAATGACGAGACATTTGCAATAACATACAAAAAATACGGGCTACACACTTGCTAAATTAATGCAAAGACTTTTATAGGCTTTGAAAAAAGTCTCTCTTTAAAAAAATAAAAATCACTGTAATTTAAATTGAAACAGTCGATGTTCAACATCACTAGCACCTACCAACCAGTGGTGAATTGACAGGACTGTTAACACTGATGATTTGCTACTTACCACTCCATGCATGTAGTCGATCTCTTCAGTGGCATACCTGATGTCATAGCGACATCTATCGTGTGTTTCAAGTAAATACAATTGATTATTTAGCAAATCCAACAACCGCTAAAGGCATTCATTATTTAAGATGAAAAATGTAGCATGGAATCTTGATACACAAATGGAAACATGTTCCGAGAGATTACCAAAAGATTAATGGAAATAATAAGAAATTTCAATAACAACAAATTTAAGTTTGTGTAAATATTCCCCTTAAAATATTTCTTTAACGGATTAAAATACAAAAAAAAACAACAACTAAAGATTTGAACTATAATTATACACAAAGCTTAAAATAAATAACGGGTATTTCTTAAGATGTTGCCGTAACTTGCTTCTTCTTACTAACCGAGAAGAGAAACTCAAATATTTCGACGAAACACTAGCACAGGGGCATACAACTCTTTGTCGACCTGCATTACCCACGTATTGGCAATTATCGTAAAATCTTTGATACAGTTATCCACAGTAGGAGACGAATTGGTCTTTGCACATATATGTAACGGTTCCTATCTATGCTACGTTATCTAAGTGCAAAGACAACAACCTTTCAATATTACTGGGTTCATTCACAATATTGAAGTTAAGATTTTAGGATAATCTGTGGAAATTTTGAAAATGAATGGTAATTTGTTTATCGTTCATCGTAAAAAATTTCAACAATACCACGTGGAGAAATACATTGTCGCACCGTTTTATCGACATTTAGCAAATAGTATTGAAAATTCGGTGCTCTTTTCTTTGGCCCTTCGAGCCATATAAAGTTAGTGCATATAAAAACATAAATTTTATGCTGCATTAACTGACCTCAAACTGTTAAACCCAAAATCTCAATAAATTCAAATAAATATCTCAAGAGTTTATGAAAATTCTTAAGATTGAAGATCATAAGATGTAAATTTAACGAATTTTAAAAACATTTTCAATGTCTTTTATAAAGTATTGTTTTAGATAAAATTTAAAAATACAGATTACTTTTAAACTGTCGTTTTAACAAAAATTTCAATTTAAAACCAAATATTTCTACGTAAAGCAGATGCTAATTTTTAATGAAAAATATATCATTTGAATTACAATAATATTCAAAAATTTAATGTTCCTTTAAAATTTAAAGAGAAATGCAATTTTTTCAAAAAAAAAATGCGTCAATTTAATGAAAAAAAAAAAACAAAAACACGGAAATGACGAAGAAATGCCAAGAAATTTAAGAAAATTTGTCGCAAAAAATAAAGAAAGAGCGTTAAGAACCAATATAAATAAATTTGTTTAAATATTGAATGCAAATTGAAAGCACAACATTAAGGAAATTTTGTAAAAAAAATTAGACCGATATGAAATTCCCAATTCTATTGGGATAGCTCTAATTTATAAATCCTGGCAGTTTAATGAGTTATGAAACAAACGGCAAGAAACACAAGAACAACTCTTGTTAAACAAAATGTCAACATTTTTAACAAAACCCTAAAAAAATGAGCAACCTAAATTTAAAAGAGTCTAGTAAATACTAGAATTAAGACAACAAAACAATTTTTTGAAGTACAAAAATATCTTGACTTCAAGGAAATCACACGGCCTGTTCCTTACAAAAATACAAGTACGGCAGACGCATGAAAATAGTTCTGAAATGCATGGAAAGGGAGCACACAATGTTTAGAGACGCTGACAATGAGACAATTTCAATTAATCAAAATGGAATGAAGGTCCAAGATTTATCTTGCATAACTGGGAATGTGCATTTAGGAATAATTTTCGTCGATACCGTATGAAGTACCGAAGTTTTAAATTAAATTTTAAAAATTCATCCTTGGTTTATTTTGTGCTATTGCAGACACAGTTCTGAGAATGTTTGTCACCTCCAGAAACAGCACAAATAATTATGTTTAATATTTATTTTAATATTTTAATTATAATAAACAATGAGAAACAAAATTCTATAAACATGTTACTCAAACTATTTTATTTTATTAAATTTTAAATATTTTTATTTTCCCAAACAAAGAAGCTTTTGTGAAAGAACGTGTAATTTCCCAACAAAAGTTTTTAATCATGAAATGTATCATATTCGTTATCATTCATGAAAAAACCAAAAAAAAAATGTAGTTTGAAATTATTTGTATGTCTCTTCACTGGCAGTCGCACGGGAATTTTGAGAAAAGACATGAAATAATTCCTCAAATCTCATTTTAAAAGTCATAGAATCCAAGCGAGTGCCGGGGCTCAAAGTGTTCTAACTACCATCGTATTTTCCGTGCAAGGGTCAGCAACATTCATCTAACATCTGGCGGCCCTAGATATACGGACAATTTTTAGTATTCGCCGTTGCAAAGTGAAGACGAAAATTGTATCGCTCACAAAACCAAATAGTTTAGTTTTAAGTTTCCGTTCGAGCGATCGATTTTCCCGACTCACATTGCAGCGGGTGAGTGACCAGGAAATGTCAATATATCGCCAATTGCGTACGGCGGAGGTAGTGCATATCAGACATTTGCTATGTGATTGAATGATTTTTGCGAATACCTATCAACCTGCAATCACCATTCACTGACTTACCATAGAAACAAACCAACAGCTAAACAACTTTTATTTTTCAAACTCAAAACAAAACAGTTTTTAGTTTTCTAACTGCAAACAAAATAATTTTATGTTTTCTAACTAAAAACGAAATAATTTTTATTTTTCAAAATGAAAACCAGACCACTTTTATTTTTCAAACTAAAAACAAAACAATTTTAATTTTTCTAACTAAAAACAAAATAATTTTTATTTTCAAACTGACAAAAAGAAACATTTTTATTTTTCAAATCAAAAACAAAACAATTTTAAGTTTTCTAACTGCAAACAAAATAATTATTATTTTTCTAATTACAAACAAAACAATTTTAAGTTATCTACCTAAAAACGAAAGAATTTTTTTTTTCAAACTAAAAACAAAACCATTTTAATTTATCAACCAAAAAAAAAACAAAAATAATTTTTATTTTTCAAACTAAAAAGCAAAACAATTTTAATTTATCAAACTAAAAACAAAACAAAAATTATTTTTATTTTTCAAACTAAAAAACAAAATAATTTTAATTTTTCTAAAATCAAAACAAAATAATTTTTATTTTTCTAACTAAAAACAAAACAATTTTAATTTCTCGTATATATAAACAAAAAAAAAAACAAAATAATTTTTAGTTTCTCAAACTAAAAACAAAACAAAAGATAACAAAAAAAAAACAAAACAATTTTAATTTTTCTAACTAAAAACAAAACAATTTTAATTTTTCTAACTAAAAACAAAACAATTTTAATTTCTCGTTTATATAAACAAAAAAACAAAAAATTTTAGTTTCTCGAACTAAAAACAAAACAACAGAAAAACAAAACAATTTTTAGTTTCTCTAACTAAAAACTAAACAAAACATAAAAAAAAACAAAAAACTTTTAATTTTTCTAACTAAAAACAAAACAAAACAATTTTAATTTCTCATATATATAACCAAAAAAAAACAAAATAATTTTTAGTTTCTCGAACTAAAAACAAACCACAACAAAAAAAACTAAATAATTTTTAGTTTCTCAAACTAAAAACAAAACATAACAAAAAAACAAAACAATTTTAATTTTTCGTATATAAATATAAACAAAAACAAAATCCAAAACCAAAACCAAAAAATTTAAATCCTTATAAAAAAAAAATTAGCATAAGTTAACAAAAAACAAACAGCTAAAAATACCTTAAAAATATGGTAATAATTACAAAAAAGCAACAATTGTAGTTTCTCTAAAAACAAAAAACCAAAACAAAAAAAAACCAAAACAAAAAAACCAAAACAAAAAAACTAATAATAATAATAAAAAAAAAACAAATACATTAATTTCGCATCTACTAGAAAAAAACAAAAATCATTCCTTCTGTTTAACAACAGCAAGAATTGTTAAAATTAAGAGATGAAAAAACAAAAAATCTACACAAACTACAACAACTACTTCTACTACAACTATTTACAAACAACAACAAAAAAATGTAAAATATACTAAACAACAACTACACACATTACACATCCAACAAGAACAACAAAGAAAAACTAAACTAAAAATGAAATTAAGAATTCGAAATTAACCAAAAAAAAAAACAAAACAAAATAACATAAAAATTAAAAATAAAGATAAAACTATATGTAAAGAAACAGAAATTATCTTAGTTACAAACCTTGTTTTATTTATGTCAACAAATACACTACTTATGGGTGGATGAAATATAAACCCCAAGTTAGGTGAATTTCTGCATCTTGTGCATGAACCAATAGCAAGGGTAAGTAAACCGGACTGGGTTTGCCTCCCGCCACCGTTCATAATGGCAGTGAAAATACGTAAACGAACAAGAAAACATAAACAACCCCTATTTGTTGATGACCCCCGCAAACGTTATAAGGACCACGATTTACGGATATGCACTTGGAATGTAAGAACTCTATATAGATCCGGTGCAAGTATCCAACTGGCAGATGTCCTCGAAAGTTATAAGACTGACATTACCGCTATCCAGGAAATGCGATGGACAGGACATGGCTGCACAAGAAACAGAAACTGCGATATATACTACAGTTGCCATGAAAAAAACATGAATTTGGTTGTGGATTTGTAGTTGGCAAAAGACTGCGACATCTAGTCTCTAGGTTCAATCCTGTGAGTGAACGAATCGCCACAATCCGCATAAAAGCGAAATATTTTTATATTTCCCTAATTTGTGTGCATGCCCCGACAGAAGAGAAAGATGATGATGCCAAAGACATATTCTATGAGCTCCTAGAGGAAACGTATGACCGCTGCCCTGGCCATGACATTAAGATTGTACTAGGAGATTTTAATGCCAAAGTAGGAAGGGAGAATGTGTTTAATCCAACTGTTGGCAATTTCAGTCTTCATGCTGACAGTTCCGACAACGGTATGAGACCGATTGACTTTGCCGCGGCAAAAAACATGGTCATTAGTGGCACAAGATTCCAGTATAAAGACATCCACAAGGCTACTTGGGTATCCCCTGATCAAAGAACTAAGAACCAAATTGATCACGTGGTAATTGATGGAAGGCACTCATCCAGTGTAATGGACGTACGAGTGATCAGAGGAGCTAACATCGATTCTGATCACTACCTGGTAGCAGCAAAGGTTCGCACAAGATTAAGTAGAGCGAAAATCGTACGAAACCAGACGCAGAGGAAGCTGGACATCGGAAAGCTGCAATTACCAGAGGTAGCCACAGCCTACTCAAGGAAGCTCTCGCAAACTTTTGGCACAGAACCCACCCCCTCCCGATGACGATCCTGATGCGCAGTGGAAACCCATTTCCGACTCTATAAAAACTGCCGCAACAACCGTACTTGGTTTCGAAAAACCGCTTCGCAATAAACCGTGGTACGATGAAGAGTGTCGCATAGCAAATGACGAAAAGAACGCTGCACGTATGGTAATGCTTCAGTCAATTGCAACGCGAGCTGTAACTGAGTGGTATAGGGAGAAGAGAAAGGAGGTAAACCGTCTCTTTAGGCGTAAGAAACGGCAGTGGAGAAAACGCGAGAGTGAGAAAATTGAGACATACAGAAGGAAGAACGAAGCCCGAAAATTCTACCAAAAAGTTAAAAACGGAACTAATGGACATGGTTCAGGGCCCCCCTTCTGTAAAGACAAGGACGGAAATCTCATCGCAGATGTGCAGAGCATGTTGGGAATATGGAGAGAGCATTTCTCCGCGCTACTAGTACCTGAGATATCCGATGACGATGGGACAATCGATCACAATATGGACGACGACGTCGATTGCCGACAACAAAGCCGCAGGAGCCGATGGATTACCGGCGGAGCTGTTTAAGGCTGGCGGCGATGAGCTGATAAGGTGCATGCATCAGCTCATTAGCAAAATTTGGTTAGATGAATGCATGCCCGGCGATTGGAGTCTCAGTGTACTATGTCCCATATTTAAAAAAGGAGACCCGAGTATCTGTGCCAACTACCGTGGAATTGACCTTTTATCCATAGCATATAAGGTTCTATCAAGTATAATGTGCGAAAGACTAAAACCAATTATCGCTGACCTGATTGGACCATACCAGTGTGGCTTTAGGCCTGGAAAATCGACAACTGACCAGATTTTCACGCTACGCCAAATCCTGGAGAAGACACACGAAAAACAAATCGACACCTATCATCTATTTATCGATTATAAAGCGGCCTTCGATAGTCCGATACGGGAGAAACTCTATGAAGCAATGTCTGAGCTTGGTATTCCTGCAAAACTCATACGCCTTTGCAGGATAACCTTGATGAACACCAAATCCGCAGTGAAAGTTGGTAAGGATCTTACCAAACCTTTCGAAACTAAGCAAGGCCTCAGGCAAGGCGACACCCTATCGTGCGATCTCTTTAACATCTTAATGGAGATCATTATGAGAAAAGCTGCAGTCAACATGAATAAAACCATCAGCACCAAAGTCACATGCTGCTCGAGTATGCTGATGATATAGGTATCATTGGGCGCACAATTAGAGGAGTTACTGCGGTTTTTTCGAGAATTGAGAAGGAGTCAGCAAAAGTGGGTCTGATGGTAAATGAGGACAAGACAAAATTAATGGTTTCAACAAACAGGGCCTCCACGCGGTTAGACCAAAGCGTGAACGTTGATAACCGTTATAACTTCGAGGCAGTGGACGAATTTATATACCTTGGATCTGCCGTAAACAAAAACAACATCAGCCTTGAGAGCAGGCGGAGAATTGTGCTTGCGAATAGATGTTATTTTGGGCTAAGCAAGCAATTTAAGAGATAAAGCCCTGTCTCGAGAAGCAAAAGTCCAGCTGTACCAGACTCTCATTCAAACTGTCTTGCTTTATGGCGCAGAATCCTGGGTATTATCGCAAGCAGACGAAACATCTGTAGGAGTCTACGAGAGAAAAATACTCCGAAAAATTTATGGCCCTATAGTGCACAACGGCGAGTATCGGCGACGCATGAATCATGTGCTGTATGAGCTTTATCCTGACATTGACATAGTTAAGCGGATCAAGATAACGCGATTGCGCTGGCTAGGCCATGTCAGTAGAATGGATGAAGATGAACCAGCGCGAAGGGTTTTCGAAACCGAACTCGAAGGAAGACGAAAAATAGGAAGACCAAAACTCCGCTGCAGGGATCAGGTTGACGAATCCCTGCGTACACTTGGTATTGACAACTGGAGAAACAAAGCAAAAGATCGAACTGGTTGGCGAAATATGTTATCTTCGTTTTGTAAGGTCCCTGACCCCCCGGGGTTGTCCGAGACCGGATAAGTAAGTAAGTAAGTAAACCGATTGAGAAATTAGAGAATGCATTCCGGCAATCTCCCGGGAAATTTCCAAAATATTGCGATAGAATATTTTAGCAAAAAAGTGTAATTTAGTAAGCTCTTCTTGCACTAGAGTATTGGGTAATTCCATTTTAAATCAATGAAAAAAATGCAATTTTTGACCTTACCCTCTTACAATTCTACAAAAATTATCATTAATGTTCTACAGTACTAAACTAATTTAAATTCAAATATTTTAGGTATCTAGCTGTAGTGGTTCCGGAAATATGGCGCTTCATTAAAAACACACTAAGTGGTCTGCCAATATTGTCGAAATTGGCCTCATTTAATAGGTACTGGACATACATAGCTTTAAAATTACATTTAGATTTTTTTGCGAAAGGTGAGTGTCACACGATTTAATGTTTAGGAAGCTGTATCTCAAAAAATGGAATTTTTAAAATTTTGAAAAAAATGTATGTTGATCCTGATAGTCTCTTCTGCATTTTGAGCCAAAAAATTTGAGTGAGCTCTTATTAGTTCCTGAGATATAGACAATAATGTGAAATTGTTTGAAAAATTTTAATATTCTCCGTTCAACAACAGCAACAGACACATGTACATACATTCGTTGTTATATTAGTAAATACGCTATTCAAGTTGACACAATTTCATTGGCTTGAAACGTACAAAGATTGCTTTGAGAAAATCACGTGCAATCCTACGACCCCCAAATGCTAGTTTGCTTACAAAGTATAAGTACATGGTTCTATTTTGAATATTTGTAAATACGGTAAAGTTTCTTACATAGACATTTACAAATGTATCGCAAATTTTCCATTAAACCCCCATTATTTTATATAGACATTAAAGTCTGCCTCAAAACTTATATTTCATGTGAACGAATTTTTTTGATGTGTTCACATCTATAGGCACGGGTAGGGCTATCTATCAAAGTGAACACATTCAAACAACACACAGCGTTAGCATCACATACCTGGTTGTTGTACAGTAATAGTCTGCCTGAATATACATAAGTATGATGGTATTGACGTAGCGGCAGCGAACAAACAAGCAGGTTGTCGTCGCCAAAGAGTATTGAATAGTATAGAGAACTCGAATGATCCAAAACGTATTACTCTCTTTTTATCATAACTTTGTTCATTCATGATTTTGATGTGAAACATGTATGTCTTTTCGAAACATTTATGGTTTTTGTATTGATTTATATAATAACATTGTCGAAATGGTGCATTTATATTGAAATATGCTGTAAAAAGAATAAGACTCGTTTATGCTCGCTTACTCAGCCTCTCTACATGAGAGCGGAAAAAGAGTGCAATAGGTTCTCTATACGATTCAATAGTTTTTGTCGTCGCTCTGTCTATGACAAAACAAAAACAATTATTTCAGTGAGCTAAATATTGCTTTATTTATTTTAACAAAATTACATCTAATGTTAAAGCAGATGTAAGAAAAAAGAAAGTGCAATAACAAAAGAGCCTTCAGCACAAAAACAAATTTTTTTTATTTTCCAATGTACCGTGTAACAAAAAGGTGTAAACACATCGCCCGTTAGTTCGAACACTCATTGGATTTTTTTATTACATTTATTTCACAAATGGTCCGCCGTACCGATTTTCTCAGTAAAGGCTCGGACAGACAAAGGGTAGCACACATACATATATACGAAACACATACACAAAAACCAAAGTAACGTCACAAACCATTTAACCGTCCGAGCCCTCGTTTATTCTTTTTTCACTGATCCGCTGAACTATTGACGAGTGTATACATGAAACTAAAACGCAACACACAGCCAAAATAAGAAAAACTGCATCTGCAATTTACCCGCACATTCAGGAATATTTATGACTCTTGAGAGAGAGCATAGACAGTGCAACAAACAGCTGTTTTTGTATCACAAATATAAATATATGTGGATCACAAACACATATATTATAACATATTATTCATTGTGTCTCAAACATGTAATATTGAATAGCAAACACAATGTGTTTGGACAAAAGTATATTATATTTGCGACAATCTCCAAACACACTTTATATTTGCATTCACACAACAACAAAAGACGGTAGATGAAACAAGAACTCCATTTTTGAGACCTACTCGATATGCACACAAAATTTCATACGAATCGGTTCAGCCGTTTCGGAGGAGTTTAACGCCAAACAATCTGTGATCGCAGTCGGGAAATTTGTGCGATCGCAGTCCGTCGAAATGTGTTTGGATGTATTCACTTTCTGAATTTAGTCCCTACCGCGCCTATAGATGTTAACACATCAAAAACACAAGTCATTAATCCACGTTTGGCTTGCATGAACTTGATTTGTATATAAATATCTTGTTTGTGTACCAGCGCATAGTGATAACCAATGCATAGCTGAAACCTTCTGAAAACAAAAACATGAGAGACAACAAAGAAATGAGAAGCAAAAGAGCAGCAGATTCTCATTTCAAAAAAAAAAAACAAAAAATGCATTCAATGCAAATAAATGTAAAAAGGGCCGTTTTAAATCTATTAATTCTATGTATTAATCATTTATAAATGTGGATTTATATTGTTAAAGTTAATTATAATACATATACTGAAATCGAAGAATAATTCGTTTTTAAATATAATTATATTTGGGAGGAAATTCGCATATGTTTCCACGTAAGTTTATGCAGGTTTGGGGGAAACACGTGAAGGCTTCCACGTAAGTATATGCATGTTTGGGATGAAGAACACATGTTTGCACGTAAAAGCATACATGTTTGTCAGTAAACATGATAGTGTTTGCATTTAAATACAAGTAAGTTTGGGATTTGCAAACATATGAATGTTTGAAGTGTGTTCCAATCATATACATGGTTCCTGCTGAAATGTTTGGGAAAATATGTTAGAGAGGCCGTTATTTTTCAGAGTGTGGACGGTATGAATCTGAACGGCATGTAGTTTCAGCCACTCTGTACATGAATCAATCGATTTATTGGAGAAACGATTTCCAGACCGAATCATTTCCCGAAATTCCGATGTCAACCGCCTCCGTGCGATTTATTTCTTTGGGATTTTGTGAAAGGTCTGGTCTTTGCGAATAAACCATAAACAATTCTCGCGCTCAAGGTCGATATCCCACGAGTCATCGGTGAGACTGAAGTACATCTTTGGCACAATCTCATCGAACATTTCAGGAAAAGACCAAGTACGTGTGATCAGAGCCGCGGTTGTCTTTTGTTGGATATTTTATCCTATACGTAATCGGAAAGTGTCTACTTTACAATGAACTAAATATAGCAGCGCACGGTCTAAACTGGTCTCATTTTATTTTGAAATTAAATCGTGCACTTTTTTTAGGGCGCCGCTTAGTTTGTCATAAATTGATTAAAAGATTCGAGCTCCAAAATCATTTATATATATTGTTTATATGTATCGTTTATATGTTTCGTTTATATAAATTTCGATTATATAAAATTCAAAAAATGTTGTTTCCACTATTCTCGAAAACTAGTTCTGGGCCAAAGAAGCTGAAAACAAATTGGAGTCACCTCACCACATTTATCCAAAAAAATGTCAACAATTTAATATGGTCACATGGCAACCTAAATCTCGGGGTTCTTGATTTTAAGTGGAATAACTGCTGATATTTGTATTGGAGAATCTAAAAAAACACGAGACGTCGATTGAAATGTGAGCATGACTTAATAGTTTGTAGTTTGGTTGCTGACTTTTTCAAGACCACTTTCATTAATTTAATGAACGTATTCATCTATTTTGCGTGATAACTTTCGTTCGTTAGCCGGATATAAGTTAGGAATGTAGAAAATAATTTCCATCTTCATAAATATCCAAATGGATTTCAGTATTAACAAGGTATGTGGATTTATTAAAATAGATTTTCTTACATATAAACGATAAAGTATATGTATGTATGTATTTGCGTATATACTCTAATATATACACAGAGACATACTTATATATATATATATATATGAATATATACTAAAGTACATTATTTTCCTATGTATAAAAAAAAGAGAAAGTAAGGACTCACTCACTATCGTCATTTAATTTTGAATAAAACGTAAATAAGAGAAACAACTATAGCGGAAGAGTACATGAGAATGAAGTAAAGGACTTAAACTAAATACATAATATTGTTGATTTAATGAAATTAGTTAACTATTTTATTAGTTGTTGTTATAATTGATTTAGAAGAAGCATCCTTCGGTGATGATGGCAAGTTACTACAACATTATACTGCAATAATCGGTACTTGGAAGGATTGGTTAAAGTAGAGGTGAGGTGAGTAGATAGGTTTCCTATAAAAAAAAACTAAAAAAGTAAAGCAAAAACAAAAACAGATCGAAACTAATGCCTCTTGGTGAAAATGTTTCAACTGGTGGTGGTCAATGATTGTGCATTATGTGTTTATGATTTTCTATTATTGTGGATGATTTGTAATTTTGTGGAGCCCAAACGGGACGTCTGGGACGACGACGTGTACATGGGAATGTTTGCATTCAAAGAACGCTGGGTGGAAGCTGGACTTATGTCTGGCGATAGTGGGGGAATTTCACCACGGAATGGTACAAACTGTGGTGTGCTTCTTATGAGTTGTTCCAGCTTTGTTAAGCCCTGTTGCTTGCCACCGAAATAGCGTGGCGAACCGTTACCCTCATCGGCATCATCCTTTTCAGAGTCTAATTTAGGTGGCAACACCAATGAACTGTCAACAACCGATTTGCCATCATATGCGATAACCGAACCACTGGGTTTACTGGCGTGAGATACTTTACGATTGTCGGGTGGTAAATAGTAAGTATCAATGCGTTCGGCTGCCTGCGCTTCCGGTTCCGACCCGAGCTGTTCTTCCATGGCAAACAAATCATCGTCCTCAGGGTCATATTTTTCAAATTCCTCACTATCATCGTCCATTTCGATGTCATCAATTGGAAGTTTATCATAATTTTTCAGTTTATTTGCTAAAGGTTTCTCAGGCGCGGAGCTGGTTGTGGTGAGTTCCGTTGTGGAAGATGCCTCCGTCTTATGTTGGCCTTGAGCGATTAACTTCAAAGGCTTTTCATTCTCCTCGGCTTCCTCTATTTCCTGTGATTCTAAATATTCGGATGTTTCATAATTCATTTTATTATCATTTTCTGATTCTTCTTCGTAGACTGGTTTTATATGATCGGACGTTGACGTCTCATCTTTGTGAGTTTTCTGGGTTGGCCTGACTTCATCTTCCTGATCTTCGTTAGAGTTTTCATTTAGAATATCATCCAAAGTTGCATTTCTTAGTTTGGCAGCCTCTGGCATTGTGGACTTCAACATTGAACTTATGGGCTGATTGTATAAGGGACTGTTTATTGAAGGTCCAGTGTGGAGCTTAGTTTGCAACTGCAAACCCGAAGATTTGCGAACGATTATGGTGGCATTCGTACTATCCGGTGGCGAGGGTATAAACATTGGTTCAAAATGCTGGGTTTGGGTTTGTTGAGCCTGAGCTGTTAGAAATAGTGTATCGGATTCCATGGCCTCATCGATTTCCAAATTTGGATCTTCACGGCGGTTAGCCATTTGCTCTACAACTTCGGGTGGGGGCATGGGACCATCATGCCGTAGAATGGGTTTAAAGCCACTTTCTACCACGACTGTGTCGGGTTTGAAGCCTTCGTTGACGGCTGGTTTCATGGTGGCTAATTCAGCAGGAGATGGTTCTTCGTCAACTTCATGGGCGTCAAAGGGATTCTTGAATGTCCCTTCTGGGTTTGGTAGTTTTGTAGTAGTGGTTGTGGTTGTCGCAATAATTGGCTTGTTCGTTTCATTTGGCAGAGGATGGGCTAATTTGATGGATTGTACGGGTTTTTTACCCTTGTCTGATGTTTTTGTAAAGACCTGCTTCTGCATTGATCCCTGGGGTGAGAGGTCAGCGTAAGGCACTGGTATCACGGGTTTCTTACGCAGTGAATTGTGATAATTTGTTTTGCGATGGCCTGTAAGTTCAGTCGGTTGTCCCAGAAGCAGCACGGATGCTGCCAAAGGTTGTAGTGGGAAAGGCGCGTCTTTCATGAACGGCCTTAAAATACTTGGCACTGGTTTGCGGTAGTGGTTGACTATAACCGAGGGCTGTGGCATAGGACCGTTAGCGAGCATACCTGGAGGATATCTGGGTAATTGTTGTGGTAGGATAGGCTTCGAAGCTGGTACTTTTTTAACTGGTCCTGGATACGGTCGTCGACCCGGCAGTTTCACTGGATGGAACAGTGGCGCATTGAAGGGAGGTCTCAAAAACTCTGACAAACCTATAGTTTTATGTGGCCCCGGTAACGGTAAATTGTTTGTTAGATTATGGTTGTGGGTGTGATGAAGGTGCAACTGTAAATGTGGGTTAGTGTGTGGCCCTAAGAGTGCAGGTGACAATAAAGGTTTGTTAGGTGGTGATGGTCCTACTGCTGATGGCTGTGAGGGTGATGATGAGTGTAATGAATTTAACAAGTCATGCAAATTAGTTTCGCCATGCAAGGTCTCGGGTGCAGCGGTAGGTATGAACGGTGGCTGTAGAGGCGGTCCCAAATTACCGGACGATAATGACGAAGACGGCGCTGAGTGGGCATGGGAAGCACTAATGTCATTACTGGGATTGCTGGCGGCGTCGGCATTTATTGCGGGCGTCTGGTTGTTGTTACTGTTGTAGGCAGATCCTTGTACTCCACTTGCAGCTGCCGCCTGATGTTGGTGTTGCTTTTGCCTCAATATGCTATTCTCGAGAGCCTCAGCAGCGCGGATGCCATCTGAAATCAATTGAGTTATTTCCGTAGATTTTGTTATTTCAAAAGATAATTTCGGCGGTGTTCCGTTCATATTGTGATTCTTAATTAAATCTGATTGGTGCTTTAACAAAAAATTATCGTTGGGGCTGACCTTAGTTTCATGACGTATCGATTCTTCCGCTACCAACTCATCATCTCCCCGCACTGGCGCAGGCACGCGCACCGAATGCTGCTCCGAAGCCGCATATCGGGCATCATCACACGTGTCATGCACATGTATCTTCCAGCCAAGGTAGCGATGCGTGAAGCAGTGATAGTAAACCGTATCGGGTGTATTTTTATCGGGTGTCCAACTGATCACACCAGGTTCTCCATAATCACACTTCAAGGTAAGGGAACGTTGATAGGCTCCAAACGATTGGTAATCATCCGCAGGTGGGCCATCTTCATCTGGTTCCCAGTTGCACAAACGTCCCACACCGGTGGGTGTAACTTGCCCCGAACGTGAACGATGGACACCGGCAAAGATGCGAATATTCTAGGTTTGGGACAATAATGAAACAGTTTCAATGAATACACAGATTAGGTACAAATGAGGTACAATGGTACCTTCTTTTCTTCCTCGCGTTTGTGTTCATACCCGCCAATGGGATCGTCGGTAATGTAGAATGGATGGTACTTAGCTGGAATATCGGGATTGTTACCACCTTCTGCGAGGAAGGTATAAGTTCGACCACGTACCAAATGGATTTCGGGTATCAAGAGACCGTTGATGTACCAAGATATACCCCAACCAACATGACCTGTTGACATTAAGAGAAATAAAAAATAGATAGAAATTCTACATTTAAAATATTAGCATGAGAAAGAAATATAGTAGAGATTTTTATTCTGGCCACCAGGAGGATTCGATATATATATCACTTTCCATATTACAACGTTAATTCACCTGTTATTGCCGAGTAACCATGTTTTCCTCCCGTTGGACCCAATTGTGCATAGAAAACTCCATCCTCAGGCTCGTCACACTCTATCGGTGGAATGTCCCAGGCTGTATTATTCTTCTCTACCGGCCTAGGTGTTGGCACAGGACGTCGTTGGGCCAAACGTTGATTGCCGCCCTCTTGTCTTCGATTGGCACCTTGCAAGGCTTGAGCACGATTATTATCATAGAATTCTTCTTCAGGTATACCATTACTGTTGGCTGGCTTGGTGGCAGGTGGATAACCCTTCTCTTGCTCTGGCTCAACATCTTCCTCCTCATCTGCATCACTGTCGGGTCCCGGTTTTGAGCCTTCTGGTGTGGGACAATTCCATGTGGGTTGGCGTCCAAAGTCTATGTAGTGTGTAACTTTGTTAAAATTACTATGGAAAGATGTCTCTTTGCGTTCATTCAATGGCCCAATAGCCCAAACAATGGCCTCAAAACCATTACGCGATATTGGCAAATCCAATTTATCGGTGGCATTAAGCGAACGCTGATAGGTGACAATCGAATAGCCATTGACCATTGCCGCATTTAACAGACGTATGGAATTGGTGTTATCCTCAATGTTGACATCGGGACAAGACCCACGTTTACCCGAACATTGAGATTTATCGCTCAGATAATAATCGACGGCATAGCCTTTGCCGGTATCCTTCTCCACCCAGCTGACAACAACATCGGAACCGATCATTGTACTGCGATCCTTATCGGCTGAGATTCCAAAGGACATGTATTGATTATCTTCTGTAATTGGATGAATAAGAAGGAAAGCTAGAATGAATTATGGGCATATTATGTGATTATGATGTAAACTGACTTAAGTAGATTCGCTCCAAAAGTAACAAAAATTAACTTAAATTGGTTTCGACCACCATTTGGAAACACTTAAAGCCGAAGTGACGGCAGTATTTATGAAATATTCTGACTGACCGTGTCTGTAGATTGATGAGGGTGGCATTAATGTCAATTCAAGTGTCGTGGGAATATCGTGTAATAGTAAAATCTTAACAATTATTTTTCCCTTTTTTATTTTATTATTCAAGCTCAAGACCATTTTCTATATCTCTATAAATAGAGATATAGTTGTTTAAAAAGAAGATGTTTTGCAAATGCATCCTCATGATTCCTGGCAAACCGTATATCTATTTCAGATCTCGCCACAGATCAATTCATCAAACTAAATGCAAACGAAAACTCATCTGAATTGAGAATTTTCCAATATGCGAGTGTTCGAAAAATATCGCAAGCAAAACACACAAGAAAAACATTTGCAAACAACATCTTTCCATCTCCAGAAAACCATCGGCCTCCATTAGAAATGTGATTTGTTGTTGTCTAAAAAAACAACACAATGTTTACAGGCAATTGTTATTGCCTGTTGTTTCGTCGTGCTCTACGTTCATCAGGGATGATTTTTTCTTTTAAATTTATTCGGCCTTTTATTGGTACTTTTTTATTTCATTATTCAAGCTCAAGACCATTTCCTATATCTCTATAAATAGAGATATAGTTGTTTAAAAAGAAGATGTTTTGTAAATGCATCCTCATGATTCCTGGCAAACCGTATAGTTATACAACTATATATACAACTATATCTCTATTTATAGAGATATAGAAAATGGTCTTGAGCTTGAATAATAAAATAAAAAAGTACCAATAAAAGGCCGAATAAATTTAAAAGAAAAAATTATTTTTCCCTTTAATTATCGCAGCAGACTTTGCACAATTCAACCACTCTCCGCAACCACTGTGCATGCCACAGTGTGTATAAAATTGCTGCAAAGAATTTCTCTAATCGTTCCATGATTTAGTATCTCTGTATGACAACATCACTATCATTAAGCTACTGGTTTTACGTGCAGCGAACTAGAATGGAATCGCTCAGACTTGTGCGACCAACTCTTGCGATTGTGTTGAATGTCCACACATTCTCGCTATGGCATTCGCTGGCTGCTTTTGACCAATATTTCTTGCATTACGATACATGGGGTGATGTTGTTGTGGCATGGACATAAACTACTGTTAGTTGCGATATGGAGTTACGGTGATTTCATGTTTGACTTGACTATTTATTGGACGTAATAACAGAGATCGCATGAAGTTCAATAAACGGAGCAGATTACACACACTTGGCTGGCACACTTGGGAATGCGGTTTTCAAGTTTGCTGCTGCATTGCTAAGTGGCAACTCGTATTCTGCAAACCTGTATCCATATGGGTCTATACATATTTGTGCCCAATTGACATACTAATTATGGTGTGAAATAAAATCATTGCTACAGAGGAATTTGTATACTTTCGTTGACTGTTCTATGCTAGATAATTCCTAAATCAATAATGGCATCTTGAAGACATTGAGTGTCCAAATTAGATGAGTAAAACGTCGTGAAAAATTCTGGTTTATAATTGAAATTTTCTTTTTAATTAAGGCATATCAAAAACCAAATTTGCACTGTCTCTGTTTTCGAATCAGAAACTATTTAGGGGCAGAATTTATTTAAAAAGAAACGATATCGAATTCATTATCGTTTTGTCGGTAGTGAAGTTTTGTATACGCATGTATTTTGAATGCTTTTATTATCAGCATTATCGACATAACGATATCGTTGGAACGAATTGTCCGAACGATTTCGTTAAGTCGATAAAGCTGGGGGCTAATTATGAATCTGTGCCAATCGGTATCAAAGTACTATGGTGAAAAAAAATTTGTTATGGTGAGAAAAATTTCCATTTTTGCTGTGCCAATCGGTATCTTTTTTGACAATAGCAAACTTTGGCAGCTTCATCATAAGAAGAAGACTTCAGATGTAATTGAAATATAATTATGCGGAATGAATATTTTTAGAAAATATTTGCCATTACTCTTACCAATTCTTTTATGAATACGATCGTTTAAATATGCATGAAAATATATAAAAATTCAAAAAAAACTGAGAAATATATTTATTAAAATTGATTGAGTCATCGTAATCCAAATTAGTATCTAAAAAACTTCAGCGGCGACTCACAGCAATACAAATATCGGCGGCGGCGGCAGTTCGGTTTCGCTTTACACAACTTGTTTGTCCGCTGGTGTGTTTTTGTTAAACGTCAAAAATTTCCATATAAAGGGTTTTTCAACAGAGACGCTACAAAAGTAAATCGATAGGGACAGTAAACGACGCCATATTTTTTCCCGCTCTTTTGACACTTCTATTCAGTAAGGTTTGCCATTTCATCATGGAAAGATATACGAGCCAACAACGAGTCGAAATTATTAAAATTTACTACCGAAATTTGGAGTCAGTGGCCTCAACTTTAAGAGCGCTACGTCCAATTTATAGTCGTCAGCATCATCCTACCAGATCTACAATTGAGCGTCTAGTGGTAAAATTTGAATCCACAGGCACAGTACAAAATGTTCCCGTGCCAGTGAGACAAAGAAGTGCCCGTAGTGTCGAGAATATTGCTGCCGCTGAGGCTTCAGTTCTAGAAAGCCCAAATGTGTCTCTCACACGTCGTTCTCAAGCGTTGGGCATCTCTTTGACGTCGTTGTGGCGAATTTTGCAAAAAGATCTTGGCCTACATCCTTACAAGATCAAATTGATGCAAGAACTGAAGCCGCTTGACCACCATAAGAGTCGTATGTTCGTCAATTGGGCTGAGCAACAACCTGAAAATGATTCGGATTTTCATCGGAAAATCATCTTCAGCGATGAGGCTCATTTCTGGCTGAATGGCTTCGTCAATAAGCAAAATATGCGTTATTGGTTAGACAGCAATCCACACGTAATCCATGAGTCATCATTGCATCCCGAAAAAATTACAGTTTGGTGCGGTTTATGGGCCGGCGGCGTCATTGGGCCGTACTTCTTTCGTGATGATCAAGACCGGCACATTACTGTGAATACGAATCGCTACCGTTCAATGATAATCGAATATTTTTGGCCCCAATTGGATAATATGGACTTGGAGGGCATGTGGTTCCAACAGGACGGCGCCACAAGCCACACAGCGAATGCCACAATCAATTTATTGGAAACCAAGTTTGGTGAACGTGTTATCTCACGAAATGGCCCAGTCGATTGGCCGCCTCGGTCGTGCGATTTGACGCCGTTAGATTATTTCCTGTGGGGCTACGTCAAGTCTATGGTCTAGGCCAACAACTCAGCGACGATTGATGAACTTCGTACGAATATCGAACGTGAAATTGCAGCAGTATCGGCCGATTTATGCTTGAAAACCGTCGAAAACTGGGTTCAGCGTCTGGACTTCTGCAAGCGTTCCCGTGGTGGCCATGCAAAAGAAATCGAGTTCCATGCATAATGGCATCGAACGTACTTTCATAGGAATAAGGAATTTTATTGGTATCTAAATCCGGTTTTGTTTTATTTAAAAAAAAAACTTTTGTAGCGCTCTTATTGAAAAACCCTATACTTGTCAAAAATTTGAAATATTATTCACCACGTAAATGTCATATTTTTACTAACCTGTGGACTTTGATACCGATTGGCACAGGCTCTATGTAAAAACAATATCTAATTCATTACCGTTTTGTCGGTGAAGTTTTATATACGCATGTATTTAAAATGTATTATCGACATAACGAATTAGGTCATAATTAGACCATTGTAAGTTCATAAGTTCGCAAAACGTCACTACCGACAAAACGATAATGAATTCGAGATCGATTCGTACATCATTAGCTCGCTGCACGTTCTAAATGGCTAATGAATTTGAAAAGACGGCAAATGTCGTAAACGTGATAGTGATGTAAACAACGCGATTATATTATTATTTGATATCAAGAAAGGCGATAAATAAACATCAATGATACTGATGCTCTTGCTCGTTATTGACAAATGTGTTGTTCACTGTAGTTCAATCAAATTGAGTTAAATTGACAAAATTCGCAAATATTGTATTGAAATTTTTTGAATTTGTATCGCTAAAAAGTTACAGTGTTCCGGTGTTGATTGCATTTTATGAATAATAAAGTCACATAATAAGATACACATTACAAAAAAAAAAATTAATGAGTGTTCCAACTCATGGACGATGTGTTAACACCGTTTTGTTACACGGTACCTGTTCGATTTCTATGAACACATTAGTAAATGTTACATTGGAAAATAAAAAAAGAATAGTTTTTGTGCTGAAGGCTATTTTGCTATTGCACTTTCTTTTTTCTTACATCTGCTTTAACATTAGATGTAATATTGTTAAAATAAATAAAGCAATATTTAGCTCACTGAAATAATTGTTTTTGTTTTGCCATAAATAGAGCGACGACGACCTGCTTGTTTGAATGCTGGCATACAACTGAATAAAAAGCAATAGTTAGCTCACTGAAATAATTGTTTTTGTTTTGTCGTAAACAGAGCGACGACGAAAAGTATTGAATAGTATAGAGAAATTATTGCACCCTTTGTCCGCTCTCATGTAGAGAGTCTGGGTAAAAGAGCATAAACGAGTCTTATTCTCTTTATAGAATATTTCAATATAAATGCACCATTTCGACAATGTTATTACATAAAACAACACAAAAATCATAAATGTTTCAAAAGGCATCAATATTACACATCAAAATTATGAATGGACCAATTTTTGACAAAAAGAGAGTAATAAGTTTTGAATCATTCGCCAGATGTCGCCAGTACCTTTGAGTCATACAATTCGTTCCAAGAGTTCTCTATACTGTTCAATACTCTTTGGTGACGACGACCTACTTGTTTGTTCGCTGCCGCTACATAACTACCATCATACTTATTTTCGGGCAGAGACTATTGTTGAACAACAACCACGTATGTGATGCTAACGCTGTGTGTTGTTTGCATGTGTTCACTTTGATAGATTGCCCTACACGTGCCTATAGATGTTAACACATCAAAAAAGAAAATTATCACTACACATTATTAAATTCCAAAATTGTATTTATTAATTCTACTGAGAATGGAAAATTGTTCAAAGGATATTGCAACTTTATGTAATTTTATTTTAGCATGTCAAATGAAACGAACAGAAACATAGTATTCAGGTTAAGCGGATTTTTTTTTATTTACAAAAAAGTAATGCACCGTACATGAATATTAGGAAACTAAACGTTAGGACTACACCAAGGTTGCTCAAGAAGGTTGTGTTATAAGAACACCTGATTTGTGTTTGTTCATGTAGTCGTGCCAAAGTGGTGCGCACTAGGTGTAAATGCTGTTTACCTTTGTTTTGTGTACGTTATTCGTAGTACATTGATATTGACATAAACTACTCGCCGAACAAAAGCAGAATGCCGGTTGTTGTTGCCTTGTTGTAATTCTTGTAGTATTGCTTCTACATTTTCAAGCTGCCTTGGACTACACCACAGTAAAGTTAAATTTGTTTTTCAATTTAATTTTGAATTTAAAACAAAATTCACCATTGAAATATTCTGAATTTTAATAGAAATATTTTACATTTCAATATTCTGAATTCTATGTGACATATACTGAATAACAGCTGAATTCGTCTGAGTTTCAGTTTTGTCATTTGAATTGCAATGGATATCGTTTGAATTTTAATAGCTGAAATTTTTAAATTTCAATCTTCGAGATTCTTGAATTTCAAATAAGGCTGAATTTTAATAGGTATTTTTTAAATGTAATTTGTTAATGTATTAAATAACAATTTTCCAATTGCAAATTTTAAATTATCTACTAAAACTTATATGATTCCGATGCTGAGACAAAGTTAAACATCTACCCTGTCCTCTGAAAGGTCCTCTTGGCGTTCGCTTGTGAAAAAGTGCAACCCTATTTCAAAGTTTTGTGATCTTAAGAGTATACTAGGCAATTTTAATGCCAAATTGGGAAAGGAAAGTATCTTCCGACCAACCATCGGTAATCTCAGTCTACATGATACCAGTTCCGATAATGGAATAAGACGGATAGACTTCGGCGGGCAGAATACCCCCTCTCTCAAGGACCCAGATGCGCAGTGGAAGAACATCTCCCATTCTTTGGGAACCGCTGCAAGGAATGAACTTGGCTATCAAAAACCGCAGAAGGATAAGACATGGTACGACTAAACATGTCGCATTGCAACTGATGAAAAAGACGCTGCACGTATGGCAACGAAACAGTCAGTTACAACGCGTGCTGAGTGGGAGCGGTACAAAAGGCTGAGAAGGGAGGATAAGCAACTATTTAGGTGGAAAAAATGGCAGTGGGAGCAGAGGGAGTTTGAGAAAACCGAATTGTGCAGAATGAATGGTGATTCCCGAAAATTTTTCCAGAACGTAAGAAGATCGAATAACTACCCTCCTGCAAGGACGAGAATGGGAATCTGGTGACTGCTAAGCAGTGTGCACTTAAATTGTGGAGAGACCACTTTTCAGCACTACTCCACTCAGATTCTTCCACTGAAGATCAGGAGGTAATGATAGTGGAAGATAGTGTAGATTGTGCCCCCCCCCCCCCCCCAACTAAGCCGAAAGTAGAACGGCGATCTCCCGGCTTAAAAATAATAAAGCCTCTGGTGCGGATGGGCTACCCGCCGAACTTTTCAAGGCAGGCGGCTAAAGGACTCCTAGCCCACATGCATCGACTTATATGAGAAGGAATCTATGCATGACGATTGGAGTCTCAGTGTATTAAGTTCTGTATTTTTAAAAAAGGGTGATCCGTGTGTCTGTTCCAACTATCCCGGTATCAGTCTTTTATCCATCGCGTATAAGGTCTTGTCGAGCGTATTATGTGAAAGACTAAAGCCAATTATTGAAAGCCTGATTTTGGTTTTTAGACCAGGCAAGTCCACGACTGACCAAATATTCACGCTACGCCAAGTCCTGGAAAAGACCCACCAAAAACAAATCGATACATACCACCTTTTTGTCGATTACAAAGCTGATTTCGATAGCTCTGATTGGGGAAATCTGTACGAAGCTATTTCTGAACTGCCTTCTGATCCGCCTCTGTAGAATGACGCTGACCAACACCAACTCAGCAGTGAAAGTGGGGAAAGACCTCACTGAACCACTCTGTACCAAGCGAGGACTGAGACAAGGCGACACACTTTCGTGCAATTTCTTCAACATCTTAATGGAGATAATAATGTGAAAAGCTGCAGTAAATACGAACAAGACCATTAACATGAAAAGCCATATGTTGCTGGCGTATGCTGACGTACTGGACATCCTTGGGCGAAAGCAGCATCAGCTAAGGTTGGTCTTGCTGTTAATGAGACCAAGACAAAATTGATGGTGTCAATGGCTAGAGAAACCTCTCGACTTGGTCCGCACTTGAACGTTGATAACCGATTTAATTTTTAAATGGTAGATGAATTTGTCTACCTTGGATACGCCGTGAACAAGGACAATAACGTCAGCCTGGAGATAAATAGGAGAATTGTGCTTGCAAATATAGAATATTTTGTGCTCAGCAAGCAGTTTAGGAACAAAGCCCTCTCTGAACAGACAAAAGTCCTGCTATATCAGCCTCTTATTTTACCTGTCTTGACATATGGTTCCGAAAATTGAGTCATATCGCAAGCGGACGAAAAACACCTGGGAGTATTCGGGAAAAATATTCTCAGTAAAATATAAGGTCCTGTTAGGGAAAACCAAGAGCTATATAATTTATATTATGACATGGACATAGCTAGGCGGAGCAAATTAGGCCAATTGCGTTGGCTAGGCCATGTTGTAAGAATGGATGAAGATGAACCAGCCCGAAAAGTTTTCGAGAACGCCCGCAGGAAGCAGGAAAAGAGGACGACCAAGACTCCGGTGGAGGGACAAGACAGAAGAATCCCTCCGCATCCTTGGTTTTGGAGTTGGAGGTATATACTGAAATTTGTTTTTTTAATTTATATGTGTAAGACAATTGACCTCATGAGTTTGTAAAATAGACAATAAAAGTAAATATTTGTGGTGAATTTACACAAAAAAATTAACGCACCAAACGAAATGCCGTTGCTGTTTTCTTTCTAGTTGGTTTGAGTCATTACTTCTATCTGGTATTATTAAAGCAATACTTTCCAAACTTAGTCAATTTACAGCGTGAAGTCGCTTCTCTATATGTAATTTCTCTATGATGAACATGAACAGTTGAACAGAGAAATATGAAGCTACTTCGAGAAGGATCATAAAATGCCTGACTGATATAATTCCTATGGCTGACATAATTCCAATTTCAAACGCGTAAAAGTATACATTGTGTAATAATAGAAAATGAGTTGTGATGTTGAAGATTGTTGTTCAGTAATGAATAATTGTGAATTGATAGGAGTTATATCGTATAAATACAGAGATTGCATTTGTCATTATCGTAATTTAAAATTAAGTTTGTTTTATTAACGATAAATTAAACACCGCTAAAAAAGGATAATTACACTATGCGACAGTCAAAAATTACAATTCCTTTAATCTGTTCATATAACGTTTTTCAATATACTCAACAGTTTTGCCGGTAAAAATAAATGTATTAAGAGAAAAAATAATTATTTTTGCCTAAAAATTAAAATTATTTTTTTTTAATTCATAAAAAATCCAAAACGGAAAAAAATGTCACGAACAAAATGAGACATACATCATGAAAATCAATGTATGCGTTTCGCTTTTATGCAAATTTAAGTAAAGGTATGAATTTCAAAAATTTGTTCGAGATATGCTCAAAATTCCTTGGAAAAAACATTGATGACTTTTTTTTATGATTGTCAGATTTAAAAAAAAGAAGTAAGAAACAAATGGTTATTTGATTTTTATGGTAGCGGTAACAAACTAAAAAACGGTCATAAATGTGCGTGGACAATTAAAAGGAAAAAAGGAAAGTGAACTTTTTTAATTATTTGGGTTTTTTCCGTTGGCTACCTGCATGATTTTGTTACACAAATTGCACCCACATTTATGAGTGGTCATGTTTTAGAACGTTTCGAAAAATATTGAAACTTACTTAGTATTTATAGGTGTTCATTGATCGATTTTTGTCGTTCAATAAGTGTCTCCGAACGCGTAAAGTACGATTTTTTTAAAGTGACGAAAAAGTAATAAAAGTGTAAAACCGAAATGAGTGCAAATTGTCCAGAAAATATCAATTTATTTTGTTAACGTTTGTGGCAAAAGAGCTTTTTCAACAAATACTGCATTACTCACTGAGCAAGTGGAGCGCGCTTTTAAACTTCATTTTGATTCCGAAATAATTCGCGGCGTTTCGTGGGTCCCAGACAAAATTTGTAAAACGTGCTACAATGGTCTTAACATGTGGATCCAAGGGAAACGCAGTTCACTTCGTTTTGGTGTACCAATGATTTGGACTGATCCAGGAGAGCACAATTCCGACAACTGTTACGCTTGCGCAAACAAAATATGTGGAGTAAATCGTAAAGGCCTTAAACGAAGAGTTTACATATCTGTTAAAAGTGCACAAATACCTCTACCGCATTCGGATGAAATACCAATTCCACCGCTTCCAAGTCCTGACAGAGAAATTTCTTTTTCTGTTGAAACAATGGATCAATCGGATTTCACCTATAAACCAACACCAGAAGCCGGCCCATCGAACAAAATAATTCCAATATCACAAGCAAGAATGGACAAGATTGTTGCAGAATTAAACCTTTCTCAACGTGAAGCAGAAAAACTTGCCCAGCTTTTGAAAGAAGGCAACAATTTGGAGCCTAATATCAAAGTCACCGGATATCGAAGACGACAATTGCTATTCCAACGGTACTACACACTCAACGAAGGGAACACATTTGTTTACTGCCACGATATAAAGGGACTGATGGAGGCGATGGCCATTAATTATGTCGCAGCTGATTGGCGAATGTTCATCGATTCTTCGAAATCAAGCCTGAAAGTCGTTTTGCTACATAAATATAATAAAAAACCAAGCATTCCCATTGGCTACAGCACATACATGAGCGAAACATACGATTCCATGAAAATAATTTTGGATAAAGTTTGCTACACTGATCACATGCGGCGGATCAGTTTTGATCTGAAAGTCGTGGCGATGCTAAGAGGTCTCCAAGGAGGCTATACAAAAAACATGTGATTCTTGTGTCTTTGGGATACCCGATTTAAAGGAAACCAATACGAAACGCATGACTGGCTTGCTCGAGATCCAACGGAGAAAGCGTAAATGATACACTGGTGCCAATGGAGAACGTCCTCATGCCCCCTCTCCATATCAAACTGGGAATCGTAAAAAATTTCATCAAGGCCATTGTGAAGCAACCGAAAATTCTTGATTGTTTGAAAAATATTTTCCCACGAATCAGCGAAGCAAAATTGAAGGAAGGTGTTCTGAATGGGCCGGATATACGAAAGCTCATGAAATCAAAGAATTTAAAGGTGCTTTAGACGGTAATGATTACTTTGCGTGGAGGGCAGTGAAGAAAGTCATACGATATTTTTTGAGAAGTACGCGAGCACACAATTACCCCGCTCTTGTAACCAAGATGTTGAACTACTTCCAGAAAATTGGAGTGAATATGTCCCTCAAAATTCACTTCTTGCATCACCATCTCGAATACTTCAGCAAGCAGCTAGCCTCAAAGTCGGATGAACATGGCGAGCGCTTCCATCAAGTGGCAATGCCAATGGAAACGCGATATAAAGGCAAAACGCTCGATTCGCTGGTGGCTGAAATATGTTGGTGGTCGCAAAAGACGTACGATCCCGACAATGAAGATGAAGAAGAAGAAGAATATACAATGGGAGTTTCCTCCGAGCGTAAGTCACAAAAATGAAGTTAACTGACTGATTAAAAACAATTGATTTTTTCCAGATGAAGACAGATCCTCATCCGATACAGACTCTGAACAAGTGGGCGAACCACCACGCAAGAAAGTAAAGGGCGCAAACAAACGAAAATAAGTTTGGCGGTCATCGATTTTTATAACCTATGTATCTATGTAATAACCTAATAATTACCTGTAATAATTTTTAATTTTACGTGTTAATAATAAATAATATATAATAAATATTATCCAAATTCATTGAAACATAAAATCAATATTCTTGTCAAAATGAGATACCTTCACTTAATTGTGAATAAAAGCGAAACGCGTCCATCGATTTTCATGATCTATGTCTGATTTTGTTCAAAGGTTATGTGACTTTGCGTGAAAGTAATACGACTTGCCTTTTTTCCGTTTTGGATTTTTTATGAATTTAAAAAATAAAAAAATTTAATATTTTAGGCAAAAAATATTATAGAAAAACGTTATATGAACAGATTAAAGGAATTGTAATTTTTAATTTTTTTAAATTTGTTTGAGCAAAATCGGACAAGTGGTTGTCGAGTTATGTCAAAAAAAGACCACCAAAGGTGACAATTTCCCCTATATGATAGTTACTAACTTCAAATCGATATATCTCGATTTCTAGACGTGACCCAGCGAAACGCCGGGACACGTATAACTTCTTTTTTACCGATATAACTTTCCCCGGTAGTTTGAACCCTTCCCGATCACTGACCCCTACCATTTGTCTCACAGTGTTATTAAATGCGTAACAATATCTATAACTTTTAAACAACTGAATCGATGTATTTAAAAACGGTATGATATACGATTAGCACAGTCTATGGAAAACTTACTTAAGGAGTGTTACATTTATGTCAGAAATTTCAATGAATTTGAGAACTTACCTAACTTGGCAACCAATTGAACGACGATACTATCACCAGCCATGGCCCAACGAACTTCATAGGCCTTGTCATCATACAGCACTTCACAATTAAGTTTAGACTATAAAAATTAATTTATTTTATAAGAATTAGAAATAAATATAAAAAAATCAACAAATTCGATATTTGACTAAGGGTGCGTTTCACAATCATTATTTCAAAACTCACAGGAAAGTTTAATATTTAATGAAATTTAAATGACAAACATCGGGCATTTAATATTCGTGTCCAACAGTGAAACTGAGTCTAAATTAAACAAACCTTTGTTCAAACCCTTTTTTTAAATCAATTATAATTTCATAACTTGTAAACATAAATTAATTTTAAAAATTCTTTTAACACTTTTCAACTCGATTTTAATAAAATGTTCTCGTTACTGCAAACTTTTAAGCGGAGTCTGTTCCATGCTAATGCAAAAAAGGAATTTAATTTTTTTTTTGAAATAAACGCCCATGTTCTGCATTTCGAATTGTTGTGAAAGTGAAAATATTTCTGAAAAATTGTGTTCTTAACGTTAATTTCACAAGACATTTTGTGAAATTGTTTCACAATCAAATGTTGTTGTGAAAGAAAAAGTAAATAACATTTTCTATATCAAAAATTCAAATTACCTTAAAAAGAACATTACAGAATGGAAGTCGAGTATGTTTTTTCTTAACTTGGTTGTTCAAAAGTTATTAAACTAAATTATCTAAAAATTTTGATTTTTCCATTCTGTTTTCATTCCATATTTATACCATTTTATGCAAACCAGCTAAGTATAATATGTTCGAAAATCCAAAGTTGCCAGAGCCATAGATTTAAGAAATGTAACAATCAGGTTATTTATTTTTAGAGGTATATCGCAAATCAATCAGTCCGTGACTTTTCGAACTTTCCTCGTAGTTATATGAAATGCAACGCTGATCCCATCAAGCATAAAGCAACTGTTGTATAGAGAAGAAAATTTACTCATGGAGTGGAATGCCAACAGAGAAAACGAGTGAAGCGTGTCGTTTCTCTGCTCGCTCTTTTACTCTTTTCGTTGAATATTTCACCACACGAGCAGTTTTCTGATGATGTTATTCTATAGAAATTCCAACCATATTTAAATAAATTTACATAAAGTATGTAAAAAGTATGACATAATCAAGTTATGAAGCGGGAAAGAAATGCGTTTGAGTGAATCGAGTCGACTTTTTTGCTTATCTTCTACTAGGCTTGCCAACTTGCGGGGATTTTTTCTTCTCTACGTGTACATCCTTTTTGCATCAAGCAAAAACGATGTACAAGTAGACAGTCAAAATCTCTCTTCACTCAAATGCCAACAAACACAACGAGTGAAACCCTAGTCATTCTCTGTTCTCTCTCTTACTCTCTTCATTGAATATTTCAATACACGAGCAGCTTTTTTATAGGGTTATCGTAATATTCAATGAAGAGATCAAGAGAGAGAATTGAGAATGACTAGGGTTTCACTCGTTGTGTTTGTTGGCATTTGAGTGAAGAGAAATTTTGACTGTCTACTTGTACATCGTTTTGCATCACGTACCACCTGTTAGTAGCCTACTGTCAAATTTCGAGCATGTTCCGTCATTTACTTTCCGTTTAGCAGCTGTTCATAACATACAACCTTGTGCCATTTTGTTTTAAATAGAAAAAAGTGAATTTCGAGTGCTCATTAAACATTATTTTTTGCGAAAAAAAACCATCAATCCAATCAAGAAAAAGCTTGATAAATACTATGGGGACTCTACACCATCGATTTCAATGGTAAAAAAGTGGTTTACTGACTATCGTTGTGATCGCACAAGTACAAATGACGCTGAACGTTCTGGACGGCCAATTGAGCTCAATACACCCGAAAATGTCGAAAAAATCCGCGATATGGTGTTGGCCGATCGAAGAGTAAAAGTGCGTGAGATTATTGATGCCATAGGCATTTCATATGGCAGTGTGGTTTCGATTTTAAATGATCAGTTGAGTTTAAGAAAGCTGTCTGCAAGATGGGTGTCGCGTTTGCTCTCAATTGACCATAAACGTAATCGTGTGACTTCTTCTAAGTATTGTTTGGAGTTGTTTAACCGCAATTCAAAGGAGTTTTTACAGCGTTTTGTGACTGCGAATGAAACATGGATCCATTACAACACTCCGGAGACCAAGCAGCAGTCTAAACAAAGCAGTCTAAACAAATAAGGTGATGGCAAAAGTTTTTTGGGATGCACGCGGGATAATCAACATCGATTACCTTCGAAAGGGAAAAGCAATAAACGTCGAATATTATCCCAACTTATTGAACTGATTTAACGAGGATTTAAAAAAAAAATGACCCCATATGGGGTTGGTGGCTCGGTGGGAAAGAGATTTAGCTTCAACGATGAAATTATTGATCAAACAAATGCCTACTTTATGGACCTCGAAAAATCGTATTTTTTGGAAGGAATGCAAAAATTGGAGAAACGTTTGACGAAGTGTATTGAGCTAAAAGGAGATTATGTTGAAAAATAAATTTTGTTTTTCCAAAAAAAAAAACTGTGTTTCATTCAAAAAGTAACGGCCTTATTGATCCGCCCTCGTATATCAATATAAACACGACGGCATATGTAAGACAAGAATGAAAAACTATTATTTCCTAAGTTCTATGCTCAAAAACGATGTATACAAACAAAACGAGTGAAACCCTAACCATTCTCTGGTCTCTCTTACTCTCTTTAGTAAATATTTCAATCCACGAGCAGCTTTTTGATAGTGTTATTGTATATAAATATACAAATTCCAACCATGTTGAAGTAAAATTACAAAAATTATGCAAAAAGTATGAAATATTCTAGATATAACGCGAGTGTGAAATGCGTTTGAGTTAGACATTCACTTTTGGTTCTCTTTTACCAGGGTTGCCAAATTCCGCAAATCTTCTGGTCTTGTAAGAGTCCCATCAGAACCATACACACTACAGACGACGACGAAAAAAATCCCCAGCGTCTAAACGAAATGGGAGAGAGAGCGTCTAGCGACTTGAATAGAGTTTTTTTTTATCGTGTATAGTTGCGGCCCTTTTCTGGAATTTTTTTGAAAGTTTGGAAACATAGTATTATTGATGCACAGGATTTAAATTGTTTTTACTGCTTTTTAAAATTTTTTTATTCACTTTAATTGTATTGTGTTTAAAAATAAATCGTTTTTAACCCTTTTCTTTGATTTCTTTTGTACACGCATGTTCCAACGAATGTATGTGTTGGTTGCTCTTATGGTTTTTATGAGATGTGGCAACTCCATTCTCTCAATTGAGAGATTTCGTGAGAGCGCCGCCAAGAAATTAGAAAAGATTATATTCTAGCGGGGAGCCGTCTGCCGCAGCGGATTTCCGTCACGATTTTTCCCTGCCATAAGAAACCTATGTAAAAAAGACGACATCGTCTGTAGCGTCTTTGATTATGTTTGGACTCTAATTCTTCATCGCCTTTGCTATGCTTTTAAAAGAGTACAAATTATTATTATTCACTCAAAGTCTAAGTAAGTAACATTGGCAACTCTTTCATATGTCATTTTGTTTTGTTTGTTTTTGGCGCACATATGCAGGTAATAGTTTGGAAGTAATAAACAAGGAAGTTGCTTGAAGAAATGTAAGTATTTTTATAAAATTTATGTTTACGAATAATTACGAATAATTATTTATATTTATTTTGTGGTTACAGGGGCAAACACAAGTCAAGAAGTCAGGAGGAGATACAATAACCGTTCTATTTGTTTTTGTCGTCAATAATTTTTGGCAGCAAAACATATGTTTTGCAATTCGGCTGTGTAAAAATGGCCACTTAAAAAGTAAGTTCGAAAAGTAAAACATCGGAACACCAAACTCGAATACTTGTGAATTTAAAATGCTTTGAGAAATAAAAACGAATCGGAAAGCAGCACATGGGTGAAAGTAGATTTTTTTGTTGCAAACCTTAGAATGGCGGAAATGGGTTACTTGGTTAAATCGGTTAAAATTAAAATTGTGGATATTTTGAAAAAAAATTAAACACTTCATACGGAGATAAAATTTTTAGAATACTTCAATTACAGAATAAAACCTTCAAAATAATATTTCATCAAAATGGCAACCCTTTTTGCTTCAAAAAGGGCCTATTGGTTTTTGTTTGTTGGTGGTCTCTTTCTTGCACCGGACCATAGACTAATACATCCATAGATACTTTTATTCTCTCAATAAATTAAACGTCATAGGTACGGTGGAAAGTAAACATTGGATGGTGGAATACATGGGTTCAATAATACCAGATACAGGCAAAAGAAAACAACGTTCAACAAAGGAACAACAACCGAATTTCGTGTTTTGTGGCCAACTAGTTGTGTTAAATACAATACAAATGTATACCAACGATAAAAGTCAACAAAAAAGTGAAAAATACATTTAAATTTTTCAGTTCTACACCAAAACGACATGAAAAAGTTAATTGGACATATTTTGTAACTCCACCTGGTTTAAGTTAATTTTAAATTTAATTGCTCTCATTTCCACAAACCTACGACGAAGAGTGTGAAATGAAACGTCAGATGAGAGAATAAAAGTATCTATCGATGTATTAGTCTATGCACCGGACTAGATGATGAATCCGGTCAAAAATTGGTGTAACGCGAAAATTATATTAAAAGCGTCGCAGCCGCACGATGAACAGCTGTTTTCAATATTTTCGAGCAATACTGTTTAACATTTTCAAACCCAGTATATTTGATGTATGGTAATCAATTAAAGACGAATTAAAATAAAACAAACCAATTTAAAACTCAATATTTAAATGTTCGCCAACAGAGTCCAAATAAAATTACAAAGCAAAAAACATAAAAATGCAATGAGTTTAACGATTTAATACACAGCGCGATACCACAAGTCGATATCACTCCACTCCACTATGTAAACTCATGTATGTAGTTATAGGTCTCAACGATATGAAGTATTTTATGATTCTGATTCAAAACATGATCGCCTTGACAAAGTTTATTGCCAAAATAATTACGATAATAATTACGAAAAATCAAATACCAGCAATGCTGAAAGAGGCACACACACAGAGAGAGAGAGAGAGAGATAGATAGATAGATATCTTACACCATAACCAGATGACATTTGCATGCAAACCTGCCCATATGAATGTACTAAATAATGTTTAGTACTAACACCATTTAGTCCTAAATACGTTATAACCAGATACAAGACTTGGCTGTTTAAAAAAAAAAATACATATATTCGATCTTGGGTGAAGGTGGGTGGGTGGATGTTGATGCAAATGCAGGTTTTTGTATTGATGTTGGTGGAAATGACATGATTGTTGTTGTAGCGATAATTGTTGTAGTTTTTGTTGTGTTTTCGAATAATTTCAATATTTTTTTTACATATTTCTTTTGGGTTGTTGCAGTTGTTGTTTTTGTCATATGAAATATATAAATACAAAATGAAAAATGTTTGATTCGAAAAAAAAGAGTTTCTGGAATTGGAATTTTGATCTCGAGATTTGGAATTTAGCAAAACAAAAATTTTGAAAAAGAGCAAAAACAAAAATTACATACATACATTTCATATGGAAAATAAACAGAGAGGGAGAGAGAGAGAGAGAGAAAGAGGGAGAGCGAGAATTAAATAGGCTTTTCTTAGTATAGTCACAGTTGAGTTGACTTAAAGTAGGTAGTTAGTATTGAGGATTTCGAGGTGAGTTTCGATTTAAATTTAAATTTATCACACAAATGAAAGCAAATTAGGAAACAAACAAATAACATTGAACAGGCAAGCTTAGGCTGTTTTGTAAATTATACTCGTATGTGAACCTATTTCCATAAATACTCTATAAACAATTAATATTTTTTCTATCATTCCATAGCAAACACATTTCACTTTGTATTTTATACATATTTTTCATATAGCAGACCAAGAACACTTCACACCAAAAGTCGGTGTATAAAAAAATAATTGATGGATTTATTCAAAACACAAAAACATTTTGTTTATTTTGTAAAATGAGATTTTATTTCGGACACAAAAAATGTTTTATTACAAAACAAAATAAACTTAGATAGACAAACAAAAAAAAACCTTAAAAAATAAGGGTGAAATTTCACAGAATTGGCCGAGAAATGTTTTGGTTTTTTTTTAAATTTTAAGTTAAGAAAAGAGATTCTTGTTACAAAAAACTAAGAACTGGAGATGGTAAATAAGCAGTTAGTTTAATTTTTGAAAATAGTGAAAAGCTAAAATTGTTCATGATTACTGCCTTAATCCCCATTACAAACAAATGAAACGGATTCTGAAATTTTGTGGTGAACAAATTATTCGTGTTTGAAATATAAAACAAACATTGTTTTTTTTTCAGCTTATATGTGTTAAAACTAGAATTATTCTTGCATATCTTGAAGAGATCGAGGAGATCTTTTCGAAATCTATGAACTGTGAAAAAATTTTGAATTTCATCGATTAGAGCATAAGTTTACTGACTCAGCACTGTGTACGGCCGAAAGCCCAAACAACTATTGACGAAAATAGTTTGCCATCTTTACATCTGATCTTTAGTTTTCCGTTTAACAAGAAATTCTCCAATAAATATTTAAATAATTAAATTAATATAAAAAAATAAGCACGTATAGAAAAAAATGCTCTTAAAACTATAAAGAACAGACATACATACGTGGAAAATGTTTATTTAAAACTACAACAACTTTGCTAAACAATTTGAATTTTAATGTTTACTTGTTTTTTTCTTTTTTGTTTTGTTTTGTTTGCATTAGTGATTGATTCATTTGTTTAAAATAATTGTTTAACTTAAGAGGTCCTACCACCTACACATCTAAATTATTGATTAAAGAGTTACCGTGGTGTTTCTTTACCTGAGGACTAATACCCAACATTTTTAAAGAAGGTGGTACGTTCAAAGACTTCGGTATGCGTATGTGACCAAAATCGACAGTGAAGGCTTCACACCACACGCCAAAGTGACCAATGTCAAAAATGGTCAAATCATCGGGCAAGGTCAACACAATGGTTTTATGGTCATAACGACGCAAAGGATTCTCTTTGCCATTTTCATCGGGTATGCGTAAGCCATTGGGTGTGGGACGTTCGCCAGGTCCAACCCAGAATTTGGCATCTGCAAATAAAATTTAAATAATTAGAGGATAATTTTAACATATGAGTATTGATCAGGCATCGCAAATTGCCGCTCGGCGAGTAGAACATAGAATAGAGCCTAGTCGAAGGTCGAGAGTTCAAGTGCAAAACTAGAGAAAACGTTCACTTATCCGCGAGTGAGCTGAGTGCGATTGTTTAAATGTATTTCCGCACGCGTTTATTCGTCTGAAACGAGCAGCTCGGAAGCAACTCGTGTTCCGCACGTCAAGCAAATAAAGACAATATGCGTGTTTTGGTGACACCGCTTGCTTATATAATCGCTTGTTTTGTATGAAGCACTTAGCAGAGACTTAGCGAGTACTTAGCGACGCGAATCATTTTCGCTAAGTTTAAAGAATTTATTTTTCGACATCTTTTACAGTTTTCCACCCTTTTTCATATTTTTGAATAAAATTACTTATCGCTAAATTGCCGCTTTCTTTGCAACTTAGCAAGCGATAATCGCTTGCTTGTATCCAAAACACGACTAATATTATGTACAGGGTGATAGAAGAGTAAAGGTTGCAAATTATGAATCAGGGATCATATAAGCTCGCTGCCCAACCAGAACTCCAGAAGTCACGGTTCCCGAGCCAAAATATGGTATGCCCGCCAAAGTTGTATCTTGACAACCCGGCTTACGAGCCGAAAGCAGCTGGAATCATCTTTGACAACCGGTTCGCGAGCGGCTAAGAGCCAGATCGAAGTTAAAAGTAATACAAATTTTCAAACGCAAAATAATAACGGCAAAAAAATGTCCAAACTTTAAAAAAACATGGTTTCGCATTACATCCCATGAAGGGATTGGAGAGAGCTTCTCACAACCTGTGAGCTGTGCGCTTTCTGGTTTTAAATTCACAGAGTGGGAGCTACAGTTTTACACCGGTTCCGAACGGTGTTTTGAAAAGCTTTTTCATGGCTAAATACTTGATAGTGTCGCCGTCACTAAGCGAGGTGACCGCCTTCGAAAGAAATTTAAGGTGGTCAGAGCAGGGATCGAACCCTCACTCACTCCAAAATGTAAAACATAGACAAAACTAATTTTCCTTTAGACGTTTTTACCTATTTTCAGAGTTTTTTGGAAATTGTCGGATATGAAAAAAATTAAAAATTTACAACTATCTTTGAAATGGAGGTTTCGATTGCGATAATAATCTAATTTTTTAGGGTTTGGATAAAGAGGTATGTTTCTAACTCGAAAAAAAAGAGCATACAACCGCCGAAAAATCGTCGCCGCCGAAGCTCGCCAGCGAGCCAATGCGATCCGTGATATGAATATGAATTGGAGTTCCTTTTTCTTCACCGTATGGGTATCCATTTGTTTATAATCAGAGTTTCGTATTTCGTGGGTAATCTGTTAACCTGGATTACCCTGGGTGACCGTTGTTTACCCATCACGCACAGTTTATGAGGAAAATAATGGGTAGTTGTCCACAGCGATGGGGAATTACCCATTACCCACAGGATATATAATTCCAAACGACGATGGGTTCGTATTTACCCCCATGTGCAAAACACATCGCCATGGGGCATGGGTAATGCAAGTTTACCTATTACCCACAGGGTATGGGGATAATAGTGGGGGGAAATGCCCATCATGATTACCCATTACATATGGTGAATAGGTAGACGAGGGTCGGGAATTACCCATAACGATTTCCAATTACCCACAGGGTAATGGGAAAAATGATGTGTTGCTACCCACGACGATGGGGAATTACCCATCACGATTACCCTTTACACATGGGGAATGGGTAGACGGCCTTTACCCATTATCCACGGCGATCGGTAATGGGTTACGCAGGTAACCCATCCCCATTTTTGAATGAAAATATGAAAAATTAAAAAAACACCGGAAACGGTGCGACAAATCGCAAAAATAATAAGTTTTTTTTTTATTTCCATGGGAGGCGTTAACCAAAGGATGTTTTTACTACGGCATTACTTTTTTTTTTAAAGAAATATCATACACAAGTTAGAGTATAGCTATTCATAACGATCGTGTACGTCTAGAAATTAGTTCGTTCCCCATTCGCGAACGGTTGATACAAAATTAATATGAAAGTAAAAATATGTGTATATTGATCTAAGCTATGTATGTTTGTTTACATTTATGCATGTAATTTTTTATTTTTCTGAACCCTGCTTTCTTTACTTTCTGGTACACTTTGTGTACTCTTTGGTACATTTAAATCGATTTTAGTACATTTTGTACTTTTTATATATTTTACGTACATTTATATACTTTCTGGTACATTATATGTACTCTTTGGTAAATTTTATATGCTTTTCGATACATTTATGTACTTTTTGGTGAATTTTGTGTGCTTTTGGTAAATTTTTGTAGTTTTTATTACGTCATATTTTATATGAAATATCTAATTTGTGTATTTTTGTGTAAATTTTGTATGTTTAAGTCCCTTTTCTGAATTTTTCACAAATTTCCTATAATCGACTGTACAATACTCTTTTCAATAAAATAAAAGCTTCCCATTACATCCGATGAAGGGACTGGCCAATAGCTTTTCTGAGGGCAAACCATGATCTTTCTTGTTGTGCTCTTACTGATTGGGACCTACAGTTTCACACCAGTTCCGAACGATTTTTGTTTAGAATACTTTTTGCAATACAGTTTTTAATGCGAGTGTGAGTTGGTACTTGTTGCACAACGCACGCCCATGCGGTGATGAGATAATACATTTTAAAGAATCGAACACAATCACGAGTTCCGAGCCTACTCAAGAGCGTTTGCGTTTTAATTTAATATTTTTTAACATAATCCCGAGCGCCTAAAACTCGCATTTGTTTGCAATGCCTGATTTTTATTAAATTATTTATCTATAGTTTATTGTGGTTTCAACTCACCTGGGGCTTCGCCATCATAACTGAAATTGGGTACTAATAATGTCTGGGCATCGACCACCACAATGGGATCTGATTTAACACCATGAACACCGGCGAGATTGCCGAGTTTTTGGGGGCGTGGAAAATCTAAAGCGCCGGGTATGGCAACATCACCAAAGTTAACAGCAAACTCATCGCACCACACGGAGAACCATTTAATGTCCTTGAGTGTTACACCCTCGGGCAGGGTAAGGGTAATGTCCTTACTTCTATAACGTCGGGTAAGAGCGGCGGTGCCACCACGTTCGTCTCTCAGGCGATAAGCTCCCTCATTGCTGGGCTTAGGTGTGCTGCCCACATAAAAGTAGGCGGCTTAAATGGAAATGTAAAAAGTTGTATATTAAAAGAAAATAAATAAAAAAAGGATTAATATAAAAAAATTAATTAATAAAAAAACTGCAAATAAGTCCTACATACAATATCTAACTTAAAGATCGAATAATCAAACAAAAACCGAGATTTATATTTCTATAATATCAGTTTAAAGACTTCTGAGGCATTAATTTTAAACACTTTACGTTGTTGCCATTAAAAGGATGACCAACTATAAAAATTAAAAATCAAAAAAAAAAATACCAACCCACAGAAATATTCGGTTGAGTCAACCGAATTAGCCATAACCAACTTTCCAACCACCGAATTTAGAGGTTGTTGCAAATTATCTACACTGACGAATTAGGGATTCTCACAACCGCTTTAGAGGTTAACACAACCGAATTAGTGGTTTTCACAACCGATTTGAGCGGTGATCACAACCGCCTTACAGGTTGTCACAATCTAGAGGTTTTCACAACCGATTTTAAAGGCTGTCACTATCGAATTGGAGGTTGGTTTTCGTGGTTGCTAAAGATAATATTTAGCATAAATTAGTGTCTTGAGACACCGTTTTGCATACCACATCACTCTGGAAAGCCCAAAGTACCATGTCTATATCCAGCCTGTTAATCGGAGATACCTCATTAGATCCCCTAGATCTATCTCGGATAACTCAGTGAGGTTATGCAGGAAGGGACGGCCCATAGTCTTCAGGCGTCTATTCATCAAAGCCGGAAAACTGCAGAGGAGATGCTCCACCTACTCCTCCTCTTCTGCGCCATCGCAGGCACGGCAGTGGTCATTATATGGCAGCTTCAACCGTCTTGCGTGATTACCGATTGGCCAGTGCCCGGTCAGCACGCCACTTAGCCTAGATATATCTCCCCGATTATGGCTAATCAGGGAGTTAGTCCGGTGAATGTTATATTCTGGCCATGTGTTTCTGGATATGCGGCACGTTTCCGTCATATCCCATCTGATCTTCGCTCGTTCAAGGTAATGCAGGAAAATACCTCTTTTGACCAAACCTATAGGCGTTGCGACTGACACCATGTGGAGTTCGGTGGAAGAGGATCCTGCCCTAGCTAGTTCATCTGCCTTTCGTCTCGTTCCTTAGGAGACCCTTGTGGCCTGGTATCCAAGTAAGAACCACAATGGCCAGCCGGCCTAGCTCGATAAGTTTCTCCCTACATTCACTAACGAGTTTAGATGAAGTGTTGTAAGATTTAAGTGATAGGAGAGCCACCTGGCTATCTACAAATATTCCAATGCGAGCTGTTCTTCGCTGTAGTATAAGTGCGGCGCAGGCTTCTTTGATGGTCAGTACCTCCGCTTGGAAAACGCTGCATTTGTCTGGGAGTCTGAACGATAAACTGAGGCATGCCTCTTCGGAGAAGACACCCGAGCCGGTTCCACATTCCATTTTGGATCCGTCCGTAAATACTTTGGTGTCAAAACATGTAAGTGGTTCCCCTTTATCCCACTATATTCTCCTGGGAAACCTGACAGTAATCGGTGGTTATATTGCGTTCTCTTGGGATTGTCTCTAGTATACTCGCATGTGCATATGCGTTGCTTTTCCAGAGTCCAAGAGCGTTTAGTCGGGTGGCACTCCAGGCCGCACTAGCTGTGATGTGAAGGTCGATTGGTATAATATGAAGCATTTCATTAAGGGCTTCAGCTGGACACGTCCTCATTGCCCCTGTTATGCCGATGCAAGCTGATTTCTGTACTCTATACAACAGTTTCATGGTGGATGTCTTCTCTGCGACAGGCCACCATACCATTGCCCCATAGGAGAGTATTTGCCTGATTATGCTAGTGTACATCCATAGCACCATTTTCGGTCGGAGACCCCACCGGCTTCCGAACATTTTCTGGCAAACGTAGTACGCAACGGTTGCCTTCTGTAAGCGGTGCTCTATGTTACGCTTCCAGGAAAGTTTAGAGTCTAGAATCACGCCCAAGTACTTGGCGTGAGTTGATAGTGGAATCTCTATTCCACTTAGCCGAGGAAGATTAAACTTTGGTATATTGGTCTAAACAGCATGACCTCAGTTTTCCCTGGATTCACTCCAAGATCACTCCCAGTGGCCCAATCGTTAGGTGATTTCAAGGCCCCATTCATGATTTCGCTCAACACGGATGGGAAAAAATCAGACACCATTATTACCATGTCATCCGCATACGCCACGGTTTTGATCCTCATATTATCCAGTTTCAGTAGTATTTTGTTGGTCATGAGTAACCATAGTAGGGGAGAGATGACTCCCCCTGGGGAGTTGCCCTATTCACTCGCTTTGATGACTCGCTGTTTCCCATAGATGCGTTGATAATTCTGCTCTGTAGCATTGTGAATATCCAACTCTTGAGGAATGTTTCCACGCTTAGATCTTTAAGTGATTCTTCTATAGCCGCTAAGCTCACGTTATTGAATACACCCTCTATATCCCAGAAGGCCGCAAGGGTATCTTGTTTGGCAGGGCTGTGTTAAGCGGCCTTTTAGATATGCATGTTGGCTGCGTGATATTTTGGGCGATCTATCCGTCTTCTTGCGGATGTGTGCATCGAATTGGAGGTAATCACAACCGATTTCAGAGGTGGTCACATCCGTATTACAGGTTGTGGCAACCGAGTTAGAGTTTGTCACAATCAATTTTAAAGGCTGTCACAATCGGATTAGACGTTGTTTCAATCGAATTTAGAAGGCGCCACAACCGATCTTAGAAGTTATCAAAACCTAACACAATTTTTTTCCTTAATTTAAATGCTTTTAGTTAGAATTTTGTATACAATTTTATTGCTAATTTAATTTCTTCTTGAAACTGAGGAAAACGAATTTATTTTAAACGACACTGTCGACCGTATTTGAATGATATCCAGCATTTATAGGTCATCGCCCTAATTATGATGTATTGTGTCTGTCGATTTAGGCCACAAATCCACCCATTCGATGGTTCCACATAAATATGATGGTTTGTTTAATAGGAGAATATGGTTGTGGGGAAAGCGCGGGAGTGGGCAAACTGAATCTTACAAGGGACAGAATTGGGCCCGTAAATCCTACCGAAAAGTACAAGGCCAAACCAATGAAAATGAATCAAGGCCACCCTTGTTTGGAAATAAGGACAGGAATCTTGTCAAAGATGTGTAGAGTATGTTGGGAATATGGACAGTTCACTTCTCTGATTTCCTTGTGCCAGGATACTTCAATATAGATGAGGGTGTTGAGTACATACAGGAAGATGGCGTAGACTGCAATTTCTCGGCTTGAGAACAACAAAGCTGCTGCTGCTGATGGACTACCACCTGAGCTGTTTATGGTTGGGGTCTATGAGTTGGAAGGGTGCATGCATTAGCACATATGCAAAATCTGGCTAGAGGAATGTATGCCCGACGATTGGAGTCTTAGTATACTGTGTCCTGTTTTCGGGGAAAGTGGAATAAGACTTTTATCCATCGCATACAAGGTCGTCTCGAGGGTAATGTGTGAAAGACTAAAGCCATTTGTTGCAGGCCTTATCAGTGTGGCCTTAGGCCTGGAAAGTCAACTAAAAAAGGTTTCCCATTACATCCCATGAAGGAACCAGTGAGGTGAGCACTTTCTAGTTTTATTCTCACTGATTGGGACCTACAGTTTTACACCGGTTTCGAACGGTATTTTGAGAAGCTTTTTCATGCTAAATACTCTATAGTGTCGCCATCATTAAGCGAGGTGACCGCCGCCGAAAGAAATTTAAGGTGGTCGAAGTAGGGATCGAACCCTAGATCTCATGTACAAGAGGCGCACACACTAACCATTGTAGCACCGACGGCCACAACTATCGACCAGATAATCACAATACGACAAATCCTGGAAAAGCCCCACGAAAAACAAATCGACACCTACCATCTCTTTGTAGATTGTAGGGCTGCGTTCGATAGCCCGATACGGGGGAACCTGTACCAAGCTATGTCGGAGCTTGGTATCCCTGCTAAGCTGACACAACTCTGTGGAGCGATACTGACCGACACGAAATCCTCAGTAAAGATTACTAGAGATCTCACGAACCAGTTAGTACGAGGCAAGGCCTCAGTCAGGGCGACACTCTATCATGCGATCTCATCAACATTTTAATTGAGATCATCGTGAAAAAAAGGTGCATAAGACTATCAGCAGCAAAAGTCACATGTTGATCGTGTATGCTGATGATTTAGACATCATTGGGCGAAATCTGCGATAAGTTACTGCAAGATTTTCGAGAATTGAGAAGGAATCAGTAAAAGTGGGTTTGGCAGTAAACGAGGACAAGAGACAGTTAATGGTTAGAACAAACTGAACATCCACCCGCTTCGATGAAAGGGAGAATGTTGATAACCGTTATAATTTCGAGATAGTGGATGAATTTATTTACCTCGGATCTGCCGTGAACAGAAGAAATGCGTCAGCCTAGAAATCTAACGGAGAATTGTGCTTGCAAACTGGTGGTTTCCATCATATGCAAGCACTTTAGAGATAAGATTCTTGCCCGATAATCGAAGGTCCAATTATATCAGAATCTCATATAACCTGTCTTGTTTTATGGCGCAGAATCCTGGGTCATAACGCATTCTGATGAAAGATCACTGGGAGTCTTCGAGAGAATAATGTTCCGAAATATATAAGGTCGTATAATAGAAGACGGCGAGTATCGACGACGGATGAACCACGAGTTGTATAATGTGTATCCCGGCATCGACGTAATTATGCGTATCCAAATAGCGTGCCAACGCAGGCTATATCATGTCAGTAGAATGGATCAGAATGAACCAGTGCGAAAGGTATTCGAAGACGTACACGAAGGACATCGAAAAATAGGATGACAAAGACTTCGCTGAACTGACCAGGTCGAAAATTGTTAGGTGTAAAATTGACCAGGTGGAAAATTACAAACTAAGTTATAAAAGCAGAAGATGGAACCGCTTCGATAAATATGTTAACCCTCTGGGTCGTTTAAGGCCACCTAATTAAGTAAGTACGGGCGGATCAATAAGTCCGTAACTTTTTGAATGAAACACAGTTTTTTTTAGCAAAAAAACAATTCTTTTTCAACATAATCTCCTTTTAGCTCAACACACTTAGTCCATCGCTTCTCCAATTTTTGCATCCCTTCCAAAAAATAGGGGTTTTCGAGGTCCATAAAATAGGCAGTTGTTTGATCAATAATTTCATCGTTGGGGCTAAATCTTTTTCCACCGAGGCATTTCCTTAGGTTTGGAAATAGGAAATAGTCACTGGGGGCTAAATCCGAAGAATATGGCGGATGAGGTACCAACTCGTAGCCCAATTGAACAACTCCAAGCAATCCTTTGCAGTTGTCACACGATTACGTTTCTGGTCAATAGCTTTCTTAAACCCAACTGATCATTTAAAATCGAAACCACACTGCCAAATGAAATACAATCTCACGCACTTTTACTCGTTGATCGACCAACACCATATCGTGGATTTCTTCGACATTTTTGGTTGTATTGACCTCAATTGTCCGTCCAGAACCTTCAGCGTCATTTGTACTTGTGCGACCGACAACGAAAGTCAGTAAACCACTTTTTTAGCATTGAAATCGATGGTGCAGAGTCCCCATAGTATTTATCAAGCTTTTCCTTGATTTGATTGACGGTTTTCTTCACAAAATATAATGTTTAATGATCACTCGAAATTCACATTTTTCCATTTTTAAAAAAATGCACGTGGTTGTGTGTTTTGAACAGCTGTTAAACGCAAAGTAAATGACGGAACTTGCTCAAAATTTGACAGTAGTCTATCAACAGGTGGTACTTGATGGGACCAGAGTTGCATTTCATATAACTACGAGGCAAGTTCGAAAAGTCACAGACTTATTCATCCGCCTCGTATACTACTTTACCCTTGCCGTGGACATCAGCACATTTCAAACGACCGACCTTGAGAATCTGTAGAACTGATGGTATCAGCTTGTGCTATACGCTGATAAATATGGGCGTTGCCTACAAACTAGGACATTTTGACCCAAAGTCCATTATTAGAATATTTATTCTTACCTTTCTTGATAAATAGAAATACAATTTTTAAATCGCGTCAGCAACAATTCTATATTCCTTTTATTCTTATAATACAATAATTGCTTTTAGAATTTAAAACATCAAGTTTTAACTGTATTTTGTTGTGGTATTTTTGCATAAGAAATTCGGTTGTAGCAAACTCAGTTTTCATAAATACGGTTGTTGCAACCGAATTAACACCAAATTCGGTTGTTATAATCGACTTTAGGCTACATTTCGTTGTTTCGACTGAATTAATACCAAATTCGATGGTTTCAATCCAACAGTCTCCACATTCGATTGTTTCACACTCGGTAAGTTGCAATCGATCTCGATTCTAAGCTCGGTTGTTGCAACCGAAGTTCCAGAAAATTTTGTTGATAGAATGAACATAATTGAAAATTCAGTTGCCACAACCGAATCAATTATGATACGAGATTGTTTCAAATTAATTTCAGTTGTGATGACTGAATTAAGCCTTGACAACCTCAATTCGGTCGTGGCATTCGCAATTCGTTCGCAACAGCCGAAGGTTTGTTTGCAACAACCTCTTTTCAAAACATTAGTTCTGTGAGTGTATTCGCGTTGCGTTCCACTTGAAAAAAATAATATCGTTTTCTTAGATGATTGCAAATTTAAAATTCATAAAATTTGCACAAAAATTTGTGAACTTCTAGATTTTGTTTTTAAAAAAAGTTTGCAATAACAAATTTAATCTTATTAGTAAATACTTAATTATTTATATATTCATCACTCACCTGGTGCTTCACCATCATAATTGAATTTTTTCACAAATACTGTTCGGGAATCAACAGCATATACGTCACCGGAAACGCCATGATGTAATCGCTTTAGCGAACCGATTTTTGTGCCATAATATGGAAATGAAGCATTTGTGAACGAGACTACTGTAGCAAATTAAAGGGGAAAATTAAAACAAATCAAGACAAAACAAGACATACTAAAGTAAATATAACACGCAAAATAATTAAACAAAATGAATGTAAACAAATGAAAACGAATAAAACCACTACTATAATCTCTAAAAGAAGTTAAGCACCATTGTGGTTTTGGGTTTTTGCAACGAATCGTGTAAGATTAAACAAACGACTTAAGACACAAACTTGTTTCGGACTGGTCTGTTGGGGATGGATATTCAATCATCGTATATGAATGGATTGTTTATTGTGATGTGACCATGTATATGTATGTATGTATGTGTGATGTTTTGTTTAGCGCTTTTGTTAATAAACCATTTCTAATTTGTTGTCTATTTCTGATAAAGAAATATGTGGACTTTTGCGTGTTTCTTGATTCTTTTTTTTGCAATTTGTTGAATTCGTGTTAGAGAAGGAGGTGTCTAAGAAAATAATAATAATTATTATAAATGCTTGTCATTAATCTTATGGGGGCAAATTTAAAAATATCATAAATCAGCGTTTATAAACCAACTTGACCTATAAATATAATGGGTATTAATGCGATTTGTGTTGTGCAATTGTATAGCATCAATCAAGCAAAACAAATTAAAATGAACAGAAGGAGTTCCCTAAGGATAAAAGAAACACAAACGTAATAAGTGATCTTTGTTATCAGACGGGAAGGTTGAGGAAGGGACATTTGTTCTTAAGGTTCACTATAAGACATTTAAGCAGATCTAATTTAAATCATTTTCCAAGACTAAACTTGGGGTTCGAAGTTTTATTGCTGTTAAGGACAGTCATATAAAATAAGGATATGTTTATATAATTTCAAATATTTGAATTTTATTTGTCATCACGTCGTTTTGTTTTTCCTTATTTTTAAGCATCAGACCTTAGCGACCTTAAAGCGACAATTGCCATTTACCGTGTTATGAAATTTGAACAATAAAATGCATTCACATTGTCATAAACTATACACCCACAAAACTTACAAATGAAATGGTAATAAAATTGAACAAAATTTAAAAAAAAAATCCAATCGAAAATAGTTTATTGCAATCATAAAAAATCTAAAAAAAAAACGCACACAAATCACTGCAATTTGGTGTAGCCTTTACCTTGTGCGACATAAATAAAATTCAGAGATTGTAACACTTTTGAGGCCCAGCAGTTGATGTCATTGTTGTTACTGCTGCTGCTGTCGTTGACGTTAACGTTAACGTCAGTATCGTCGCTGTTAACAATTAACTGCTTAATAACCGTAACACAGTGACACACATCCACAGTGCGAGCGAGCCGCATAATACCGGTCGCATAGGAAAGACCTCACCGTCATCAGAAATACCCCACCGTTAACGAAGTTAACTAAACTGGTGGCAAAAAAATAACAGGCATATTGTTCAGTTTTTGTTAACTAAATTGGTCACATTCAGTCAACGAAACGAGGCGAGACAACTGTTAAAATTGTGCGATAATTGTGCGAATGTTGGATGTTGGTGTTGATGTAAGATGCGCTCGTATGGGTCAATAATAAAAACAGCTGAAGACATATAAACAATTTGGGCCACTTTAAACATGGTCGCAGTCAGAGTTCGCATATACCCCCCATGTTTAACCCATACATATCGCCTTGGGGAATAGGTAATGAAAGTTTACCCATCACCCACAGGGTATGGGAAAAATAATGGGTAATTACCTAACACGATTACCCATTACACCTTGGGAATGGGTAGGCGGCCTTTACCCATTACCCTCGGCGATGGGTAACCCATTGTTGATCGAAAATATGAAAACATTAGAAAAAAGTCTATATTTCGAAAACGGAGCGTCGAATCCTAAAAACTAACTAACTTTTGTAAGGTTTCTAAGGATTTTTCTTAAAGTGGTCCAATTCATATGGAAGACAGTCGGAAACGGTGGGTACAATCGCAAAACTATTAAATTTTTTACCTCCGCAGGAGCCTTTAAGCAATGGATGTCTTTAATTCAGCATCACTTTTTTTTTTTAAATCGCTAAATTTAAAATGTTGCGAATAAAAAATTGCTGAAACGCCCTGATATCTTTAAGTATGTCTCGGAAACGGAGCGTCCAATCGCAAAAATAATAAATTGTTTACCTCCTTTATAGGCTTTAACCAATACATGTATTTAATACGCCATCACTTTTTTTTCTAATAAATCGCTAAATCTAAAATGTTGTGAATAAAAAATCGCTGAAAAGCAAAGTAAGAAAATCGCTAAAATAAAAAATGGCTATAACTCGGAAACGGTGCGTACAATCGCAAAACCAATAAATTTTTAACCCCGCAGGAGCATTTAAGCTCTTGATGTCTTTAATTCAGCATCAGTTTTTTTTTTTGTAAAAAATCGCAAAATTTAAAATGTTGCGAATAAAAAATCGTTGAAACGCCTTTATATCTATATCTGGGAAACGGAGCGTCCACTCGCAAATATAATAATTATTTGTTACCTCCAAAAGAGAGTTTAAACAATGGATGTCTTAATACCGAATAATTTTTTTTAAAAATCGATAAAACTAAAATTTTTCAAATAAAAAATCGCTAAAACGCCCATGTGTGTTAACGATTTTTTTTAAAGTGATGCCGTATTAATGGCATCCGTTGGCATCCAGAAATAGCTGAAAAGCGTATTTATATCTTGGAAACGGCTTGTCCAATCGCAAAACTAATAAATTTGTTACCTCCAAAAGTGGCTTCAATCAATGGATGTCTTTAATACCGAATCATTTTTTTTTTAAAAATCTCCAAAACTAAAATTTTCATTAAAAAGTCGCTAAATGCCCATATGTGTTAGCAATTTTTTTTAAATAAAAGTTATGCCGTATTAAACACATCCATTGGTTGTGGCCGTCGGTGGTGCAATGGTTAGTGTGCGCGGCTCTTGTACATGAGATCCTGGGTTCGAACCCAGCTCCGAACACCTTCAAAAAAATTTCTTTCGACGGCGGTCACCTCGCATAGTGACGGCGACACTATCGAGTATATAGCCATGAAAAAGCTTCTCAAAATACCGTTCGGAATCGGTGTAAAACTGTAGGTCCCAATCACTGAGTGAAAACTGGAAAGTGAACAGTTCAGTGATTGTGAGAAGTTCTCCCCGGTCCCTTCATGGGATGTAATGGGAAACCATTTATTTTTTTTATTGGTTAAATTGGTTATTTTAACGATTAGATGCACAATTTCCGAGTTATGAGAATTTTTTTATTTTAGCGATTTTCTCATTTTGGCGATTTTTTATATATGATTGGACCACTCTATGAGAAACCCTTAGAACTCCATAAAATTAGTTACTTCTTCGATTGGACGCTCCTCCCACTTATATATAAGAGTTTTTAAGCGATTTTTTACTCGATAATTTTAGTTTTAGCGAATTTTATTTAAAAAAAAGGTGATGCTGAATTAAAGGCATCCTGTGCTTGAAGTCTCCTACGGAGGTAAAAAAAATATTAGTTTTACGATTAGACGCACCTTTTCCGAGTTCTAGTCATTTGTTATTTTAGCGATTTTCTTATTTTGTCGATTTTTTAAAGAGAAATTCTTCCATACGAATTGGAGGACTTTATGAAAAATCGTTAGAAACCGATATAAGTCTGTTGTTTTTTTCGATTGGACTCTTCGTTTCCGAAATATAAACACAAGGACGTTTCAGCGATTTTTTATTCGAAAATTTTAGTTTAAGCGCTTTTTTTTCAAAAAAGTGATGCCATATTGAAGACATCCGTTTTGTTAAAGAGTTCTATGGAGGTAACAAATTTATTATTGTTGCGATTGTACGTACTGTTTCTAAGTTATAACCATTTTCTTATATTTAGCAATTTTCTTATTTTGGCGAGTTTTTTAAATTATTACATGCGCATTAGACCACTTTTTATAAACCCTCAAAAATTAGTTATATTTTCGATTCGACGCTTCGTTTCCGACATATAGACTTTTTTTTCTAATTTTTTTATATATTGTCGATCAGAAATGGGGATTTGTTACCCTGGATAACCCATTTCCCATCGCCATGGCTGCTTACCCATTCTCCATGTGTAATCGTGATGGGCAATTCTCTATCGTCTACCCATTATTTTCTGAGTTATAGCCATTTATCTATTATAGCGATTTTATTATTTTGGCGATTTTTTAAAAAACAATCTTCCATATGAATTGGATCACTTTATGAAAAACGCGTAGAATCCCATAAAATTAGTTATTTTTTCTATTGGACGCTCCGCCAAGGGCGTTTTAGCGATTTTTTACTCGAAAAATTTTAGTTTTAGCAATTCTTTTTAAAAAGTTGAATTAAAAACGTCCGGTGCTTAAAGGCTCCTGCGGAGATAAAAATTTCTTATTGTTGCGATTGGACACACTGTTTCCGAGTTATAACCATTTTTTATTTTTAGCGATTTTCTGTTTTTTTTGCAATTTTTTGAAAAAAAAGTTCCTCCATACGAATCGGACCGCTTTATTATAAACCCTCAAAAATAATTTACTTTTTCGATTCGACGCTCAGTTTCCGACATAGAGACTTTGTTTCCTAATTTATTTATATTTTCGATCAAAAATGGGGATGGGTTACCATCGCCGTGGGTAATGGGTAAAGACCGCTTATCCATTCCCCATATGTATTGGGTAATCGAGATGGGTAATTCCCCATTGCCGTGGGAAACTAGCCAATATTTTCCCCATTACCCTGTGTGTAATGGGTAAATGAATCAAATGGGTAAAATGCAATAATAATTGGTTACCCATTACCCACGAAATACGAAGCCTGGTTGCAATTGCTTTAAAAATTCCCTGAATAGGATACACATAATATGAACTATTTTGAAGCGCTATGTCGTATAAGAATGAACTTCAACTAAAGTTTAAATGAATTTTTTACTTTTTTGAACTTTATATTACTGGCTAGATTTCATTTGAGTTTTGGGCTAATTAGTCCAATGTGTTACCACGGTCTTGCGATATTAAACGTTGTTCCCACTCGAAACCCATTTTATTTAAATAGGTAGGATTTCATGGTAGAGAGCCTCCTGGCGGCTAGTGCTGGACACCTTCAGAGAAGATGTTCAGTGGATTCGTCCTCATAGTTACATATTCTATAGAAGTCATTTGGCCTGGAATTTAGTCTCGCCGCTTGTCTACCAATCAGAAAGTGTGCTGTCAAAACTGAAACAAATATTGAATCCTAGGACCTGGCTAGATACAGAATAGTTTACTAACAGTCGACGCTCCCCACGAGCCGTAAAACGAAGTGTAGAAAAACGCAACAATTCTTTAGTCGTGAGATGCAACAACCAATCTAAAACATATAACTCGAAGCATAAGCGAAAACTAAAACAACATACTTACGCGTTCGCAAGCGAGCTGTTTGTGCTTATATCATTATCGTGTTAACCGAGCAAAACGAGCTGGTCGGGATTAGCTCGGTAGCAGCTCACGAAACGCACTCGAGACGTAGAAACATGATACAAATAAAGGGCTTTTGCAATAGATACTTGACAACTTTAAATTTAATTTGTGAACGCACTATTTCACTGATCATCTAACTGTTATTTTCCTTTTTTTCAGTAAACTCAACATTTTCATCATGGTAAAGTACACGAACGAACAACGTATGCAAATTATAAAAATGTACTACCGAAATTCGGAGTCGCAACTTTAAGAGCGTTAACTCCAATTTCCGGTCGTTATTCTCGCCCTAGTAGACAAGCAATAACAAGTTTAGTGCAAAAGTGTGAGTCTACATATTCATTGTGTGATGCTGGCGTGCCAGTGAGACAACGGGTTGGTCGAAGTGACGAAAATATCGCTGCCGTTCAGGCGTCCGTAGCAAACGATCCAAATCAGTCGACTCCACGGCGTTCTCAAGAATTTGGCATCCCCAAGACCATTTTATGGCGAATTTTGCGTAAAGATCTCGGTTACACCCATACAAGATCAAGATGACTGAAATGGAACATCAATTGGCCGCCTCGTTTATGCGATTTAACGCCCCTAGACTTTTTTCTTTGGAGCTACGTCAAATCATTGATCCATGCCAACAAGCCGACGACGTTGGAAGAACTCAGAGCCAACATTGAACGCGAAATAGCAGCCGTTACTGCCGAAATATGTGACTGAGTCATCGAAAATTGGGTTCAACGAATCGACCGCTGCCGACGTGCCCGCGGTAACCATGTGAACGAAGTCTAGTTCAAATCATAAATGTTTTGATTGTATTTCAAGTCGATCATAAAGTTTTGGAAATATCTCAAATGGTATGCGTTTTACTTAAAAAAAAGTTGTCAAGTCCTTATTGGAAACCCCGCGTACCCAGTAAATGTCAAAGTTGTTTTTGTGAGTATTTTTTTTTTTTGATTTCATGTATCTATGGTCATAATTGTGGCCGTCGGTGGTGCAATGATTAGTGTGCGCGCCTCTTTTACATGAGATCCTGGGTTCGAACCCTGCTCTCACCACCTTAAAAAAAATTTATTTCGGCGGCGGCCACCTCGCATAGTAATGGCGACACTATCGAGTATATAGGCATGAAAAAGCTTCTCAAAATATCCGAATCGGTGTAAAACTGTAGGTCCCAATCAGTGAGTGTCCCTTCATGGGATGTAATGGGAAACCATTTATTTATTTTTTTATGGTCACAATTGTACATGTATGTGTAACACTTTTATCAGCTGATTTTGACAACTTGGTTCAAAGGCAGTAACATTGATATACCTTATGGTACAGATTATTAGTTAAAGGTTACAATCTTACGAAATGGGTGGCTTTACGCTTGAAGAACATTGGAAAATAACAAAAACTTCTTCCAAAGTACAGAGTGCTAAAGATGAGCTTTTTTACCAAAAACTCAACTTTTCCAATGAAGCTCATTTTCACCTCGGACTACGTTAACAAACAAAATTAACGCATTTGGGTCGCGGAAAGTCCCACACGTCTTACATTGAGCCCTTAAAACACGAAATCGATATAGTTGTTCACGAGATAGAGGCGAAAACTATCGAAATTGTACTAAAAATTCATTGGTTCATAAATGTCTGTCATGGGCCTTACCCATAAATGGGTTGGTTTCTTCAATTTGCATTGGATTTTAATTTGCATTACTTTATATAATGCAAATTCAACAGAGTTACCATTGTTCGCAATGCCAATTAGAAAATTTTTAATATCTATTTGCTCAGGCAACGCAAGTGCAGGTTGTGGAAACGGATGCCAATTGTAATGAAATATGGGAATGCTTCCAATTGTTTTGAATTTGTTTGAGTGCTGGCAATTCTATTTTTAAATTATTTTATATGTTGAGGTTTGTGGCTTGGATAGGTATTGCCTCGTAGTACTTTGAAATTCATAAACTTGTACTGTATAAAATATTTGAAACCCAAAACGGCCAGATATGAAGGAAATGCTTTGCAAACAAGTACAATTGACGACAATAGCATTGACATTTTTCCAATTTGCATTTGGACAGATAATTCAAATTAAACTACAAATTATAATTGTCATATAATTAATTTGGCCCATGCATGGCCTTAACAATAAAACCGTAATTTTGAAAAAAATGTCTATTAGTATTTTTGAAATCGAAATTAAGCAAAAAATTAAAAAAAAAATTCAAATTTTATATGTCCCACACGTTATGAACTCCCTTAATGCAAATGGCAAATGGAATGGAATGAAATTCCCCTTCGTCGTTGATTTGTTTACTATATTTTTTCTGACGATCAAAAAATTCCCGGGGCATTTTATGCTGGAAAGGGGTGGAATTTTATTGATTACACTGTTGTAGTCGAAAAATGTATCAACATTCTAGTAAATTGTATCGGTTAGAGGAAAGTCCACTGAGTTGATCGGTACCAATGAAATGTCTGTAGAACGTCAAACTTTTGAAAAAAATCGATTTTTACCAATTCTTCCTGCACTTTTTTGAAAAATAGATTTTTTTCACTTTTTTCAGCATAACTTCAAGATACTCCAAATTTTTCACTCATAGTATTTCGAAAAATTGTAGCCATGTTAAAGCTGAACAACTTTTGTGAACATATTAATACAATCTGAACGTGTATAGTCACCCTAAATAGCACATTGTGACTTAAAAATGGTCATTTGTATATTCTTTAAATGTCATCATTACTCGAGAACGACGTGTCCTATTTTGTCGCAATAAATTTAGAAAAATTTTAAGTTATAATACCTTTAAACTATTCCTACACTATTTCTCAATGTAATCAAGAGTCTCGTAGTTTGGTGAAAACAAACTATTTTTTTTTTGCTTAGAAAATTCAAAGCAGAGCATCCGTTGTCAGAACCTTGTTTTTTTTGCGTTTGATATATGCTTGACTGCTCGAGAAACCAACAAACGTTCAAGACTGCTGGTAGAACAAGAGTTAGCTGGACATTACATAACCAGAATAGGAAAAGGAGCCAGAAAGCCGTGTGTTATATATAATAAAAATAGAAATGAAACCAGTACCTCGTTTCTGTAGTTCTCGAATCGAAAAAGTTTTCACATTAAGCATGAAACAAAAAATTCCATCGTTTCTCGATTTGTGAGTAAAACGTGTTTCTGTATATCAATGCGAAAAGAGGCAACACTGATGAAGTTTGGATTGGAATATTCCAAGAAAGCTGTCAAGTAAGAAAAAAATATAAACAAACAAAATAAACTAGTGCGAAAAAGAACAACAGAAAGGAATATAGACATGTATTCAACTGTATTTTGTTTTTGCTTTCTTGATTTTTCTGTAATATTTTGGAAAAATTATTTGAAATACATAATAGAAAAGATATAGTTCTTATCTTCTCCACTTAAAAAATAAGTTTTAATTTCTTAAAAACCTTTTTGTAGAAACAATATCAAAATCTCGCTCCGTTCTAATTTGTGAGTATTTTTGACGTTTCACATTTTAATTTTTTCGACTCACTACTTTTTAGAAACAGGTTTTCTCGCATTTTTCAAATAAGAATGAAAAAAGCAGTACGTCACAGAAAGTTTTCGCAAAACAAACGTTGTAGAAACAGTCACATGTGAGAAGCGATTTTTGTACCGATTCCCAGCGTTTTTGTTTCAATTCATATGTTTCATGTGAAAACTTTTTCGATTCGAGAACTACAGAAACGAGGTACAGAATTGTGCCTGTTGCAAAAAGCCAATGTGCTAGACAAAGGAGAGAAATTGTTTTCAAATTTACCACAACTTGTTTTGAAATTTACCACAACTATGTTCACTTTCCTCTGGTTTATAAAAATTTGTATGAGTTTTCATAAGAATACATTTTTGTTAATGTATTTCTATGCATTTCTTATGTTTCTTTATTATTTTTCATTAGTAAAATTCTAATAAAAAATTCATACCACACAATAGTATAATTCTTATTTATTTTTACCTTTAACAATGAATGGGACACATGTGTCCCATAATATATTCAGACCTCCAGAAAAAAGTTTAAACTCAAATAAAAAGGTTTCGAGCCAGTGGCGCATGTATTACTAAAAGTTTATTTAATTGTATCGACTGGTTTCTGAGATTTGGAAAAACGAAATTAGCCAACAAAAATTTTTTTTTGACTTTGGTATCGCTCTGAACTCTTGCACTTTTAGGCGGTTTTAAATGGATACTTTTGTTTATTATCTAGAAGAATTAATTTGGTTAAAACCCGGTGGAATTTGTGGCTGTGAGAAAAAATATGAAAATGGGACGTATATGTCCCATTCGTCGTCAAAGGGTTACAAACTGTATCCTGGTCTCAACTGTTTAAAACTCAACGGAGGTTAATCTAGTCGTCTAAATATTTTATTTTTCCATTTAAAACAAAACACGACGGAATTTGGATGACACTTATCGACACCATTTTAAACAAACGGTGAAGTATGCCGGAAGAAACGTCATGATGTGGAGTTGTTTCACTTGGTGGCAAGATGAACCAATACATGAAATCGTCGGCACAAAGAAGAAAGAGGACTACCTAAACAGTTTACTGACCCATATTCACAATTTTGTTGAGATGAGTGCACATCCTGAAGACGAGGTCATATTTCAATCGGATGTTGACTCAAAACACACTGCGAAAATAGTGCAGGAATGCCTGACTGGACAGAATTTTAAATTGATGCAGTGGCCAGTACGAAGCCCCGACCTCGATCCGACTGAGAATTTATGGTCAATCCTGAAGATAAGGTTGGGGCAGTGCCAAATAGCACCATCGAACCTGGAAGAGATGGTAGCAACGTGTGTAGCTGAAGTGGCAAATTATTCTAAACAGAATTATACAAAAAATTGCTTCAAAATATCCCAAAGCCAATGAAAAATGTTACAAATAATAATGTGCTATATCTGAGCTACGTATTGAAATATACTCTATTCGAACTGTCGTTGAAAAGTGCAAAATTGAGTACATTCGAGTTGTTTCCCTTTGGTTTTTTCTTAGTTTAATTCATTGCATTTTAGTTTTGTAATAACTATCGTTTTGTCAAGATTTAGACAGGATATGAATAGAAACAAATTATTTCATTTTGATTTGTTGTCCTTTTAACGCGCTGAGAAATGCAATTACATCAAACATGTACTCATCTCAGCTCTCCACTGTATGTACACGCTGAAAAATCTGCCTTTTTGTGTTGTTTGGATGAAAATATAAAGTGTGTTTGGAGCTTGTCAAACATATAATATACTTGTGTCCAAACATATTATATTTGCTCTTCAATATTACATGTTTGAGACACAATGATTAATATGTGTTTACGACCCAAATATATCGCTGTTTGTGATACAAATACAGCTGTGTTTGTTGCACTGTATATTCTCTCTCGATAGCAAAAAAATAAGAGGGACAACGAAAGAATCGATCTTGTAAGTGTGTATCTGTATTTTTGCATTATTCTCTCAGTCGGTGAGTCATAAATATTCCTGAATGTGCGTGTAAATTCCACATGAAGTCAGTGTTTCTTATTTTGGCTGATGTATTGCGTTTTAGTTTCATGTATTCAGTCGTCCGTCAATGGTTATTCGGACAGAGGATATCAAAAGCGCTTGATCAGTGGAAAAAGAATAAACGAAGGCTCGGACGGTTAAATGGTTTGTGACGTTACTTTGGTTTTTGTGTATGTGTTTCGTATATATGTTTGTGTGCTACCAAAGTGAGAAATGGTTTTGAGGAAAGAAACTGGAAAGGGCAACAACGTGAAGCCGTTTGTCTGTCCGAGTCTTTACTGAGAAAATCGGAACGCCGGACTGTTTGTGAAATAAGTGTAATAAAAAAAACACAAGTAATTAATCCACGCTTGGCTTGCATGAACTGGATGTGTATATAAATATCTTGTTTGTGTACCAACGCATAGTGATACCCAACGCATAGCTGAAACCTTCTGTAAACAAAAATGTGAGAGACAACAAAGAAAGGAGAAGCAAAATAGAAGCAGATTCTTACTTCATGAAAAAAAAATCCAATGACTGTTCGAACTCACGGGCGATGTGTTAACACCTTTTTGCTACACGGTAGTAGGGGTACCTATAATAAAAACTGTTAAGGGAATGCAAAGAGTGGAGAGTGTGAGTGTAAATTGTCATGGTGGAGGGTATATAAGCTTCGGCCCGGCTGAACTTAACACCGTTTCTACTTGTTTATGTATACACCGGGCAATGCTGAACATCAAATGACTCGCTTTGTTTGGCCATAGCAACAACAACGAAACAACCAAACACACAACATCACACATACTTTGTCCGAAGTAGCTGACGTATACGTGTGTCACATAACCACATGTTTGCCATATCAACAGCAACGGAACAGCCAAACACACAACATCACACATACTTTGTACGAAGTAGCTGACGTATTAGTATGTCACCATAACGTCGACTGCGCAAGCAACATGTACATACATACATTATTATGTTAATACATACGCTATAGACACAATTTCGTTTGCCTCACCCCTGCCACACCACTCTTTCATTGCTCTCTTGCTCGCTCATTTTTGTTTAACACGTCATTATTCTCTTTCGCAGTCGCAGAAAATCTGGTTTTAGCAGCAGCATAAAATCTGGTTTTAGCAGCAGCATAAAATCTGGTTTTAGCAGATTTTGACTTCGATAGATTTAGTCCCTATACGCCGCTATAGATGTTAACACATCAAAAACAAATAATGCATTCAATGCAAATATATGTAAAAAGGGCCATTTTATATCTATTAATGTTTTGTATTAATTATTTGTAAATATCGATTTATATTGTTAAAAATGTTTCCACCTTAAAGCATACATGTTTGTCAGTAAACATTATACTGTTTGTATTCAAATACAAGTAAGTTTGGGGCCTGCAAACATATGAATGTTTGAAGTGTGTTCCAAACATATACATGGTTCCTGCAGAATATGTTTGGGAAAATATGTTAGAGAGGCCGTTACTTTTCAGCGTGTATTTGTATCAAGTTGTTATTGCTCGGCAACATAGACTTTCCTAGTACTGCGACATAATCTTCAATTAACTTTAAATGTTGTTAACACTGCGGATATCGGAAAACGCCTTCCTGGCCATACGATATGCATGACTAACAACACTTTACAATGAATGGTCTGTGGAAAAATTATACATTACGCATTTTGTAAGCCCAGCGACATTTCGGGTTTCTTTTTCAACCATTTGCAAGATTTTTGAAATAAAAAATTAAGATATCGTGTTTTAAAATCAACCAATTTACATTTTTCAAATTCCAGAAAAACTTCTTAATTTTTTTTTTACCATTAACACTAATCTACCAGTCCCAATCATAGATAGGAATTTGCATATTTATTTCATTCGAGAGATAAAATTTAAATCATATGATGTTATTAGGTAAAAATTAAAAACTTTTCGAAATATAAAAAAATATTATTTCATATTTTGCTACTGCTATACAGCAACCTTGAGCGAGCCATCAGACGAAAAATGTATTCTGGGAGAGTTGACTGCGAACCTGTCATGTCACACCCTGCAGACAAAACAGTCACAACTCAAAATTTGCAAATTTTCAGTAGAGACAAAAAACTGAATTTATTAAGTAAAAAATGTATGATAATTCTCAATAGAAAACACATCTATATGGATATTTTTTTGATTAAAGGAAATAGAAAATGATAACAAATTTTTATATATAACTGGTCCTTGGTTATTGTTTTTAAACAAAATATGAAAATTTTGAGTTATGAAATACCAAAGTATTTATATGTGCGGAGAAATCCTATTTAAGATATTGTACTGTGTTCAAATCATATATACGTTTAAGCTTTGACCAATTTAAAAAAAAAAAATATTAAGAAACAAGTTTGAATAGTAACCAAATGGCCACTGAATAATTGAAAGTATGCACAACACACCCAAGAAACCCCTTAGCTTTCCAACCCTCATAAATTCGAAACAACTGGCAACTCAGCCAATTGAAAGCGTAAACCCAAAACTTCACAATAGCGAAATAGTATATTAGGTGCCTTATACCTCGTTCACCTACAAAACGAGATTATCGACATAACAATTGGCAATTTTATACGGAAATTGACGTTTTGAATCCTCGTTATGCTCTAATCCCCAGCTATATAAATTCGGTTTAAGGTAACTTTCAAATCATATCAAATTATAACTAAATGTCAATGTCAATGTCAATGGGACCGGCATTCACAAACATTTAATCTCAAATTATTGTTTCAATCCGTTCCAATTTTATTGGGGTCGGCATTATAGATTTTACTAGCCTTTGTGTATCTGACTTGGCATAAATGAATAAATTATTATTTTGTTAATTTGCATAAATATTTAAGAGAAAGAATATATTATACTAATGTTAACTGATATAAATGTTTATTTTTTATTGCTTCCAGATTGAATTAATTATTTTTATATTTGGGCGATTCATTCATCAAATACAAAAAACTCAAATTAAATATAAATAATGGGTGAGCCAGTTTTCTTTTTTGCATTAATTATGTGATAATTTATTCAACAATATTGATTTGGAATTTTTTTATTATTCAGATTTTGCTTCCTTAATCAAGTTTGATAAAAGACGGCAAAGATCTGGAACAGGCGGCAGTTTATGGTCAAGTAAAAATCCACATACAACTGGATCCAAAGATTCGTCCAACATTTTAGCTTCAATTAAAGTGATTATAAGGCAAATTTGTATGTACAATATATGGAAATTTTAGGAATTATTGACGTAATACTCGTAGCAATCAAACGACGTATTAACATAATAATAAATACAACAAAAAATTAAGAAAATAAAAAAAATATATAATATTATACAAAAAACATACATTTTTATTTGCAATATGGGTCTCAAAAGATGCGTACGCAGATTCTCGCTACGGAAAATATATTTAAAAACAATGTCCCATTTCAAATAGATTTTTGCTAATTTTTGCAAAATATAGACTGAAATGTTATAAACTTAGGACAGTATTTCAAGAAAAACAAAAAAATAAGAGAATAACTTATCAGATTTTGTTGGTTGTTTAAATTAGAAACATTAAAAGCTTTACTTATGTCGCAGTAATGTAAAATGGAAGCTTACTATTTTCCTTACTGTAAATAACAGTGCGATTAATGTTATGCCTGAAAGTATGCCTTGTTCGCCAAACATACTAACTAGTTCGCCGAACCAGTATTATGAATTCACCCATGATATCTCTCCACTATTCTAGTTTGTTCTTCGCACTTCCAAACGGCAATAAATAGTGGCAGCATTGCTACCATTAAAAATATAACCAAATATAACGATTAGAAGGATCTTGAATTTGCTAAAGACAACGCCAGCCATCTGAATATGGTGAGTTAGATTAAATAGCTCAGGTCTTTGCCACTTGGAGTTAGTCTGTTATTAAACGCTGAAGAGTTAGCAGCACGAAGTAATAGTAAAAAGGTTGAATATAGACAATTGCGTATGTTAAGTGGTGTAAATAAAATAAACTGTTATACTGCATAAGTAGCAGTAAACGAACTAAAATTGTTGTACTTATCGTAATTTAAACCTTGTTTTTTAAACGGGAATAAAACTGCTACAAAAAGGACAATTCGAAAATTCGTAACAATGTTTTATATATGGCACAGTTGTCAAAGGGATGTGATGGTCTAATATTATGCTACACGATTTGTTAAAAACAGTCTAGAGACGTCCAATCGCACGAGAGATAAATTGCTCCGTGAACTCATATCTCAACAGGTGCCTTGTGTCCAATAGCGTGTCCACCAGATTCAGAAATCATCAGACCACAGCGGACAGTATTGACGTAAATATTGTGGCCATTGTCATACTGAAAGAAATACGGACTGATGATTCCGACGGTCCATAGACTGCACAAAACAGTGGATTTTGTTGGATGCATTGGCGGCTCTTGTATTGAATTTGGTTGTTTATGAGACTAAATGCAATAACCAGAAAATACCCACTGAACCAGAAATGAACTTCGTCCTTGACGGTCAAAAATATGTATGTCGAAGTTTTAGTAGAACATTTTGACCACGCCCCCCGTCATTTTGGAACAGTTTTTTGCGAATTTTCAAAAAAAAAGTCAAAATTATGGTTATACGTGACACTTAGAGGGTTAATTAGTTCTGTTTATCTGAACCTTTTCTATAAAACTTCTGAACATATTTTGTACCTCAGAAGTAAGGAACACACAATTTTGCATGCCGATATGTTGCAGGAAAGTTCCGAGGGGCGGAAACTTTGACCCGCCCTAAAAAAAATTCGGATTAGATCTGGCAAAACGCCGATACACGTATATTTTTTGTAGACCTTTCTAGCAGAATCCGTTAACAGAACCCCATCATTTTGAAAAAATCTAATTTTGTCTCACAGTGTTATTAATAAATTAACTGAGAATACTCCACTTTTAGGAACGTAAGACAATGAATTCAACACAGATAATTTCCTTTTTTGATAAATTTAATTAGAATAGACCACTTTTATAAATTTTTACGAATGAAAGAGTAAGGGAGATCAGCCGAATAAACGTTAACAACTGAAGGGATGGTTGCAAGCCAAAATTCTGAATGTTATCTAATCGTAATTTACGCAGGCGTGTTAAAAGAGAATAGCGTGATAATTGCAGCCTGACAAACATATTCTAAATGGGGAGTAAGATATAATCATAGAGTAATGTCATATAGAGCTGACATTCTCCTCATCTGACATTTCCTTTCACACTATTCGTGGTGCGGTTGGGGCGGGGCGATAGATAGTTATTTGACGTAAATTGACTTACACCAGGTGGAATTACAAAAATTGTTGACTTAAATTTTTCATGTCGTTGTGATGAAAAAATGTGCAATTTAAACGTATTTTGGACTTTGTTTGTTATATTTTATTGATAGTATATATGTATTTGTGGTGTATTTACACAAAACTTTCAACGTACGAAACGAAATTCCGTTGCTGATTTATTGTTGGTTGGTTTGAGCCATTGCCTCTGTCTGGCATTATTAAAGCAATACTTTCCAACATCCAACCGCCCGTCAGCAAAACACCAAATGCCCTATATTTACTGAGAAGCTGCAATTAGCCCAGCGGCATTCTATGAGAATTTGGGGGAACCAAAACACTCATGCACACTCTATATATTGCTCTATGCATAGAGTAATCTCAGACTAGAGAGAATATTTGGCTCATCTGACGTTTCCTTTCACACTCTTCGTGATGCGGTCGGTGTAATAGAGAGATGTTTGACGAAAAGTGATATACACCAGGTAGAATTACAATAATTTCTTGCTTTAAATTTTCATGCCATTTTGGTGAAAAACTGTGAAATTTAAATGTGTTTTAAACTTTTTTATTGACTGTTATTGTTAGCATACATTTGTGTTGTATTTAACACATTAATTTTAACACACAAAACGAAATGCCGTTGTTGTTATTTTGTTCGTTGATTTGAACCATTGCCTCTATCTGGTATTAGTAAAGCAATTCTTTTCAACATCAAACGTAAATATCACACCTGGCCAAATGTCATAAATTTGGTGGGAGAACTAGTAGATCTACTATAAGTATTAATCTATGGCACTATGACTCACTCATAGAGTAACAAGTTTAAAGAGTGTGCATGAGTGTGCAGTTCCATAAAATTCTTTTCGAAAGTCACTGGCCTAATTGGAATTTTCATACAATTTACAAATTTGGCCAAATTTGAACTTAATTCGAATATAAATGAAAGAGTATAATGTGAAGGAACACGAGCGATAATTGTATTAAAATAACTGACTTTAAATTTGATTTTTTTGGCACTTATGACTTTTAAAACAACTTTATATGCAAAAAATTACGTTTGATTTAAAGAACACAATAATTTTCTTCCATGTTAGTTTGTATAACGTCCATATTGAGGCAAACAAAAAACTGGCATAAAACACTGTCGTTACCCAGTGGCTTTCGACGAGAAATTGGTGGAACTGAAGCCCTCATGCACACTCTTTATATAGGGTGGATCAATAAGTCCGTGACTTTTCGAACTTCCCTCGTAGTTATATGAAATGCAACACTACTTCCATCAAGTACTACCTATTAATAGCCTACTGTCAAAGTTTGAGAAAGTTCCGTCATTTACTTTGCGTTTAACAGCTGTTCAAAACATACAACGTCGTGCAATTTTTTTAAAAATGGAAAAAAGTGAATTTTTTGCGAAAAAACAGGGACTCTGCACAATCGATTTCAATGGTAAAAAAGTGGGCCATAGACATTTCATATGGCAGTGTGGTTTCGATTATAAACGATCAGTTGGGTTTAAGAAAGCTGTCTGCAAGATGGGTGCAGCGTTTGCTCTCAATTGACCATAAACGTACGGGTGCACACGTGTGTAGTCTCAATGGCAAAATTCCATGAATTGCGCTACGAATTGGTACCCCATCCACCATATTCTCCGGATTTAACCCCCAGTGACTGTTTCCTATTTCCAAACCTAAAGAATTGACTCGGTGGAAAGAGATTTAGCTCCTACGATGAAATTATTGATCAAACAAATTCCTATTTTATGGACCTCGAAAATCCTATTTTTTGGAAGGGATGCACAAATTTGAGAAACGTTGGACTGAGTGTATTGACTGTATGAGGATTATGTTGAAAAATAAATTGTTTTTACAAAAAAAAACTGTGTTTCATTCAAAAAGTCACGGACTTATTGATCCGCCCTCGTAGCTTAGTCTATGGAAATTTCCCACTAGGAGGTTGATCAGCTATTTGGGAATTTCATATAGGAAAGAATGTGAACAGACGCGCTTGCCACTATGGTTTCTGCATTGTATGTTATCGATGACGACAAAATAGACCAAATGGAAAAGATGGAGCTTCTGGCGGCATCAGTCTATTTAGATTATGTTTGTCAGGCAGCAATTATCACGCTATTATCTTTTAAAAAGCCTACGTAAATCACGATTAGATAACATTGTGCGTTCACACTGACACCGAAAACATGTTTAATGTTGTTTTCGGTCAAAAACTCGCTAAAAATAAAGGTTTTGCCATACAAAATGAAAACGCGTTCACAGCGTATTTTTGTCAAAAACACGCTCAAAAACTCTCAAATTAGCAATACAACCATGTGGTAATCAGTTCCTGGTGATTTTTTTACTAGTGAAAGAAGAAGAAGTGATAACTATTTGTTTGCATTGCAAGACGGACAGTGAAAGTATTTAATTTCTGAACATTTTAATGAAATGCATTTTAATGAAACACAAAATATAATAGCATACAATATGAAACAATTAAATTAAGTTGTTAAATAAATATAAGCACACGACAAACTGGACATTATTGCGAACGAAAAGGTTTTTATTTTTAAGTTAGAATTTTCGTGTGCAGTTTCCATTTTGGAAATTTGTTGTTTTTGTTATTCAAAAATTGCAAAACGACGTAAACGTCAAAAAGCAAAGTGTGAACGGCCAAGTTTTCAATGCGAGTTTTAAGATGAAAACGCTTAAAAATTTGCCAGTCTGAATGAGCTGTAAAACGATAATATTCGTTTTGTTGATCCACAATATAAGGACTGTTTTTTTTATTCCCTGCTAAACAAATTTTTCGACCACTTTGTATGGGGAGCTAAGCGATATTAAACGATTTTAAGCGGCTCCCCATAAAAAGTCGTTGAAAAATACGTTAAGCGGGAAATAAAAAACTGGCTTATAAAAGAAAATCAAACAACAATTAACCAATTTCCACAATTCAATTTATTGGTTTATTGTGTCGAATATCAGCAAGTTCAATATAATAGTCTTTATACAAAAAAAAAAAACAACTGCATACAAAAAATCAGTGTTGCCAAATAACTTTGTAAGTCGCCAACTGGCAGCCGCTGGCGCTTGCAGCCGCCTAATTCAAAGCGCGATGTATACCAACACCATAAGTGTTGCCAAGAACATAAACAGATATTCGCACATTACAAATTTTTCTTTACAAATACGGTAGTAATTATTCATTCCGCCGCAACAGTGCGTTTTGGCTTGCAACCACCGCTGCCGTTTTTGACGTTTATTCGGATGGTCTTCCTCATTCTTACATTCGTCAAAAGTTATTAAAGTGATCTATTCTAATTACATTTTAACAACAGAGGAAATTCTTAGTGTTGAATTCGTTGTCTTACATTCATAAGAATTGTAAAAGTGGTGTTATTCTCAGTTAATTTATTAAAAATTTAAATATTTGCACCGATCGATGACACTTTGTCACTTCGAAATGAGAATTGATATGGAACAAAATGATAGAAATACGAAAGTGGAGAAATAGAAACGTCAAACATCCCCATAAATTCTCATATCGTGCGTAAATGTCTACGCCGCCAGCAACACCACAACTCTCACCCAGTAAACGCAATAGTCACGCGTCGAAGGCATACGCGAAAGGCATAATCTAATGACGTTAATAATTGTATAGGACTTCAAATTTGGTTACTGCTTCCATAGAGTAATTATACAGCCAGAGTAACCTCTTCTCTCAGTAAATGTATGAGATTAGGCGTGGTTGCATATGGACGTTGCATGTTGAAAAATATTGCGTTAATAATAGCAGATAGAGGCATTAGTTCAATACAACCAAAAGGGAAATAACGACGGCATTTCGTTTTATGTGTTAAAATTATTGTGTTAAATACAACACAAATGTATGTAGCCCCTAATGCAATGCTTCATATTATACCAATCGACCTTCACATCACAGCTAGTGCGACCTGGTCGGGTGGCAGACTAAACGAATATACTATAGACAATCCCAAAAGAACTCAATATAACCACCGATTACTGCACCCCCTCATTGACGTTCGATAACCTATTCTATGTCAGGTTTCCCAGGAGAATAGAGTGGGATAAAGGGGAACCACTTACAGGTTTTGACACCAAAGTATTTACGGACGGATCCAAAATGGAATGTGGAACCGGCTCGGGTGTCTTCTCCGAAGAGGCAGGCCTCAATTTATCATTCAAACTCCCAAATAAGTGCAGAGAGTACTGGCCATCAAAGAAGCCGGCGCCGCACTTATACTACAGCGAAAAACAAAGCGCATTGGAATATTTGTAGATAGCATCTAAACTCGTTAGTGAATGTAGGGGAAAACTTGTCGAGCTAGGCCGGCTGGCCAATGTGATTCTTACTTGGATACAAGGCCACAAGTGTCTCCTAGGGAACGAAAAGGCAGACGAACTAGTTAGGGCAGGATCCTCTTCCACGGAACTCCACATGGTGTCAGTCACAACGACGATAGGGTTGGTCAAAAGAGGTATTTTCCTGCATTACCTTGAACGATCGAAGACCAGATGGGATAGGACGGAAACGTGCCGCATACCCAGAAACACATGACCAGAATATAACATTCACCGGACTAACTCCCTGATCAGCCATAATCGGGGAGATATATCTAGGCTAACTAGCGTGGCGATCGGGGACTGGCCAATCGGTAATCACGCAAGAAGGTTGAAGCTGCCATATAATGACCGCTGCCGTGCCTGCGATGATGCAGAAGAGGAGACGGTGGAGCATCTCCTCCGCAGTTGTCCGGCTCTGATGAATAGACGCCTGAAGACTATGGGCCGTCCCTTCCTGCATAACCTCACTGAGATACACGAGATAGATCTAGGGGATCTAATGAGGTATCTCCGATTAACAAGCTGGATATAGACACGGTACTTTGGACTTTCCGGAGTGATGTGGTATGCAAAACGGTGTCTCAAGACACTAATTGATGCTAAATAGTATTTTTAGCAACCACGAAAACCAACCAACCAACCGTGCTTGCTTGCTTGCATTCCCATTACATCCCAATTGGGGAGAGCTTCTCACAATCAGTGAGCTGTACGCTTTCTAGTTGTACACTCACTGATTGGGACCTACAGTTTTACAAAGTTTCCGAACGGTATTTTGAGAAGCTTTTTCATGACTAAGGGCGGGTTTCACACTCGTCATTTAAGATCTCAATTTAAAAGCTCACAGAAAATTTTCATATTAAATGACAAGCATCGGGCATTTAAATGGAGAATTTTCAACTGTGAAACTGGCCATAAGTATTCGATAGTGTCGCCATCAGTAAGAGAGGTGACCGTCGTCGAAAGAAATTTAAATGTAAATGTATATTAACAACAAAATATAACAAAAAGTTGAAAATGTGTTTAAATTTTACAGTTCTCCACCAAAACGACATAACAAATTTCAGTCAACAGTTCTTTTAACTCCACCTGGTGTAAGCATAGAGAAATAGACAAGAGCCGCTACCCCTCTCTTCACGTTCTCTTGATGACGAAGAGGTAGTAGACCATTTCATCGAGTTCCAGTTGCTTCTGTAATTTACTCTTTGGTTGGACATAATACGGACAGAAATATAAGAGAATGCGTATTTTCGTTCGATGCAAACAACATAAATCATAATTTAAATGGCATTAAGATCAATCAACACTATTTAAACTTAGTTTGCTACATGGTCTATAATCTCTAGTTATGTCCTCTTTGGTCTCTCATTCTACATAATTTTCATAGTACTTTTTCGATCAGCTGTGCCATGGAAACCCCCTGGTATAAGTAAATTTTCGTCGAAAATCTCTATCTACGAAAAGTGTGAAATATAACGTCAGATGAGACAGATGGCACCTCTAGGGATATGACTCTATGACTGCTTCTTACAATTTTGCTTTGAGTTTAAGTATATTGTGTTTCACAACAAATCATTTTGAATAGTTTTCTTCAGTTATGTTAATTAGGTAGAAGCAGTAGACGTGGTTTCTGTTGAGGGGCAAGAACAACGGGCATTTTCTTTTTATTTTGGTTAACTTAAGGTGATTAAAACCCTGTATTCAGTTCATATAGAATTTTCGTTCTCTTAAGAAGTATGTTCGTGTATAAAAAATTACGAAAATTTCGCTCAGTTTTCGTTTGCTTGGTACTCAGCTCTTTGGGAAAAATTTCGTTCTCTTAAGAAGAATGTACGTGTATAAAAAATTACCAAAATTTCGCTCAGTTTTCCTTTGTTTGGTACTCAGCTCTTTGGGAAAAATTCCTGAACGAAATCAATTACAGGGTTGTTATGCCAACGTTATTTCGTACGAAATCAATTGTTTGATAAATGTGTGGTACCGAAATTCTGGCATTTCGTGATTTGATATGATTCAATATAAAAATGGAGTACGAAGAGAAATTATTCATAAAATAACTATTTGCAAGGTAAATTAGTAATACGTGGTAACTCTCCACAACCAACATTTACGTGTAGAGATATATGACAGAATTTCTAACGTGTCTCAAAGTGTAAACTGAATGTGAAATTTGATTTAGGTGTAGACGCAAATCAATAACATGTTACTGTATTATCTGGGAAACGGAGCATCTCAATGATGTTTGCGAATTATTGGAAATGCTGGAAAAGTGAAGCTATTGAAATAGGAATGTCATTGTATGTTTGTCAATATGGTAGCTGTTGGAAAATGCAAATGCTATGTGGTTAATCGAAGAATAGAAAGCTGCCATAAATCTTATTTTGTCCGGATTAGCAAAACAAAAGCAGTGAAATCAAGCAACTGTGTCATTGGTCTATAATTTGCTTGCGACTTATGAAACGTATCCGAAATTACTTGATGAGATCCTAAAGTTACAAAGTGGAAATGGAGGACAAAAGACATACTTATGTATATATACAGCTGACAAGTTTTAATTTCAAGTTGAACGAACACTCATTTCATTACAGAAAACAAAAACATGAATAATACCACGAATACCAATAGGTTACTGATGATTCAGGCAGCCAATATGTATTAGCAATACATCAAAAATCGCTGGTTCTTCTACAACTATTTTGTGATTAACTTGAAAAATATATACATTTATTATGTATGTGCTTAACTTCAACTCAGGTATTGGTAAATATTTGGCAAATGATTTCTTAACTAGAGCACTTTATCGAATTTCCCATTTTTATCATTGCGTCTACCATGGTAGAATTAAAAAAATGGTTTCCCATTACATCCCATGAAGGAATTTGGGAGAGCTTCTCACAATCAGTGAGCCGTACGCTTTCTAGTTTTATACTCACTGATTGGGACCTACTGTTTTACATCGGTTCCGAACGGTATTTTGAGAAGATTATTCAAGGCTAAATAATCGATAATGTCGCCGTCACTATGCGAGGTGACCGCCGCAGAAGAAAGTATAGCATTTTAAGTAGAGAAGAAAATTTACTCATGGAGTGGAATGCCATCAAAGGAAACGAGTGAAGCGCCTAGTTTCTCTGCTCTCTCTCCCTTACTCTCTTTGTGGAATATTTCAATACACGAGCAGTCTTCTAACTATAGAAATTCAAACCATGTTTAAATAAAATTAAATAAAGTTTGTATAAATTATGAAATAATCAAGTTATGACGTCAGAGCGAAATGCGTTTGAATGCATCGCTTTCTTTTTTCTTCTTCTCTACCCTTTCATCCTCTTTGGGTATTCATGCCACAGCTGATTGAAATAGTAGTTGGAATTTGAGTGGCTGGGAGAATGAAACTAACCAAGCAACACACTATGATTAAACTACTGTTTGATTGATACTAATGCCAGCTGCTACTTGATACTATGTTTGATGCTGGTGGCATCGAACAAAAATATGCATTATCTTTTAAAACATAAAAGAGCAACTTTAACTTTGTGAAATTTCCAAAGACCTCGGTGGCCGCAAGAGAACACAAAACAGCTGATGAAAGCACGTATCTATTACCCTATGGCTGTATCAAACTCCAATTAGCCCACTGACGTTCAACGAGTATTTTTTGGAACTGAAACAGTAAAGCACACTGTACAAACCATAGAGTAATCTACTTACATAGAGCCTGCGACAGCCGTTTTTTATTGAACCGGAAACCAAGAAAAGTCACTGCAAAATTTGGAGCACAGAATAATACATACAAACTTGGCACCCCATGCTACATTTGTGTTATAATTTTCAACCTTTATAAATAATTTTTATGTCGACTTGTAGCTCTGTTCATTAAAACAGCTCTGTTGAACAAAACAATGAAAGATAATTTGGTAGCAATTTGGATGACATTTTCTAGCAATGTGGAAGAAATTTTGCAGAATGAAAACATTCATGAATTCGCAAAAGAATTGGTAAAACAATATGCAAATATTTTCTAAAAATATAAATTGCGCAAAATTATATTTCAATTGTGTCTGAAGTCTTCCTCTTATGATGAAGCTGTCAAAATTTAGTATTGTCAAAAAAGATATCGATTGGCACAGCAAAAATGGAAATTTTTCTCACCATAACATATTTTAATCTGTTAGCATCTATAGGCACGGGTAGGGCAATCTATCAAAGTGGACACATGCAAACAACACACAGCGTTAGCATCACATACGTGGTTATTGCACAAGAATAGTCTCTGCCTGAAAATAAGTATGATGGTATTGATGTAGCGGCTGCGAACAAACAAGCAGGTCGTCGTTGATAAAGAGTATAAAAGTATAAGAGATTTTCGGCGTAGATTATCGGGACAAGAGTGTCTCAATCAACTTGTTTCAACTTTTGGTGATGAATCACCATCAAACACCGCTGTAAATCACTGGTAGCAAAAGTTCAGGCTCGGACGCCGTTCGCTCCAGGATGAATTTCGTGAAGGTCGTCCAACTTCGGTCGTTTTGCCGGAAACCATCGATGCTATGCGTTAAGTGATAAAGCAAGGCCGATATGTGACATACCGTGAGATTGAGGCTTCCTTGGGCATTAGTATGATTCGAAAATTGGTATATTGAAAATATGGGAATATTTTGAAAAACAATAAAACCATTTGCAATAATAAATGAGTGTTTTTTTTTTTATTGCTGGACCCGAAATATAAATAGCAACCCTCTATTTTAAATTTGTTTGACTGCTGGCAATTCGATTTGTAAAGCATAGAGAAACACATGTCTAGATAAAATATCTAGCTCAGCAAACTTCTGACATTTGGCTTGGTATGATATGACCGTTGGATGTTGCAAAGAATTGCTTTAATAATACCAGATAGGGGCAATGGTTCAAACCAACCAACAAAAACTCAAACACTGAATTTCGTTTTGGGTGATGAAATTATTGTGCTAAATACAACACAAATGTACACTAACAATAGAAGATAACAAAAACAGTCCAAAATACGTTTAAATTTCACGGTTCTCAACCAAAAAACAATTTAAGTCAACAGGTCTAGCCGACCAGCTTCTATCACACCGACCGCACCACGAAGAGTGTGAAAGGAAACGTCAGAAGCGTCAAATTTTCCCTCTTCAAACAATTACTCTAGGTTTCAAGTATGTTTGTATTTGTACAGGTTTGTGGCTTCGATAGGTCCACAGTCGGAAATTTGGTAAGGTACTTCCAATGGTAAGGCAAGTTTTGAATACTTCATTTTGTTGTTTACTAAAAGAAATCAAATCCTAAAAATAAATTCGAAGTTCTTGTTTAGCGTCGGCAATTTTGAATACTTGAATTCTACGCTTACTAAAAGTAACTAGAAACGACATGCAAAGCCGAAGCCAAAAAAAAAAATAACAAGCCTGTGTTAGATAACACGGGCGCATAGGTCAGACGTAGAATACGTTAGCGTATATATCGCCAATCCTTTGTATTAATGTAGATACACACACATTTACACGCTGCTCGCAGAAGTAAACAAACGACAGCAAAGATCTGTAAACTTTCAAGCACACACAACCCAATAAACATTGACGTAAACTAGTTTATTAACAATTGTTTTCCAAACACTATTTCCAAACTAGTTTACGAAAATTAAAATTCACAAATTTATTGTAATGTATTTTGTAAAAGATGTACTAAAATAGAAATTTACAATACTTTCGTAAGTATACTGGCCTGCTTGAATTACAATCGTCGCCGCCGACACCAATGATACGGTTTTTAATACGCGGTTTTTTGATTTTAAAGAGATTCTAAATATCAAATCCCTTATAAAATCAATATCAAAAATATTTATTGAAGTCGGAAATTGTAATTCTAATTGTTCTAGTTTTTTTAAAGTAGTAAGTAGTAAGTAAAGAGTAAGTAGTTTCAGCACATTTATAGCAAATGTAAAACTAATATGTTTTTTGTTTTGAACAGATGCTGCAGTAAAGCGTGGTTTTGACGAGGGCCACTTTATTCAAGAGTCAAAAAGGTTTTTTCAATTTGCCAAAAATAGGCAAAAACAAAGAGCAAAATATAAACACAAATCAATACCATCTGACAATGAATATTAATATAATATTTCTTATTTTTTAATTAACATTTTCTCGTTATGGCTGTATATAGTTGTATAGAGTAGACTTATGCAATCTAGGTCAATTGACAAAAACTTAACTACCTCTTAACTGTTTTCTTTTGCATCTTTTGTTTTGTTGTGTTTTGAAGTACAAATTCATAAATCATTCAATGTAGAAATTCATAAATCATTAATATGTACATATATTTGAAGTAAAATTTATTTTTAATGTATCACTTATTCATTTATATTCATTCACTTATTCTTAAATCATTAAATATATTAATTAATAAATATGTAAATATATTTAAAAATATAAATTTAAATTTGTTTTACTTTGGAAAAGTATTTACATCCAATTTTCAAACAAACAAATATACACATTTACAACAAACTTTCCACATGATATATTAAATATTGTTTTTTCAAATTGATTTCCAATTGTTTTCCAAGCTTGGATACAATTGTAGAATAAGAGATATATAAAATTACAATAAACTTTCCACATGATTTATTAAATATTGTTTTCACAAATTGATTCCCAATTGTTTTCCAAGCATGGATACAATTGTAGATTAAGGGCCCCTTTTTGTTTATCCGATAATTGGAAATCAACATGTTACAATGATTACCATAAAGAATTTCCAAGCTTACGTTTACTAATGTAAGTTTATAATCAATTTATAGTAAGTTTATAATGTTTATTGGGAAGTGTCCACGCTCCCCTCCCTTCATTTTATGTTCCCCTCCAAACGAACTAATAACCGACCGATCCAACAAAACGAAATGTACGCACACACACATTGTCGACAAATAAACAAAGCACAGCAAAGCCAAAATCATTTGATTTCACAACAACAACAAAAACAACAGCGGATTTACAAACCAGCAACAACAGCGGCATGTACAAAAAAAGTCTAAAATATCATGCTCTTAAATATTTATTTAGTTAACTACATAAAACTTTTATATATAGACATATAATTTTTTTAATGTAATTCGAAACAAAACATATTACCAAAACTGAGTAACATATAAAAATTGCTAAAATATGTTTTAATATTTAAGTAAAAGTGGGTGAAAGTTGACAAACATTTTCTCAAAATTTTGTGCTCCAGATCAACACCCCTACCTTACCGTATAACGTATTCTACGTTAAAACAGTAAAGCTTGCTTACTTTTGTTGTTGGACGAGAAAATAAAAAAATTCATTCTGTGTCATTTGATTTCTGCTACTGGCATAAGACTGCCTGTTTTTTGATTATAAATAAGAAGTTTAATAAAATATTTCTGTAAGTTAGTGTTATTTTGCAAAATGCTAGTGAGATTATACAGAAAACAATGTTTTATACTTTATTGTGCTTTTATACTTTACATACCATGCGGGGGTTTTCACGAAGAAATTTACGGCTCTTGGCAGCTAAAAAAAAAATATTTTTTTATTTTTATACATTACGCATACATTACACTGTAAGCGAGGAAAGAAGTATTATTGCTTACGTTTTCATGTGTCGAGAAGGGGAAAATGCCATGCTCTTGGAAACCATAACTTACAAATTCTTCCACAAAGAAATCATATTCGGAATCCACGTTCTCAATATTCTAATGCATTACACTTGCATTGCCAAATAGAGGGTTTTTCAATAAGAGCGCTACAAAAGTTTTTTTAAATAAAACAAAACCGGTTTTAGATACCAATGAAATTCTTTATTCCTGTGAAAGTACGTTCGATGCCATTATGTATGGAACTCGATTTCTTTTGCATGGCCACCACCGACACGCTTGCAGAAGTCCAGACGCTGAACCCAATTTTCGACAGTTTTCAAGCATAAATCAGCCGATACTGCTGCAATTTCACGTTCTACATTCGTACGAAGTTCATCAATCGTCGCTGGCTTGCTGGCATAGACCATACACTTGACGTAGCCCCACAGGAAATAATCTAACGGCGTCAAGTCGCACGACCGATGCGGCCAATCGACTGGGCCATTTCGTGAGATCACACGTTCACCAAACTTGGTTTCCAATAAATTGATTGTGGCAGTCGCTGGGTGGCTTGTGGCGCCGTCCTGTTGGAACCACATGTCCTCCAAGTCCATAGTATCCAATTGGGGCCAAAAATATTCGGTTATCATTGAACGGTAGCGATTAGCATTCACAGTAATGTGCCGGTCTTGATCCTCACGGAAGAAGTACGGCCCAATGACGCCGCCGGCCCATAACCGCACCAAACCGTAATTTTTTCGGGATGCAATGATGACTCATGGATTACGTGTGGATTGCTGTCTGACCAATAACGCATATTTTGCTTATTGACGAAGCCATTCAGCCAGAAATGAGCCTCATCGCTGACGACCATAAATTGGACGCGCTCTTAAAGTTGAGGCCACTGACCCCAAATTTCGGTAGTAAATTTTAATAATTTCGACTCGTTGTTGGCTCGTATATCTTCCATGATGAAATGGCAAACCTTACTGAAGAGAAATGTCAAAAGAGCGGGAAAAAATATCGCGTCGTTTGGTGTCCCTATCGATTTACTTTTGTAGCGTCTCTGTTATTGTAGAATCCAAACATGAAGTTTCTCGAGTGATAACATGCATTACCTTCACTTTATTTTTAGAAAAAAAAGTGGAAGCATGTATCATGTCTTCTTATCCTTTCAAAATAATGCTTACGACAAGCGGCAATTCTTTTAAGAAAGTAATGGGAATTCGTGAGGGAAGATAGCATCACTCTCGAACGGAAAGTAAGCATACTGTAATGCATGCTTGCATGCTTCTTTTTCCAACTGGGTCATGGCCCAATACTTATAGTAGACCTAATAGTTCTCTCACCAAATTTATAACATTTGGCATGGTGTGATATGAACGTTGGATGTTGAAAAGAATTGCTTCAATAATACCAGATAGAGGTAATGATTCAAAACAACCAACAAAATAACAACAACGGTATTTCGTTTTGTGTGTTAAAATTATTGTGTTAAGTACAACACAAATGTATGCTAAGAATAACAGTCAAAAAAAAAAGTTTGAAACACATTTAAATTTCACATTTTTTCACCAAAACGACATGAAAAATTAAAGCAAGAAGTTACTGTAATTCCACCTAGTGTATGTCACTTTTCGTCAAACATCCCTCAATCACACCGACCGCATCAAGAAGAGTGTGAAAGGAAACGTCAGAAGAGCCAAATATTCTCTCTTGTATGATATTACTATATGCAGTAGGTATTGCCATTAGTTTGGAGATCATCATACATAAGTTTAAATCAATTTTATTTATTTTTGTTGGTATTTTTTTTTTTACAAATTTTTAATATAAATAATGTCTTTCTTAACTTTAGTGTAAAAAGTGACACATATGTGACATGTGTTGGTCATGCTTCTCACGTTCTTTTGACATTTTACAAAAGTGCCAAATATCGTACAAAAAGCGAAAAAAGTTATATATTTCCTGTTGATAACACTGCGCATATTAATCGCATTACTAGTCGTCTTCATTTGTTTCTTTATAATTGTTTCTGTGCAATAATTCTAAGAATTTTACTCGTACACAAAGTAACTTGCTAACTAATGAATATCTAATAATTACAATGCTTAACAAAATTTTTATTATATTTCAATATTTATCGAGATAAATATATAATAAAAAAAACGATTAAAACGAATAAACAATATCATGCGAAATTTTTAAATTTAGAAATGCTTTTAAAATTCGTGACTTGTATTCTAAGTAGATTAGTTTGGACTGAGACGTACTGATAACTAGCCTGGTTGAACGGGGCAGGGATTACAAACTTGAAGTAGCCGTTTGATGTCATTTGATTATTGTTTAGATACTTATAAAATAAAGAGTTATTTGTCTTAAATTTCATATGTAATAACTACATGGCATATTTTTAATACATTTTTAGATCAAGGAATTCCTTGATACTCGTATAAAATCAATTGATATGCTGTGAACAAAATTTAAATTCAAATAACAACTACTACATAACAACATAATTATACCCTATTTTTTGAGGTTTATTAAAATCTCAGACGAAAACCAACTGACATCAAAATTTAACAACGTTATAAGCATAGAGTAAATATGGGTAGAGAAAATCTTTCACTCACCAAATTTCTGACATTTGTCCTCGTGTGATGTATACGTTTGATGTTGAAAAGAATTGCTTTACTAATACCAGATAGAGGCAATGGTTCAAAACAACGAACAAAATAACAACAACGGCATTTCGTTTTGTGTGTTAAAATTAATGTGTTAAATACAACACAAATGTATGCTAACAATAACAGTCAATAAAAAAGTTTAAAACACATTTAAATTTCACAGTTTTTCACCAAAATAGCATGAAAAATTAAAGCAAGAAGTTATTGTAATTCCACCTGGTGTATATCACTTTTCGTCAAACATCTCTCTATCACACCGACCGCATCACGAAGAGTGTGAAATGAAACGTCAGATGAGAGAATAAGTTTATCTAGGTATGTATTAGTCTATGGTTATAAGTGATGAAGTTGTATAGATGTATACATACATACATCACCAGCATTTGTACTGCATATTATGCAATTTTAAATGTTTTTCATTCATTAAAAATGTGTTTATAACCTTTTTTTATTAGATTACACTTCTACACTGATAGAAAAACACTTCGTCACCGAGATGAAATACGTTCGTTATTGCAACGAAACACGTGTTACAAGTTTTTCTGGTCCGTTCGTCGTTGTCCTGTTACAATAACTGAATTCTCGTCCCTGCAGCAAATACATTTATTGACAGAATTATTAGTAAAACAAACAAACAAAAATCAGTGTGCCATGAACAGAGATCGAAGAGTCCCCCAAACACTCGACCCCACACTTTTTACTTGCCAATCAAGTGTCATGACGAACATATAACCAGGGAGATTCTATGGCACAGCTGATCAAAAAGGTACTAGGCCGATGATGGAGAATGAGAGAGCAAAGAAGACAGGAACTAATTTTAAATAGAGTTTCTTGATACTAATGACAGCTAAATTATGTTTTATGTTGTTTGCATTGAACGAAAATACGCATTCCCTTTGATTTCTGTCCGTTTCATTGGTAAAATACAGCAGCAAATAAAACTCTATGAAATGGCCTACTACCTCGTCGACATGAAGAGGCATCAAAGATAGTAATGGAAACTCTGAAGTATTTCTCTATGATATAACACGAGAATTAGGTTAACGAAGAGACACTATACACGGAGTAATCGAAAACATCAACTCTAAATTGAGTTCTTCGTCGAGCAGACACAACCACGAACTGGGTCACATGAACGTGCAACACTCCATCGTATACCAACCCAAGTAAACCACAATACAAGTAATGACTATTAATAAAATTTGTAATTAAAGTTTATAATTTTTTAAAGAAATAGACAAAATAACAATGACTTTAATTACGAGTATATTGACATCATTTAAACACGATACTATGAGAATTTTGTTGTCATAGGTACAACACATCAATTGGAGCACATTGAGAATAATCACTGCGAGAGATAGAAATTGTAGCGTCACGTTTTCGGGTAACCGACACAAAGAGTTTATGTTCTTACACACTGCAGCACATAGAGTACGTGCATCATTTACTGCTGCAACACTACGATGAACAGAGTTTATAGGCACTGGTAGGGCAATCTATCAAAGTGAGCACATGCAAACAACATACAGCGTTGGCTTCATACATATATGTGATTGTTGTACAACAATAGTCTCTGCCTGAAAATAAGTATGATGGTATTGATGTAGCGGCAGCGAAAAGAGGCAGGTCGTCGTCGCCAAAGAGTATTGAATAGTATAGAGAGCTCATGGAACGAATTGAATTGTAACTTGGTCTATTCATAATTATGATGTGGAACATTAATATCTTTTGAAGCATTCATGCTTTTTGTGTTGTTTTATGTAATAACTTTGAATTGTTAATATTGAAATATTCTATAAAGAGAATAAGACTAGTTTATTTTCTTTTAATCAGACTCTCTACATGAGAGCGGAAAAAGAGTGCAATAAGTTATCTATAATATTCAATACTTTTTTGTCGTCGCTCTGTTTATGACAAAACAAAAACAACTATTTCAGTGAGCTAAATATTGCTTTATTTATTTTAACAATATTACATGTAATGTTAAAGCCGATGTAAGAAAAAGAAAGTGCAATAGCAAAAGATCCTTCAGCACAAAAATAAAACGATTTCAAACCACAACAAAACAATTTTAAACAAAATTTTATGTATAATGGAAGTAAGTACATTTCGTACAATGGCTTTTGGAATTGACTGCATTGTGGGCATCATATGAACCTTGATCAATACTTATTAAATGAATTGATTAATGTCTAAAAGAGCTTTAAATTTTTTTTTATTTTCCAATGTAACATTTACTAATGTGTTCATAGAAATCGAACAGGTACAGGCTACAAAAGGTGTTAACACATCGCCCGTGAGTTCGAACACTCATTAAATTTTTTATACTTGTTGTGGACGTGTTAGGGCTTCGTTCAAACACTGGTCATGAACACACGCGATAGAATTCCAAAGACTGTTAATGTTCGCACGAACAGGCGGTGTCCCTCGTAGTTAATGCAAAATCAACACTGTTCCTGTCAACTACCATCTATTAATAGACTACTCTAAAATTATGAACAAACTGCGTCATTTACTCTGTGTTTTACAGCCATTGAAAGCAGCCAACCTTGTGAATTTCGACAAAAAAAATGGCCAAAAGTGTATTTTTGCATAAACAAAACCATCACCGAAACCAAGGAAATGGTTCATAAATACTTTGGTAACTCTGTAGCATTCATTCTTAACTAAACGGTTAAAACGTGGTTTACTGACTTTTGTTGTCGACATACCAGCACAAGTGACAACGGACGTTAATGTCGCTCAAAAGTCAGAAATCGTAGAGACAATCAGGGATGTGGAGTTTTCTCAAAATGTTGAAAACTCCGACTCCTCAATTTTAAAATTCTGAACTATGACTCTAACTCCGACTTCAACTCCATCTCCGACTCCAACTCCATCTCCGACTCCAACTCCACAGATAAACCAAACATATTTAAATGTTTTTGTTTTGTTTCATGGTACTAAAATGAAAGCTACACTTGAATATAAAAATTATTCATTCTAAACTAAATTAATAAATATTTGCATTATATTATTATTATTATGTATAAATCCATGCACTTTATTCTAAAAAACATTAATCGGAAGCTTTTGGTGTTTACTACACACAAGGCCCAAAAATGGGCCTCAACTAACAACAATACCGAAGTGTTTTAAATTTCAGGTAACGGAAAAGTTAAATTTTCTGGATATTTTATATATAAAGGGTTTCCCAATTTATTGTATTCAGTAATGTTTACAAATTATTCAATTTTTTTTTCATCAAAATAATCGTTCTCCAATTGCAACTTTTCGTGCGCTTTTGCTTTTTTATGGTCGTAATAATCGTCTACCTGTGCTCGCTATTCGTCGAATGTTCAAGTGCCAATAAGTCAAAGAGCCGCTCGAAGTAATGAAAATATTCCCGCGGTTCAGGCAAATGCTGCTGAAGACTGCAATTTATCGATTCCAAGACATTGTCAACAATTGGGACTGTCTCAAACCACAACCTGGCGGATTTTGAGAAAGGATTTGGGCTTGCATCCGTATAAAATTGTTATCACTCAAGAACATGACCGTAAACGTCATGAATTTGCTGAATTTGTCTTGGAAAAACTTGAAAACGATTTTTTTAAGAAATGCATCTTCCCCGATGTCACTTCATCTGAGTGGTGCGATTAATAAACAATTCTGGTGTGAAGAAAATCCACAAATTATTCACGAACAACCTTTACATTCACCTAAATTGACAGTTTGGTGTGGTTTTTGGTTTGGTGGAATCATCGGTCCGTACTTCTTTCGAAATGAAGCTGGTAACACCGTTACTGTCAATGGAGAGCGGTATATGTAGATCGATAATAACCACCTTTTTTGGTAGAAATTGTGAAGAAGTTTATCTTGACAATATCTGGTTCCAACAAGACTGGGCTCCGTTCCACACAGCATGTGCAACAACCGAATTATTGCGAGAATAGTTTGGATATTCGATTAATTCAAGAAATTGTGACATTGAATGGCCACCAAAAAGTTGTGATTTAACACCATTAGACTATTTCTGGTGGGGTTATTTGAAGTTATTGGTCTTTAGTAATAAAATAGACTCTCTTCAAGTTTTACAAGTCAATATTGAACGTGCTATTCACGACATACGACTTGATTTAATGGAAAAAGTGCTCGAAAAATTGGGTCCATCGAATTCGTTCCTGCAAAAGACGTGAAGGTCATTTGAAAGACGTTTTATTCAGAACTTGCACTTCACACTAAATAGAAAACATTTGAATTTCCTTAACAATTAGTGTGTTGTTTTTAAAGAAATCATATTACTCAAATATAGTAATATATATACTTTTTAAATTTAGTGTATTTTTTTGGTACAAGTGGCAACTCTGAAATTAGGCAGCTGTCACATATCTTTATTCCGATTGTGGAAAATAGACCGCTGTACGAAAGAACAACGCGTTATAATTGTGAAAACTTATTACAACAATTTGCAAAGTTGTGCTGAGAGCGCTCGCAAACTTTGAAGAATTTCCAGTCGAGAAAGGGCCCCTAATGTGTCAACCACTCGAAGAGTGGTCAAAAATTTGAAGAAACTGGGTCGGGTATGGACAGTAAGACTCCTGAACGTCAACATACCGGTCGGTCTGTTGAAAACATTGCTGATGTAAACGAGAGTGCCGCCGAAAACCCGAAAACATCAATTCGGCATCGTTCTCATCAACTTGAAATTTCAGGCAGCAATACGCAGCGAATTTTAACAAAAGTCCTTCATGCGTACAAAATTCAGCTTACTCAGGATATCAACCCAGCAGACCATGGGAGTGCAGGCAATTAGTTTAATGTGTAATGGGTAAGTAAAGTCAATGCCAATTTTTCAAAAAAAATCATCTTCTCCGATGAAACGCATTTCTATCTAAATGGCTTCGTGAATACACACAATTATAGAATTTGGGGCTCAGAAAATCCTTCTGCAATCCATGAGAAACAAATGCACCCCCAGCGAGCATATTAATGATTAATGGTATGACAATTATTATTTCTAGTTTAATTTGAATTACCTTTACAGATGAAAATTCCAAAAAAAAAAATTAAATACCATTGCCAATTGTACATACTTCCTTTTAAATCATTTCCTTCATATCTGGGAATTTCAATTTGATCAAACATTATATTGTTCGCAATGGCAATTAAAAAATGTTGAATTTGCATTGGTTCAGGCAATGCAAATGCAGGTTATGGAATCGGATGCTAATTGTAATGAAATATGGGAATGCTTTTCATTAATTTGAATTTCTTTGACTGCTGGCAATTCTGGTTTGAAAGTATTTTATATGTAGAGGTTTGTGGCTTCGATAGGTACTTAGGTACTCTTCATAAACCTGTACTGTATAATATATTTGAAAACTAAGACTGTCAATATAAAGCAAATGCTTTGAAAATAAGAACAATTGCCAATGATACTACAATTTTTTTGAATTTGCATTTGTACAGATAATTCAAATCAAACTACAAATTATAATTGTCATATAAGTAATTCGTCCCATGTGTGGTACAGGATTATTAATTTGAAAGTTCTTCGAGGCAACACCAATAGAAGCCTCAAACAACTACACCTTTTTCAATAGTAATTCAGAAAATTTCAGATGAAATTAAGAAACAGTCAAATGAAACTCAAAATTTCCAATTGAAAATCAGAAAAATCCAATTGAAATATAAAATTTCTATTTGAAATTTAGAAAATATCAATTATTTCTGAATTTCAATTGATATTTTCTGAATTAGAATTGGAAAGGTGTACGTAGAAAATTTTATAAAAACAGAATTGCCAGCAGTTAAACAAATTCAAAATATGAAAAGCATTGCCATATTGGCATCCGATTCCACAACCTGTACTTACATTGCCAGAGCAAATGGAAATTTAAATTTTTTCAATCTTAATGTACGAGAATTTAGTAGAGGTTGCCATTTATGTTTCGGGTTCTGACAGTGCCAGATGAAAACAGGAACTTCCATTGGAAAGTTTGAAATTTTTTAGCATAAGTATACATGGAACGTTTTAACTTACGAGCATTATTTTTGGTTTTGAATTTGTCTCGATCCAAAAAAGTGAATTAACCCGTGAAAATTTTCGTGCGATAATTTTTTACGATTTTCGACGTGCATTATGGAGACAAGAGTGCCTCAATCAACTTGCTTTGACTTTTGGCGATGAAGCACTATTCAAAAGCCACTGTAAATCGCTGATACCAAGAGTTCAGTCTCAAACGCCGTTCGCTCCAGAATGAATTTCGTGAAGGTCGTTTTGCCAGAAACCATCGATGCTGTGCATGAACTGATAAAGCAAGACCGACATGTGGCATACCGTGAGATTGAGGCTTCACTGGCAATTTGTATCACTAGCATCAATAAGATATTGCATGTTCATTTAGCCGTGAAAATGATTTGCTCTCTTTGGATCCCGCATAATTTGACGAATGGTCAAAAAAAGTCTCGTGTCGATTGCACAAAAGAAATGTTGAACAAATAAAACCGTGGTAGTTCAAATGCAGTCTATAATATCGTAACAGATGACGAATTATGGATCTATGCATATGAGCCCGAAACGAAACAGCAATCGACCGTATGGGTCTTTCAATTCTAAACCCAACAAAAGTTTTTCGTGGAAGAAGCACATCGAAGCAAATGATCGCGTTTTTTCGGTATAACCGGTCATGTGGCCACATTGCCTTCAGTGGAACGTATGGTGGTAAATATTGAGTTCTATACCACCATCTGTTTGCCAACAGTGTTCGAAGAAAAGAGGAAAAGCAACAGGAGAAGATGGATCATTTTGCATCAGGACAATGCGAGCTCTCACACATCAGCTGAAACAATGGGCTATTTGAGCACTCAACATGTCGAATTGATTGGTCATCCGCCGTACAGCCCTGATTTCACACTCAATGACTTCTTTTTACTGCCTGGTCAACGTTTTTGACGCCCGAAGCAGCTTTTGAAGCGTTTAAAAACCATGTTCTGAAGGCTTCTCAATCGGAGTGGAAAAGTGCTTCCAAAATTGGTTTGAGGGCATGCAAAAGTGTATTGAAAATATGTGAATATTTTGAAAAACAGTGAAACCATTTTCAATGATAAATGCGGGTGTTTTTTTTTTTATTGCTGCACCCGAAATATAGAAATTCGGTTTGCTATTCTTTTTGAATTTCAACGTAAGCTCAAGCCTGTGGAAATATTTAATGAATGCCAAACAGCGTTTGGAATATATGCGCCACCCCTTGTGGCTATTTCAAAGTGGTTCCGGAGATTCCACCCCGGTTATTTTTCTGTGGAGGACGAACCTCGAGAAGGCCGACCAAAATCTGCGACTGACGATGTAAGTGTAGCGCTAGTGAAGTCTAAAATTGACGAAGATCCAAGATTGACCCAGGAAATGATTGCTGAAGAACTAGGCTTGAATGCCATGGCTGTATCGCGAATTTTAAAAAATAATCTTGGATACACGAAAAAATCTGCACGATGGGTTCCTAGAATTTTAACTGAAGCTCAAAAAGAGGTACGTGTGCGTTTTGCTCAATATTTTCTTGACAACTTCAAAAACGGAAAGTCTTTCACTTTTCAGAAAATTGTAACAGGTGATGAAGCATGGTTTTACAAGTACGATCCTGAAACCAAACGACAGAGCATGGTATGGAGCCCAGAAGGTGCAAATTTTAAGATTTTGAAGGCTGTTTTGCAAGGTGGTTTTATCGACTTCAAAAATGTATCGAAATAAATGGCAATTACATTGAAAAAATACAAAGAGATGAAGAATAAAGATATAAAATTACAACATTTTTTGTTAAGTTTTTATACTCTATTAAGCGAACTTTTGTTAGCCCCTCCGTACTTTTGGAAATCACACTCACTGGCATGGCTAGTTTCGAACTCCGTGACAAGTTCATCATCAGATGCTTAGTCACTGTGCCTGAATTGCTACCATTGGATAGGTCATCACTTTTATATGTAATTTGCATATGCGAATTGGTATCGATCGAAAATCCCTCAGTACCAACTCAACCCGAAAGTCAATTATTCCAACAATGACAGAGTGATTTTTTCCTCCAAGTTCTCTTTTCCTCTTACATTGTCGCAGGGTTGTAGCATAGACTAATTCTTATAGTAGACTAAACAGTTCTCTCATCAAAGTGATATGAACGTTAGATGTTGAAAAGAATTGATTCAATAATACTAGATCGAGGCAATGGTTCAAAAGTGCCAACAAAAAAATTTAAGTCAGAAGATATTGTAATTCCACCTGGTGTATGTCACTTTTCGTCAAACATCTCTCTATCCAGGGGGTTTCTATGACACAGCTGATCGAAAAGGTACTAGGGAAATGATGGAGAATGAGAGACCAAAGAAGACAGGAACTAAGTTTAAATAGTGTTTATTGATACTAATGGCAGCTAAATTATGTTTAATGTTGTTTGCATTGAACGAAAATACGCATTCCCTTTAATTTCTGTCCGTTTTATGACGAAAGAAAGTGTAAAATTGGTAAAATACAGCAGCTCTATGAAATGGCCTACTACCACGTCGTCATGAAGAGGCATCGAAGAGAGTAATGGAAACTCTTAAGTGTTACTCGGCTATGCGAATAATCGCCCAAGTGAAAATCGCCCAAAACAAATAATGAACAATGACCCAAAATTTTGGATGTTTTTTCATTAAGAAAAAAGACCCAAAAAAAGAGGTAAAATCGCCCAAATTTTGTGGGGAAATCGCCCAAGACTGTAGCGAACAACCGCCCAATTAAGTAAAAGTGCGATCATTCATCATGAACAAACACCCAAAAAATCAAAAATACCAAAACGCCCAAATATGATGAACAATATTTTTTGGGCGGTTGTTCATATTTGGGTTTTGGGCGATTTTCACTTGGGCGATTATTCGCATAGCCGTGTTACTCTATGCTCTGTCACAGCGACCGCACTACGAAGGGTGTAAAAGGAAAAGTCAGATGACTCAAATATTGTCTCTAGTAAGATTTACTCTATGGGTTGTAGTTACTTTGAGGTTAGTTTATCTATAACACACAGTTGCATTTCTGTGTGAGATAATTTCTCGAATGTCCGGACTAGTATCAGCATTTTTTAATTGCAATGGAAATTCAATGATAATTATTTTGCATTTGCATTACATAAAGTAATGCAAATTAAAATCCAATGCAAATTAAAAAAATACCAATACTGATGTAAATAGACAAATTAATTATACACGCTGAAAAATTTAAAATTTTTTTTATTGTTTGGATGCAAATATAGTATACTTGTGTGCAAACAGACTGTGTTTGATATTCAATATAACATGTTTGGGACGCAGTGATTAATAGGTTATAATATATATGTCATTGTTGGTTGAAAACTACTGAAAACGAAAACGTGACAGACAATAAAGAGCCAAAAAGTCGAAGATGTTCAATTCATGAAAACAATGATTGCAAACACGTACATGGTTCCTGCAATATGTTGCTGGGGCCTTTATTTTTCAGCGTGTAGGGAAAAAGCTATAAAACAAATATAAGTAGAGTGTTCACTTTTATTCCTACGAGATACCCTTAAACACTTCGAGATAATCTGTGTTAAAATAAGGGCAGTTCAGAAAGAAAGGAAGAAAAAAAAATTGGTGAAATTCTTTAACTGTTCGCGACCTTAGGACAACAAGGTTCTAAGTGCACCACGAAATTTTTGAGAAGAACCAGATTGAATGAACTTTTTAACCAACCAACTACAGGAAAGTATGTATTTTGTTGTCTCTTCCATTAGATATCTCGTCAACGATAGATAGGAGATATAAATATGATGGTAACAGTAATGGGAAGGGCATGCCCATTTTAATTCGATGACAGATGCAGATGAATTTATCAAAAATTTTCAGTTAGAACCTTGCTGTTCTAAGGTCGCGTGTTATGGAGATATCACACCTTGGTTGGTTGGTTGAAAAGGCTGCAAGACAGCACGCTGTCTAGCACACTTAGGCTAAAGAAGCCCATTGTGATACCTGCAGTTTCCTCTATAGAATCTATTGGCTAGTCGTATAGCCAATTTGCCCTTTAAATGAATTTGTCTATAAGATCTACAGGAATATTCTGTAGAACTACGGTGCTAACTAAATGTGTTCCGAATATCCTACTTCTCAGTCCTGCCAGAGCAGGGCAATTCAAGAGAAGGTGTTTCCTCTTCCATCCAGCATCTACAGAGAGTGGAGTTTCTATGTCCCAATCTTAGGGCGTGGTTTCCTACAAGACAATGTCCCGTAAGTGTTCCTATCATTGTGGTTAAACTGCCTCTCGGCAAGTTAAGTAGTTGCCTAGTCCTCTTCCTGTCCACCTGTGGCCAGAGGACCCTGGCTTGTTTGCAAGTTGCAGTAAGTCTCCACGTGTCCTTGAACATATTATCGCCCACTGCCTGATCTGCAAACGGCAGGTAGATATTGGCATACTAACACCTTATTTTGCCGGAAGAACCTGTGCCGTAGTACCTTGTCCAGCTACGCAATTGCCTGGAATGTCGCTGTGTTCAGATGAGCCTGATGTGAAAATACTCTGCCGTCACCCTAAGTGATGATTCTTTCACCGTCAGGGACGTAGCAAACATGGCTTCCAGGGATTTTATGGCAACCCGGCTGTTTATGTAGATACATATTCTCCAGAGGGTTGTGACACTACTTTTCAGTAGTTCAGCAACCTCCAGTATGGCGGTAATTTCCGCCTGAAATACACCTGAAAGCTGATCAGGCAGCTTGAAGGAGATATTTACGTTTAGGTCCGGTGAATGGACCGCATAGCCTACTTGCTCGTCCAACTTTGATCCATCCGTGAAAAATCTGATACTACTGGTGTCCCCTTCCAGTGACTTTTCCCAGGTATTCCTATTCGGTATAGAAGTCTTAGATTTGTCGCTGGTAGAAGGTAGGGGATACACTAGTCCGTTTTTACGGGAATAGAGTTGATCCGGTGTAGTAATTCAGCGTGTCCAGAATGCCCCGATATAAAAACGCCACGATCTCTTATTCTCACCAGGGATGTAGCGGCTGCCGACTCGGCCATGATATCAGGCGTACATATGTTCAGGATAGCACTAAGTGCAGTGCCTGACGTCGTGCCCATTGCCCCATTGCCCCACTAACGCTAATCAGTGCAGATCTTTGAATTTCCATCAAGGAATTCAGAATATATTTCTTTTGGAGGGACCTCCACCAAATTACGATGCCATAGAGAAGTATTGGTCTGACTATTGCCGTATAAATGCACATGGTGATATTAGGAGACAGTCCCCAGCACTTTCCTATCGCCCCTTTACAGCAGTAAAGAGCAACAGACGCCTTTTTCACCCTCTCCTCCACATTCGGTTTCCAAGACAGTTTTCTGTCGAGAATTATTCCCAGATACTAGACCTTTTCCGTCAACTGTAATTGCACCCCATTAACTGACGGCAGTTCAAATGCGGGTATTTTATATTTCCGAGAGAACAAGATAAGCTCGGTTTTAAGTGGGTTAAGTGATAGTCCGTTGTTAGCGGTCCAGTTCGAAATCAGACTAAGTAGGCTGGTTGTACGAATGCTAAGTAAATCGAGGTTTCTACCCGTACAGATGTGATAGCAATATCATCGGCATAGTCAAAGACCTGGCATTCGGCTCTGTCCAATTCAAGAAGCAGTTCATTGACAGAAGTTAACCATAATAGTGGAGACAGAACTCCCCCTACCGTGTCCCCTTGTTAACGTTCCTAGCAATTGTAATTGTATATCAGGCCTTAGAAAAATAAAATTTGACTTAAAATATTTTCTTGGCTATATGAGAAAGCACATTAACTCAACTTTCTAATAGCATGAAAATTGTCCGTGAAGTTATTATTTTCAGAAATCAAAATTAGACCGAATTCCACGAATACAAATGCTTAAGTTAAACGTTGGTTAAATGTAACAGTATCAAAAAAGTACCAAATACTTTATGTACAGGTTTTGTACATAATCATTGAGAACTGATACGAGGTTGAATTTTATGTTTCAACCCTAGTTTTGCAATCTGGCAACTGACAGCTCTATCGTAAAGTTGGACATTTTTGAGGTTATGCGTACTCAGAACGTTTTGACATACGAGCACTATTTGTGTTGTTTACAGTAACTTAAAATATTCACCTCGGCCCAAAAATGGAATTAAATCGTGATCATTTTCCTGCGATTATTTTTTACAACTTTCGACGTGGATTAACTCAGCAACAGTGCATGGATGAACTTAATTCAATTTTTGGGGATGAAGCTCCATCAAGTTCACTCCAGGACGAATTTATTGAAGGTCGTCCAAAATCAGCTGTTGTTCCGAAAACCATTGATGCTGTGCGCGAACTGATTTTGCAAGATCGTCATGTGACCTATCGTGAGATTGGGACAACCTTAGGCATTAGTGGGACCATCATACATTCAATATTGCATAAACATTTGACTGTCAAAAAAATTTGTTCGCGTTGGATCCCACACAATTTGTCAATCGCTCAAAAAAAGGCTCGTGTCGATTGGTCGAAAGAAATGCTCCAAAAATACGATCGCGGTGATTCGAAACACGTCTATGACATCGTGACAGATGATGAATCCTGGATTTACGCGAATGAGCCCGAAAGTAAACAGCAGTCAACTATATGGGTGTTTCAAGATGAGCGAAATCCAACAAAAGTTGTTCGCCCCTGACGCACTTCCAAGCAAGTGGTCGCCTGTTTTTTCGGAAAACTGGACATGTTGCAACAGAACGCAGAACAGTGAATTCTGAGTGGTACACAACCATTTGCTTGCCAGTTGTCTTCCAAGAAATCAGGAAAACCAACCGCTGAAGACGGATCACTCTTCACCACGACAATGCGAGCTCTCACACATCGGCTGAAACAACAGCATTTTTGAGCAGCCAAAACATCGATTTGATGGGTCATCCGAACTTGGCACCGAATGACTTCTTTTTATTCCCGTACGTAAAAAACAAACTGAGAGGTCAACGTTTTTTGACACCTGAAGAAGCAGTTACTGCATTCAGACTGCATGTTTTGGAGATACCTCAATCAGAGTGGCAAAAGTGTTTCGACAATTGGTTCACACGCATGTAAAAGTGTATAAATCTTCATGGGGAATATTTTGAAAAACAATAAAGTGATTTTCGATGATTAGTATTTGTTTTTGTTCTCTAATCCCGAAACACAAAATTCAACCTCGTATTAAACTTTATTGCATTAAAAAACAAAAAAAAAAAGGTTTTCCATTACATCACATGAAGGGATTGGGGAGAGCTGCTCACAACCAGTGGAGCTGTGGGCTTTCTAGTTTTAATTTATTGCATTAAAGTGATCCAGTAAATTGTTTTCATTTTATAAAGGACTTAGGCAAGACCATCAGTTAAGTCATGTAAATTATAAAATCACTTCATCGTATTTCTTAAAAAAAATTATAAATCTTAAAATTTTACACATTTAGAATCGGTTTCTTCGAAATTGTAGACAAATTATTATTGCTGAATCATACTAACAAGTTTAGAGTTAGATTCATTTGTTAGATTAGATTTTATTTTCATCCTCTTCAAATTACTTTGATCTAAATAATAATTACTTTGAAATTAAAAGAGAAACCAATCTTTTATCTTCTTTTAATTTATTCGCATCCACGTTCATTAATTTACAAAAAAAAAACCTAAAACATGACAGATAGTAATCATCATAATCACCATCACCATCTTCGGCAAAAACTGTTATAGGTTAATTTGAATACAAACACAAGAAGCAGAAGTAACAACAAAATTGGGGTCTCTCCAAAATTGTATCAAGGAAAAATTCATTTGAAAAAAACTACAAATTTAAATATTCAGTTTAAAAAAAATCCATAAAACAAACGGCAGCTGCTTGATGAGCCACCAGCGACTGGCTGATCGACCGACCGACATAATTGAGGTTACTTTGTAAAGCAACCAGCACGGAGTTCGTGCCTTAAGTCGTTTGTTTTGGGTTCCCCCAAAAGTCGTTTACTATTTCGATTGTTTTAACATGAACGTGTTTTCTTTATCGTTGCGAAGATAAACCTAAATTTTGCACAGCATTTGGAGTTGAATTAATTTTAATTTTTATTGTTTTTTTATTGGCTTAAATTGCTCGAGGTAAAGTTTGTGTCTTAAGTCTTTTGTTTTATTCAAAGACTATTTGGGGTTTCAGTTTTGATGAATTTGTTTTATACTTACAGCTTAAACATATTAATCCAAGTGCATACAGCATTTCGGTTGACTTTAGTTGAAGCAACATAATTTTGATATATTTCTTAAACAATTTACTTAATTTTAAGGTCCTTTATGACCGTTACTTTAATTCTAACCAAACTGAAGAGAGAGAGAGAAAATTGTTTAAAATTATTTCATTTATTTTGGGGAACATACAATTTTGTGCATTTATTATTTTGTAAAGCAATTAAAATATTTGTTTTGTATGATTATGATGTAATATCCTTTTATTATCATAAATCTCTTACATTCACTTGTACAACTTTTATTTTAAATTTTGCGACACAAACACTTTGAAAAAAAATCCAAAAAGAAAATCACAATATTTTGCCAGGTCTTTTTCGCGAGAGCTCACTATTTCGTTATCCAACCGATCACTACGAACACCCAAACCGTACTGGCAATTTAAATGCCAACTTTATATTAACTTGGCTCTTACAGATGCTGGTTTATGGGCGCTGAATGGCTGGTTAGCTAGTTGGTTGGCTGGCTGGCTGGCTGGCTGGTTGGTTGCCTAGCTGGCTGGCTGACTGGCTAGTCGCTACTTGGATGTTTAGTTGATGTGTCTGTGGCCGACTCGTCTGGACTTCGGCGCAATACAGCACAACACTTGTGTTATTTTCTTGTTTTCACTCAACTTTGCTTCTTTTGCACAGAGCCCCAACAACACTGGTAGCAAATACTTCAGCTTTAGCTTCTGTGTGTGTGTATATGTGTAAATCTATGAACCCCACCGGATTCTCATTCAGTTTAGACCAAATTGTCTTATTTTGTTGTTAGCATTTTTTTTCCTAACATCCAGCTCAAGAAGCTGTCAGAGCTCAAAGTGCTGTGTTGCTATGTATCAACAGTAATATCTGTTGAAAATGTTGCTGATGATGTTGCTATTTGCCGACGTTGAAGTTGTTTTGTACACGAGTACCCTCCATCATAAAGTGGGAAGTATATAACGTTTGTCATTCACTGCAGAACAGATCGATCGGCAAACTCTGCCTGCCGCTTAATAAGTGAGGTTAATTCTCCATAGAATAGGGACAAACGTAAAACTAAGAATAGAGTTTAGTAACAGGTACACAAGTCGTTCGAAAGATATGAAGAAAATAATTTACAACTGGTGTTCTTTTGCACAAAAACTTGTACTCTGGCAAAAACACCCACAGAAAATATAACCAAATTAGCCGTAACCGAATTTAGAGGTTAACATAACTAGATTAGGTGCCATCACATCCATATTTGCGGCTGTCACAACCGCATAAGAGATTGTCACAACCGCATAAGAGGTTGCCACAACCTTCCTAACTCACCAAAGAAATGTTAGCAGAGTTTAGCCTGCCGCCTTCTAGAAAAAGCGCGGCACAGAAACAGCTCCTCTTCGTTACCGCAGCTTCTGCAAAAGTCAGTTCTCATGACATTTAGTCTCTATGCGCGTCGTGACGTCGTGGAACAGTGACCCATCATAACAGACATGATATGCGAGACGTTCGGTCTCGATAACAACAGCAGGACGTTAGTGCGTTTCAAGTCTAGGCGGGAAAACATCAGCTTGGAATGTACACAGTACTCTACTTGTGATAACTTACCTTTTCGTAACATCACAATTCCTCAAGAAGAGCTTTCAAGTTGCTAGAGGCATATTAAGCTAGTCCTCACTCTGTTCGTCTGCTCTGCAGTTCCCTGTGTCGCGGCACCCAAATAAGGTGAATATTAAACTGTTCAGCCATCTCCTTAAAACGAACCACAGACTTGTCATTACTGAGCACGAGCTTGGTCGATAACTTGTTGTCTGACTGATGAATTTGAAAAAATATTACCGAACAATTTTGTGAATATGATAGTGATGCGAACAACTTCGATTACATTCTTACATGGTATCAAAAAGGGCGGTAAACCGACAATAAACATCAGCGATAGCTGGTGTTCGTGTTCATGAATGACAAGTCTGTGGTTCGCTGAAGAGATCTGCGATAGTCGTGGTCAGTTATCGAATTCAGCAAGACAGTTTCCAGGGACTTGATGACAGCTTGACTAACAGGGAAAATATTGATTCCGACTTTAGTCAGAACATTACTTCTCATCCATTCCACTACCTCTCGAGTAGGAAAGATTTCTACCTGATAGATACTACAGTCATCCGGCAGTCTTTTCGCAATGTATAGCCCTAGGTCCTTAGAAAAGACAACAATGCCACAGTTACCGTCAAGTTATGAATCATCTGTATAGAAGTTCACAAATCTTCTTTGACCAGTAGGGTGTACTGATACATTTTTTCGAGGGGGGGTCTCAAACGATGCCTTTTGAAGAGCTGATTAAGGGAACGTCAAAATGTTATGTATACGAGGGTACTTATAGTCGCTACCGGCCGTTGAAATTTCTATTCCTAGTGTATTTGGGTAAAAAATATTATTTTTATCAGTATGGAGCTCAAACGACGTGAGAGAAAATATATTTTCAAAATTATGATTGAGTATTTCTCAAATCAAAATACCATTCGCAACCGGTGAAAAACAGTAGGTCCCCATCAGTTAGTGAACAATTAAAAACCGCACAGCTCACTGGTTATAAGAAGCTCTCCTCTTGATGGGATGTAACGGGAAACCATTTCTTTATAAGTACTATAAGTACCCCGTATAAAAAAGTTTGACGTTCCCGAAATCAGCTCTTCAAAAAAGCATTAGTTAACGATAAAACGAGGATGGACTTAATCACAATGACACTAGGCAACGTTTGCAATAGAAACTGAAACATAATATTAGACTTAAATACTAGTACACACTGAAAATCTGTCTTTTTTGTTGTTTGGATGCAACTACAACGTGTTTGTAACTTGTAGCAAAAGTATGCTTGCTATTCACTATTACAATGACTAAAATGTTATAGTATATGCTTTTGCGACCCAAATAAGACTTTGTTTGTTGAAAACTGCTAATAACAAAAACGTGGCAGGCAACAAAGAAACAAAAAGGCAGCAGATCTTCAATTCATGAAAACAATGCTTGCACGTAAGTACATGGATGCTCCAAACATATGCATGGTTCCTACATAATGTTAGAGGCGTCGTTTTTCAGCGTGCAAGAGCCTAGGGTACCCAAGCCAGCGACAAACAGCGACACAATGATGTAGGTACTGTGTTCTTCGACTAGTGCCGACTTATGGGAAGACGAATTCGACAATGCTATTTTTAGTGATGAACAAATTGCTTAGGTTGTTCCAGGGCAGGCCTGCAATAAGCCTAGCGAATTGGTAATGGCATGGGTTGGTTTTAGTTCAAAAGGGAAATCCAAAATATGATATACAAGGTGGGGCAAAAGTAATCACCCAATGTTCTTTTGCTGTATTTTTTCTTTTTAATGACAAACTTTGGATCTGCTTGTGAAATTGTTTATCTAATCCATTAGAATTTATTCCATCAAGTTGAGAAAATGATACAGGCCGCCAGAGTTGATGGTCATACGGGCTCGTTTTATGGCATTTTCCATTACTCTTGCCAGAACTTCGGGCGACAGGTTCTCGCATTCTTGGCGAATATTCTCCTTAACCCTAGCGAGATAACCTTCGTCTCTGAGACGTATGACAAATAAGCATTCTTTATTTCGTTGATTTTTAAGGGGAATACTGTTCATCGGTTTTCCAGTTTAAAATTTGAGAGCTGTTCTTTAGATAACATTTTTTTTATAGAGCCAGACTTAATTTTATTAATTTGAAACGTATTTTATTTTAAAACATTTTGGAACCTTTACTAATTAGACCTCAAACTAGCATACGTCTTTAAGACATATGGTTATCTTTTATGTATAAAAAATCCAACGAGTGTTTGAACTCACGGGCGATGTGTTAACACGTTTTTGTTCCACGGTACCTGTTCTAGTAAATGTTACATTGGAAAATAAGAAACAGCGTTCAATCATATGATGACGTTACATTTAAATACTATTAGTACTAAAAATTATTTAAAGACCAGTGGAAGCACATGGGTCATTATTTTCTTGTTTAATACTTTTTGTTTTATTCCCACCAAAAACAAAGAAAATGCAAAACAACAGACACATGTACATACATACATTGTTATGTTCGTACATACGCTACACAAGTTCACACAATTTTCGTTGCTCTCTTGCTATCTCATTTTTATATACGTATAACCACGTTATTATTCTCTTTGATCTGAGAGTGCTCCGCACCCACACAAGATAACTATTCGCTGCCGCTACATCAGTGTGTGTTTTTATTCGCAGCCTGACAATCTGTGTTTCGCAGTCAGACAAATCTGTGTTCTATATAGGGGTGGGTCACCCTTATCATTTAGGTGTATGAAAAATATGTGTTGGCCGATTCTGAGACCTACCCGACATGCACACAAAATTTCATACAAATCGGTCCAGCCGTTTCGGAGGAGTTTAACGCCAAACAAACTGTGATCGCAGTCGGACAATCTGTGTGATCGCAGTCGGACAAACGGTGTTTGGATGCATTTACTTTGTGAATTTAGGCCTTATAGATGTTAACGCATCAAAAATAACGTTATCTTTCTAGAGGTGAGGTCATCAAGAGTCGGAGGCTTGTTGACGTAAACCCGCGACTTCAAAAAACCGCATAAAAAGAAGTCTGAAACGGTTAAATCGGGTTATCTGGCCGGCCAGTGCAAATCACCAAAACGAGAGATTAAGCGACCCGGAAATGCTTCCTTCAGAATATCTGTTGTGGCTCGAGCAGTGAGCGCCGTTACACCGTCCTGCTGGAACCACATGTTTTCCAATCCCAATTCAATCAACTGAGGAAGAAAAAATTCGGTAATAATGGCTCTGTAGTGCGTGCAATCCATAGCCGACGTTTGGACCGCGACGTTCTCAAAAAAAAACCCATGACTCCTCCAGCGTAAACAGCACTCCACGCAGTAACTTTGAGCGGGTGTAATGATTCTTCGTGGGTGATACACGGATTTTCGGTGCCCTAGAACCGATTATTTTGTTAATTCACGCAACCGCAAGGATGGAAATGAGCCTCATCGCGCCTGATAATTTTCGATGAAAAATCGTCCACCTCTTCGTTGAGGTTCAGAATGGCTTGAGCATAGGTTACACGCGTTTGGCGATCAACACCTAACAGCTGATACACTGTCTGCACTTTGTAAGGGAACATCTTCAAATCTTTCACCAAAATTCTGCGTCGACGTTCCGGACTCCTCTTCGACATCTTGGGCAATCGATATTATCAGCAGAACGGCTGCTACGGAGCCGGCTAGCATTAGGAAGATCTCGTGTTGTGCCAGTCACTTAAAGGCGAGTGGTCAAATGGCGCAGTGTTTGTCCAGTTGTTGTCGGACGGCCAGGAAATCTACGACGAAATTCACGCTGCGCCAACACAACCGACGAATTGTAGCGCACAAAATTGGAAACAATTATTCCGCGTTTTTGCGGAGTAAACCGATTCATGGGTTGTCGATTTGTATTCTGCATTTGTTTACTTCACTAATGTCAAAACCGAATTGACATTTGGCGGCAGTTGCAAAAGTTATAGGGTGTTCCCCTAGAGGGTGATTACTTTTGGCGTACCTTGTATATTAAGCATAATGAATAATCTGTCGGACAGTGACATTACACCAAGCAATACACCAAGTCCTGTTGCAAAAGCTATAAAAGTATTTTTTTTTCGTTTTGATGAGCAGGACTAATGTTAAAGACATTAGTATCAGTAAAAGAAAAATACCTCTCAATTCGGATTTTCATATCACATTTCCTAAAGAATATTAACGTATAACGGAAATACGACAGGAATGCTACTTGATATACAGTGGGTATACAAAATATGAAGTTTTCTTTGAAATTAGAATTGGTTGGTGATGTTTGACGAGAATTTGGTGGAACTAAAACACTCATGCACACTCTTTATATATAACTCTATGGTTAACGATAAAATGAAGGGTATTCAAGAATTCTATTCTACCACTTTATTCAACAATTTTCCTTTCTACTTGTCGGAGCTGTGCATTTATTTAAAGAAGAAGAGGGTAGTTTTACTATCAAAATTCCATATATATATTAGTATTGAGGGACAGAGAGAGGTAAAAACCTAATAATAATGCAACGGATTTTCATTAATTAGTTTTGTTGTTTGTGTGTGACTTAGTCTTCTATTAGTTCCACTGACATAAATTTATTTTCTGAAAAAAAACTCGTTTCGTTTTCGCAGACCAAACGTGTTTGCTTTTTTGCTATACACTGTGTGTGCTGGTTTATCTCCGATTTGAATTTGAAGAATGAATAACAACTTTATTAACTGCTAACAAGTGTTTTCCTCGGTGTTAATGGCACAGTAAGTTGATCAATTGGAAGGTTTTCTTTTGTGGAAAAATTAATAATGACCTGTTAGATACAACGAGGATAACAAAATATAAAAAATCAATTAAATTTGATAGTGTTTGGAATTGTTTAAAATTTGTCATAAAAGTATTAAAATGGTATCAAAACATGCATTATTATTCCATAGAGTAATCATATACATATGTTCATTAGGGTGTCCCATCAATAAACATTTTTGATGTGTTAATATCTATAGGCGCGGGTACGGCCTAAATTCACAAAGTGAATACATCCAAACACAATTTGTCCGACTGCGCTCACACAGATTGTCCGACAGCGATCACACATTGTTTGCCGTTAAACTCCTCCGAAACGGCTGGACCGATTTGTATGAAATTTTGTGTGCATATCGGGTTGGTCTCAGAATCGGCCAACATCTATTTTTCATACCCCTAAATGATAAGGGTGACCCACCCCTATATAGAACACAGATTGTCAGGCTGCGAATAAAAACACACACTGATGTAGCGGTAGCGAACATAGAGTAAATTTATAGTAGAGCCGCCATTTGTCTCATCTGACGTTTCCTTTCACACTCTTCGTGATGCGGTCGGTGTGATAGAGAGATGTTTGACGAAAAGTGATATACACCAGGTGCAATTACAATAACTTCTTGCTTTAATTTTTCATGCCATTTTGGTAAAAAACTGTGAAATTTAAATGTGTTTTAAACTTTTTTATTGACTGTTATTGTTAGCATACATTTGTGTTGTAGTTAACACAATAATTTTAACACACAAAACGAAGTGCCGTTGTTATTATCTGGTATTAGTAAAGCAATTCTTTTCAACATCAAACGTAAATATCACACCAGGCCAAATGTCATAAATTTGGTGGGAGAACTAGTAGATCTACTATAAGTATTAATCTATGGTAGCGAATAGTTGTATTGTGTGGGTGCGAAGCACTCTCAGAGCAAAGAGAATAATGACGTGTTTATACTTATATAAAAATGAGATAGAAAGAGAGCAAAGACAATTGTGCACTTGTGTAGCGTATGTACCCAGCGGACCAAAACTTCGTATACGATATCGCATACGAGAGTTACGCGAAACTTTTGCGGGTAAAACTCTCGAAAACAGATCCGAAAACGATCGGAAAATGAATCATCAGTCGCTCAGTTTGTGGCAGTAAAAGTTTCGTTTACGATGTCTTGCAAGAGATTCGTTTGCGAGACTTTTTCAATATCTTTTGCGAGAACAACACGAAAAATAAAACAAAATGCAATAGCCAAAACTTTGTTGTTGTGTCGTGTGCCTGCACGTGTGTGCCTCTGTTTGGCGCACGACACAACGACAACAATGTTTCTCTCTTTTCGCCCGTTTAGCACCCGTTTTTAAACCAGTTTGCGAATATTTGGGCGAGTTTAATTTCTCCCCCGGTTTTGGTCCGGTAAATACTCGCTTCTGAGCCCGTTTGCGAGCATTTAGCGTAACACTCGCTAAGGCTCGGTTTTTTGTCCGCTGGGTACGAACATAACAATGTTTGTATGGACATGTGTCTGTTGCTTTGGATTCTCTTTGTTTTTTGTGGGCATAAAATAAAAAGTATTTAGCAAGAAAATAATGACACTTGTCTTTAAATATTTTTAATTGTTATTAAGTATTAATATTATTTAAATGAAACGTCATCATATGATTGGACGCCTTTTTAAATTCCTTATATTAACTTCATCTGTATGTATGCATGTATGTGTGCCGAAAAAACTTTGGATTGATTTTTAACTCCATTTCTTTGTTTTTTGTGGGAATAAAGCAAAATGTATTAAGCAAGAAAATAATGACACATGGGCTTGCACTTGGCTTTAAATAATTGTAAGTATTAATATTATTTAAATGTAACGTCATCATATGATTGAACGATGTTTTTTTCCATGTTTCCAATGTAACATTTATTAATGTGTTCATAGAAATCGAACAGGTACCGTGTAGCAAAAAGGTGTTAACACATCGCCCGTGAGTTCGAACACTCTTTGAATTTTTTTTTGCTCAAGCTTTATTTGAAAGCTTATAGGGTAAAGTATTTTTGAGAATTTTCTCAGATTTTTCGGAAGTGGTTTAGAGGTCGCGCAAGTCAAATTTACCCCAAAAATCTGGTATTCCGGGGGTTTTTTGAATTTTACTTAAAACTCGGTCACCATTTTTGAAGCTAAACATCCAAACTTTTATTGTATATGCACAAACCACCAGTTTTGACAATGATTTTCCACAATAAGGTACCACGTATTAAATTTTTTCATAAATTTTCGGTGAATTTTGTAAATAACGCTTTATAGTTTTTAAAATTCCTATGAATTTTTGGATACATTTTATTAGTAGCGCTTTCTAACTTTTAAAATTTCTATGCAAATTAAAAAAAACTGATGATGCATTCTAAAGGACGGATAAATTCCAAGCAATTTTGTAAAATTTTTGAATTTGCCGTTACTGTTCCAGAGTTACACCATTTTAAAGCCTTTTACCCATTGTATGAGACTAATAATACGAGTATTATAACCTGTTTGCATTTACATCGGATTTGCTTTAAATTTCTATGAAAATTTAAGACACTAATGATGCACTTTAAAAGATGGGTAAATTCCAAGCAATTTTGTGAAAAAAAATTTTGAATTTGCAGTTACTGTTCCAGACTTATGTCACTTTAAAACTCTTTACCCATTGTATGAACCTAATAATAGTTATTATAAACCGTTTGTCTTTTTTCATCGGATTTGCTTTAAACATTGTATTATTCAAAAAACTACATGCGCTAAGTAACGACAAAGAATTACACGTAGCAAAAAATGGCATCGGCAACATATTGTTGCTGGGTAGTTTTTTTTCTGCGTGTAGCTCTTTGTCGTTACTTATCGCATGTAGATTTGTTCATGAATACAGTGTTTAAAGTAAATGCGATGAAAAATTGGCAAATAGTTTATAGTATTATTAGTTTCAGGCAATGGGTAAAGAGTTTGAAAATTGCATAACTCTTGAACAGTAACTGCAAATTCAAAATTTTTTTCTACAAAATTGCTTGGAATTTATCCGCCTTTTAAAGTGCACCATTAGTGTTTTAAATTTTAATAGAAGTTTAAAGAAAATCCGATGCAAAAATGGGAAACAGTTTATAATATATTTAGGTTCATACAATGGGTAAAAGGCTTTCAAATGGTGTAACTCTGAAACAGTAACAGCAAATTAAAAATGTTTTTCTACAGAATTGCTTGGAATTTATCCGTTTTTTAGAATGCATCATTAGTTTTTTTAAATTTGCATAGAGATTTTAAAAGTTATAAAGCGCTACTAATAAAATTTATCCAAAATTTACGATAAAATGTAATACGCTGTACCATATTGAGGAAAATCATTGCCAAAACTGGTGGTTTATGCATATACAATAAAAGTTTGAACGTTTTGCTTTAAAAATGTTGACTTACAAACTAAGAAAGTTGTGATTATTGACCGAGTTTTAAGTAAAATTCCAAAACCTCCGGAATACCCAATTTTTGGGGTAAATTCAACTTGTGCGAGCTCTAAACATCTTCCGAAAAAATCTGAAAAAAATCTCAAAAATACTTTACCCTCTAAGCTTTCCAATCAAACTTGAGCAATCATGAAAATCGAAAAAGAAAAATTTTTTGGGACACCCTAATGTACATAGAGGTGCCATCTGTCTCGTCTGACATTTTATTTCACGCTCTTCGGGTTGAGGTCGGAGTGATAGATATGGAGTTACAAGAATTGTGTTCTTTAATTTGTCATTTCGGTTTGGTTGAGAACTGTGAAATGTAACTTGTTATTTATCAGTTATTATTATATTAATGTGACTTGATATTAATCTTTTATTGTTAGTACGCATTTGTGTTGTATTTACCACAAAAATGTTAACTTGTTAGTTGTTTTGAACTAATACCTCTATCTGCTATTATTAAAGCAATACTTTTCAACATGCAACGTCCATATGCAACCAAGCCTAATCTCGTAAATTTACTGAGAGAAGTGGTTACTCTAGGTGTCCTTACTTGATGGACCAAACAAATGAAAATGTGAACGTTTCAATGCCAAGGGCCACAATCCCCTGCTGCATCGGAATTAAATAATAAACGCCGCACCCAACACAAAGGTAATATGATGGACGACGCACTTAAGCCCTTATTCCCAGTATTCAGCCCTTATGTCATTTTCATTTCCATTATGTACATAAGTATATATTAAAAATAACCAAATTCTCATAATGCGAAAATTCCCCACGCTTTTCATTTCCTTCGTCTTCGTCGTCACTTATCTCTGTAACCATAGACGAATACATACATATGTAGATACATTTATTCTGTCATCTGACGTTTCATTTCGCAGTCTTCGTCGTAGGTTTGTGGGAATGAGAGAAATTAAATTTAAAATTAACTTACACCAGATGTCAGTTAGTTAGTTTGACACAGAAACAAGAAATGCGGTTGTTGTTCCTTTGTTTTAGGTTGTTTAATATTACCTCTATCTGGTATTATTGAACCCATGTTTTCCACCATCCAATGTTTACTTTCCACAGTACCTATGACGTTTAATTTTTTTAGAGAATAAATGTATCTATGTATGTATTCGTCTATGTCTGTAACAAAAATTTCGTAAGCAATATCAATTACAGGGTTGTTATGCCAAAGTTGTTTCATTCAAAAATAATTGTCAGATAATTGGTCCAAGCGAAATGTTGACAATTCCATAATTTTGACAAACAAAAGTAACAAAGAGGAGAGGTAAAGAAGAGGAAACATTCAGGAAATATTTGCAAAGTAAATCAGTGATAGGTGGGTACTGTAGTTGCAGCAAAATTTCATAATTGCTTACAAAAATATCGCAAGAGTTGAATAAGGAGCTTAACGTCCAACTAGAATATGACACGCTACCGACGACTAAGTTTGTTTTTCATAGGTTCCTTCGTTACCATAAGAAGTACGTGTATAAAACGAAGACGATGAAGAAATACGAGTAGACAACCAGAAGTTGTGCGCAATTTGGAAACCCACGTAGAAGAGAACAAAAAAGTCGACTCGATCCACTTAAAGGCACTTTTCTCTACCGTTATAACTTGATTATTTCAGACTTTTTACATATACATATTATGTAATTTTACCTAAACATGGGTGTAACCGACAATTTCGCTCACTTTTCATTTGCTTGGTATTCAGCTTATTGCGAAAATATCGTGGGCAAAATCAATTACAGGGCTGTTATTGTTGAAAATTCGATAATTTAACAATATAAAGTAATACCACATGAGTTAAAAATAAAATGGAGTGCGTAGAAGAATTCTAAATTAAATATTTGTAAGATATTGTAAGGTAAAGGTAGATGGTAAATCTCCACAAGAAAGTTTTCCGTTTAGAAATAAATTACAAAATTTCGCAAGAACTGAATACGGGACTTTATGGCTGGGGGAAATCGTCAGAAAAATTCGCTGTGGCTGACGACTCATCTCTAGAATGGAATCTTCTAATTTTTTGTAGACGATCTCACGAACTATCTCAATTGAGTGAACGGCGTTGCCACAATTTCATGAAAATCATATGAGCAACGAACGCATATATACACTTAGAATTAGTTTAGTTGTTGGTGGCAGTCGATGAACGACTCACTGAGACTTATTAGTTCATTGTGATAGCACGGTCGAACGAGATTAAGTGTTGCTCCAAGAAACTCAAGATCTTGTCTACGCTACCCAGGTCCCTAAATAGGAAGGATCCCGTAGTACACATCCTCCTGCATATATGCATGCAGTGCTACGTGTGCAAATTAGAGGAAAGCATTCAAAATGATTTATTATGGAAGATAAAATAATAAAAATTAGAAGCAGTAAAAAACATATTAAGAGTAATCGAAAATTGCCATCAATCGCCGTAAATACCGTATATGCCGTATTTATAGAGGTTCCCATTTATATTTCGGGTCCTGGCAATAGTAGTGTTGCCAGATGCAAACTGGAACTTTCATTGGACAGTTTGACATTTTTTAGAATAAGTTGATTATTGTTTTGTCGCATACGCTTTTTATGTCTTTTTCGAGTTGATATTGTATCTACAGGTTTTTGTGGGTTCTCTTTTCGAATCTATTGTCAGATTTTTGATTTGCTACCCAATGACTTCTTTTATTCCCTCACATCTAGAAAAAAACTGCGTAGTCAACGTCTTTCGACGCCCAAAGCAGCTGTTTAAGCGTTCAAACACCATGCTTTGGAGGTGTCTCAATTAGAGTGGAAAAAGTGCTTCGAAAATTGGTTTGAGCGCATGCAAAAATGTATTGATCTTCACGGAGAATATTTTGAGAAACAATAAAACCCATTCCCAAAGATTAATGATTGTTTTTTATTGTTGGACCCGAAATATAAGTAGCAACCCTTACGCATCTGAATTTTACCGCAACCAAAATTATGTTGTCAATTGTTAACGTGTTTCACGGCAATATTTTCTAATGCAAATCGTTTTCTGAATTTGAATAATTTCAATAAAATACTGGAATTTTACAACATTTTCAAAGATTTCCAAAAATATATGATGCCACTAAATTGTTTGGTAAAATTTTTTTTGAAAAATCGCGAAATCTGAAGCCAACAAACTCTTTGCATAGAGAATAAACTATAACACATAATGGGAGTTTTTTTTTGGGGGTTCCCTTTTCCGGTAACGAGTCAACGGCCACAAATCGGTCAGATCTGGCAACGCTATTATCAGTTCAAACCCGATGTACTAAAGTAGACAGTAAAAATTTCTCTTGACTCAAATGCCAGCAAACAAAACAAGTGAAGCCTTACGACTCTCTGCTCTCTCTCTTTCTTACTCTCTTCATTGACTATTTCAATATACGAGCTGCTTTTTGATAGTGTTATTGTACACAACTATGCAAATTCCAAACATGTTGATGTAAAATTACATAAACTATGCAAAAAGTATGAAATAATCAAGATATGACGCGAGAGAGAAATGCGTTTGACTGAATTACTGGCACTTTTTGGCTCGCTTTTACCAGGGTTGCCAAATTCCACACATTTTCTGGTCGTCTAATTCTTGATTATCTTTGATTTATTTAAACATGGTTGGAATTTCTATAGTTTGATAGTATAACATCATAAAAAACTGTTTGTGTATTGAAATATTCAACGAAGAGAGAAAGAGAGAGAACAGAGAAACGAGGCGCTTCACTCGTTTTCTTTGTTGACTTTCCACTCCATGAGTAAATAACTACTCTACTTAAAATTCAGTACTCTTTGTTTTTCATAGGTTTCTTTGTTGCCATAAGAAGTAGGTGTATAAACTGAAGCCGTCGGATGCACTTTCTCCAATTTTGGTTAGCCGCTAGAGATTTTTTCGTCATCAGTAGCTTGGCTGGTTCTGTTTAGACTCTTAAGTAGATAGAAACTGCAAGTTTATGTGCTAGCGCACTTAAAAGTTCGTAAAAATAATAAGGGAGAGCTTCTTACAATCAGCGAGCAGTGTTTACACACACCGGTAGGGACCTACAGTTTTATACCGAGTCCGAACGGTTTTTTGAACGGCTTTCACATGCTTAATTACTCGATAGTGTCGCCCTAAGCGAGGTGACCATCGACGAAAGAAATGTAAGGTGGCCAGAAACAAAACCGAAGTTACGTTCTCATGTACAAGAGCCGCGCAAGCATTTCACTGTCATTCGTAACGCGAGAGATACACTTCGTACACTTCTATTTGAGATTTTTGTTTCGAATTTTGATGAAATTTAATCAAAATTTAATATTATTATTTTGCACTCGATTTTTTACATTTTAACATAAAAATAGCGACTGAGAAATTTCAAATGGGGAAATCACATTTAAAAGTATTAAGTTGACAACAATTCAAATTTCAATGCGTCTAATTTTATTGGTTGTGTATAAGTATTTTTCGGCAACAATACACAGATTCTACTCTTACTGACGCTGAAGCGTAACTTGGAGCGCATGTATAACTTGTTTTATCTGTTCAGACCTTTAGACTCTGTGGTTACTTGTGATACTAATACGAGATAAGACACCACGAGCTCCACCGAAGAATCTCAAAAGTGTGTCAGTGGAGAAAAATCCCAAATACCTGAAGACGAAGGGGGTATCGTGGTAGAATATAATGGTGCTTAGGTTACTATCATGGTAGATGCCTATGTTAGTTATTCATGGTAGGTACATACATATTTTAGGTAAATATGGCGTATACACATGGTAGGTGTATCAACGGCTAGGTTAGCTACAAAGAGTAACCAGTCCCGACCAAGAGCGACAGATTCTGAGGACGTACACTGAAAGGGTACAAGTGTGCGAAAAACATTATTCGACATGACGAAAGGATGTCGTCATTTATTAAGTGTCTTCCCACAGGGGACGCTCCCAGGGCCTAAACTAGCTAACTCTCCCAATCCGGGGTGTCAAGAGTACCATGCCTACGTATAGTTTTCAGTGAGACATTGCTAAAATACAGACAGATAGTATTTTAGCGATGCCTCACTGATATCTGGTCCCTGAGTGAGAAATAGGCCGTCAACCAAGTTCTTGTAGTGTGGACCTCAAAACCCCTACAGACGTGAGAATCGCACGAAAAAGCTAATAATAGAAAACAATAACAAAATCAAACGAAGGACAGACCTAGAGTTAGCGGAAACCCCACCGATAAAAACATGGCAGAGTCCAATAATAAGGACGCAACGAAAGCGCGACCTGATGTGGGGTCCGGCGTTCCCAGTTCATTGGAGAGGGTAGGAGGCACATCTGGTAAACATGTCGGTGCATTAGCTGCAGCTATAAGTAATGCCACACATGCTACCCTCCAAGAGGAAATTTTGCGATCATCGTCAAGCTCTTAGGATTATCAAGCGAAATTATTACGTCGACCCGGAGACACTCACTGCTAGTTGGAGAATTTCTCTGAAATAGGCTCGAAATAATATTGATAATCAAGACATTTCCGCGGCTTGCACATCGATAAGAGGCTTCGCTCTCCCGATGAGCATGCACAACTTAAGAGGGCTAAGGTGGCCAGTTGGAACTCTGCTCAAAGATAAAGGCGTTTATTAGCAAGGCGAATAATTCCGAAAGATAAATGGAATATTATTTTGTGCATGAATTGTCATCAATATACGTTCAGATCCTAATGGAGACCTCTTCCATAATATAGCAACGCAGGCTGGGCTAAATTAGTGGTGTTTGGGGAATACTGGTCTACAGATTACTACCGTGTAGCTAAGAAAATAATGGTCGAGCTGTGGACAGGGGCAGAAAAAAAATTGTACAGAATAAGGATCTACAATCCAGGCTCGAGCCACGAGCCTAAATCCCAGCCAACCCATCCGACGTGTAGTCAATTAAGTATATTCTCAAGGATAATAACCCCAAACTTCCAACACACAAGTGTAAACTCCGACGGCTGGAAGAGGCAGATGGTGTCCGTAGACACGCGATGTTTATTTCGAAAAAATAGTTACTGCCACCTCTAAAAAAAATAGGATGGAGTGGAACTCTCTTTCTTTTGGGCAAATAACCCTGAAGATTCATTAAATAAATCAGGAACACAAAACTGGTGATACTATGTCGACTGTTGGCGAGGAAGTACCACAAAATGGAGATGATGACTCGCCGAAACGAGATCAGAACCATGAGACCTGGAGAATTGGTTAAGCCGTTAGCATATCCGAACTTGCCCCTTATCGGATACCAATCTAGCTAAACATACATATGGGCTTAAAGACACTGCTGATGGTGACACAGGTGAAGACTCTTCTTTGGTGTTATACGACGAACAGAATGTGACCGAGGTGCTGATACCAGTAAAAGGTTCGGATTTTTCATATCAACCTTCAACATACTAAAGTCGCATCTGCCACTATAAACAACAGTCGAAGAGGATGTGGTCCTAATCCAGGAGCCCTGGATTGTAATAGCAGGGATTTTGGGTTGAGGACGAAGGGGTACAATACTGTATCCACAGCCTGCTAAGCATTTCCAGAGTTTGCATTGTGGTAAAAACATCGACAGGAAGAGGGACAACGTGGCGGTCAGCTTGGATTTTAACGGCCTAATATGTTGTTAGTCGTATTGTACATGTACATGAAATGGGACCACGGACATATATCCCGGGAGCCAGAAATCAGTTGTCATCAGTACCCTACAGATGCTTCATAGAGGAGGCAAATGTGGTAGCTACCATAGTGTCCGTTGGCGCGGACGCAAATGCACACCATTCATTACGGAGTAGAACTTTGGGCCTATAAGCCTGGCACCGTCCTTATTGAAGGCTTTGGAACTACTCATAGATGTATACTTGCAGGCGAGTATGAACTTAAAATTGTTATCTGGTACGCCGTCGCAATGGTAGTGTGCGCGGTTTTTGTTCAGAAGAATGTGGGTTCGATCCATGCTCTGACGACCTTACATTTCTCTCGACGACAGTTATATCGCTTAGTGACGGCATTGATATCGGCTGCCTAGCCATGAAAGAGTTTCTCAAAATAACGTTCGGAACCGGAGAACAAGTGTAGGTCCCAATGAGTGAGTGTACAACCTGAAAGCACACAGCTGACTGCTTGTGAGAAGCACTCCGCTGGCACGTGCGATATAAATGGCATAAGGTTAACGTAGATCTTATACGGGTTGTATACAAAACGCTCAGGGCTAAACTGGGCACCTCGGCCTCTACCAAGTATGAGTAGGTGTAAACCCGGCGAAGACCGAGCTGCTCCTTTTTATACGAAGAACCTATCACTTGTAGTAGGTTTGAAACTAAACCTATAGATGGTGTCAAATACCTGTATGTTATTTTAAACATCAACCTTAGTTTTAGTCCCAAATTGGTGGAAATTGTGAAAAAGGATAGTCCTATACACCGGTAAGTGGGCACTGTGTTGTATATGGAGGCATTTTCCGAAGATTGTTTCCTGGATCTATACAACGGTGGTGAGACCGATTCAGCCCTATGAGAAAATAGTATGATGGCAGGTACTTTAGAAACCCACATACTATGCACTACTGACATGGGGTCAGAGACTGACGATGATGCGCATGGCAGATGCTGCGCATACCACTCCCACTAATGCAGTGAATGGAATGGTATATTTGCTGCCTGCCAGCAGATTGCAGATTGCTTTTTTTTAAATCGTTTCTACATCTGTCATCAGCTTAAAGCAACTCTAAAAATGGCACATGGTTGGAGTCGGTCAAAGAACAGTGCTGAAAAGTAATCCTAACATTCCTGCATTTATCGACTACTTCAAAGAGGAACAACTATTCGATCAGCAATACCACATTCTCATGCCAGATTTCTCGAACAATGGAATTTCTGGTATAGACGTATATGATGACTTCTATACAGTTGAGTTGAAAATGAGCGATCAGGTAATGTATGGAGCCTACTCTAATTAACTACGATTTCCAATTTCTCGTAGACTACCTGATTATTGTAGCGTGTATCAGGCAGAAATTTTGGCTATTACGGAAGCGACAGAATGGCTGAGGGATTAGAGTCCAGCAGTTATTTGGCCGAGTGTCTTGTCTATCAGTCAGGCGACCATTAAAGCTCTAGAATCAGTGTTCCTGAACTCAACATCTGTTCAGAACCGCCGCAGATCTCTTACCGATATATGTAGCTCAGAAGTAGGATATTTATCTTATATATCTGGCACATGAACATATCGGGGAACTGCAGAACGGATGAGCTGGCCAGACTAGGGACTACACGCTGAAAAATCAGTTTTTTGTTTGTTGTTTGGATGCAAATATAAAGTGTATTTGGAGCTTGTCGCAAATATAATATACTTGTGTCCAAACACATTGTGTTTGCTATTCAATATTACATGTTTGAGACACAAGGATTAATATGTTATAAAATATGTGTTTGCAAATTTAGCTGTGTTTGTTGCACTTTTTATGCTCTCTCGAGTCAGAGAATAAACGAGGGACAACGAGAGAGTCTATCTTGTAAGTGTGTATGTGTATTTTTGCATTATTCCTGAATGGGCGTGTAAATTGCAGATGAAGTGTTTCTTATTGTGCCTGATGTATTGCGTTTTAGTATCATGTATTCAGTCGGCAATGGTTCATCGGAGAGAGGATATCAAAAGAGCTTGATCAGTGAAAAAAGAATAAACGAAGGCTCGGACGGTTAAATGTGTTTGTGATGTTACTTTGGTTTTTGTGTATGTGTTTCGTATATACATGTGTGCTACCAAAGTGATAAACGATTTTGAGGAAAGCAACTGGAAAGGGCAACAATGTGAAGCCCTTTGTCTGTCCGAGGCTTTACTGAGAAAATCGGAACGGCGGACCATTTGTGAAATAAGTGTAATACAAAATCACAAGTAATTAATCCACGCATAGCTTGCATAAACTTGATTTGTATATAAATATCTTTTTGTGTACCAACGCATAGCTGAAACCTTCTGAAAACAAAAATGTGAGAGACAACAAAGAAAGGAGAAGCAAAAGAGCAGCGGACTCTCTTCCTATGAAAAAAACAAGTAATGCTTTCAATTCAAATAAATGTAAAAACATCTGCTTTATTAGCTCACTGAAATAATTGTTTCTATTTTGTAATAAACAGAGCGACGACAATAAGTATTGAATAGTGTAGAGAACTTATTGAACTCTTTTTCCGCTCTCATGTAGAGAGTCTGAGTAAAAGAGCATAAACGAGTCTTATTCTCTTTATTGAATATTTCAATATAAATGCACCATTTCGATAATGTTATTACATAAAACAATACAAAAAACATATGTTTCAAAAGGCATCAATGTTTCACATCAAAATTATGAATGGGCCAAGTTATGACAAACAGAAAGTAATACGTTTTGAATTATTCGCCAGATGCCGCCAGTGCTTTTGAGTCATACAATTCGTTCCATGAGTTCTCTATACTATTCAATACTCTTTGGCGACGACGGCCTGCTTGTTCGTTCGCTGCCGCTAGAGCAATACAATCATACTTATTTTCAGGCAGAGACTATTGTTGTAGATTGTCCTACCCGTGATATAGATGATAGATGTTAACATTAATGATTGTGTTTGTTTAATGAATGTGTTTGGACACAAGTATACTATATTTGCGACAAGCTACAAACATTTTGTATTTGCCTCCAAACAATAAAATAGACAGATTTTTTAGCGTGCATAAGCGAACGAAGATCCCTAAGTTTGAGTAAGATAATACACCAAAAGCAGTAGGCATTATCTTCCTCGTGCTGCTTGGCAGGGTTGCCAATGATTTTTTAACCCTAGAAAGTCATCATTATTTTTTGTACACTAACGTCATTTTGACTACGACCTAGTTCAAGACGCTATAAATAATATCGTGAACAAAAATGGGAAACAAAATTAATATTATTTGTTTAATTAGTTTATTGTTAAGTAATATTCAACAAAAAATCAGTTTGAAAACGACTAACGCTATACGAAAAATCAGGACAAAACAAACGAAAAACCATATTTAACCTCGAAAATAGATAGCGCGTCGTCGTTTTGACGAAGGATGGGTTGGGTGCAGGGTTAAATTTGTTTAACTTCCCCAAAAGTAAAATTTATAACACATTTTTACAAGCTAAATTGTAAAGTGTATATGAAATATACTTTGATTTCAATGCAATATTATGCTCTTACCTAAAAAAAAACAACAGTTAAACTAAATATTCATGAGCCGACCTTACCATTCACATGCTCTGTTACATCAAAACTAAAGACATAAGACACGAACATTACGAACAACTTTTACAAATTGCACTTGGGTCTTCGTACGATTGCAATTGCAAATGTAATTGAAAATTTTATTTAATTTAATTTAATTCAACGTGAAATTGCGCAAATTTGCATTTCCTCGATGTGAAATGAAAGTGAAAACTTTAAACTCTTCTGACATTTACATTGCAACTGTTAAACAGCATGTAAGACAACAACATACACTTGATGTTAATTTACATCAAAATAAACATGTACATATGTGCAGTTACACATACGAGCGGTCACATAAAAGTTCGGGCCAAATTGAAGTAATACTGTGCACTCTTAAATAACTCTTAATTGAAATTGAAATATGACAACATCGGTTGTTTTGATACCAACTTTCCAGGTGAATGAGTCGCACAACAGCCAAGAAAACATCGACATAAGATATGTTTCCATTAAGTTTAGAAGAAAAAAAATGTTAATTATTTTGGATTCATTTTGCTTTCGTTGATTGCGTTTTTGTATGCGGGTATGGAGTGGTGGCCTGCAAAAGGTCATCACATCACTCAGTGGAAAGACGGAACGACCAACGCAGCAATCACCAGCTGGCAGTAGATAATACGCTGTAATCATAATTAGATGATTAGTGGGGATAGTCGTATCTAATTATGCATTTCGTAAAACAAAAGTAATTTATAGATGTTATTATATTTTATGATTTAACAAAATGATAAACTAGGGAATGATAAATGTCAAATGTTCACACCACGCGACGCGGTGGTACAAAGCAAATGCAATTTGACAAAATAAAAAAAAATATATTAAATTTAGGTGAATTATATCTAACAAATGCAAGTCAAGGTTATAATTTGGGGGGTTTCGTTAACTCCAAAACATGCGATTTAGCGTAAAATATTATAATATCTTTGAGGGCTTAAGTCGTTCAAAACTAATTAATATTTCTTTAATCAAGAGGTCGCTAAAGGGTTGGCGATGTCAAAGATAATAATAGCACCAAAAAATAGAAATAATTGCAATTTAATAAATTAACTTACTACACTTAACTACTGGTATATCATTAAATAATAGAGTTATGTACAACTACAATATTTTCAATTCAAATTAAAAAATGTTAAGTTTAATTTCGTAAAGTGTTAAATGAAATTTGAATCACATCAATCGGTATTCAAAAATGGCATATAAAAATCAATTCAAAATATATCAAGTAAAATGTAGAAGTCAGGTTTTCAAACTTAAACCAAATAAACTTCCAGATTTCCAAAAAAAAAATTGCTATAGAATTGCTGGAATTTGAATTTTAATATTTTGAATTTGAATTGATATTGTAATTAATATTAAGTAGATGTTACAATTTAATGAAGCGAGTTACGTGTGAGATACCAACGATGTATTTGTTTTATTTTAAAGGTTACTTTATGTGTGAAAAATTACATCGTCTCAATGGACGCCTCGGCTTTGCTGGGTGGCGCTCATCCGTTCGGTCCAATTTGCAATGCCTCTGGCGCATAGATCAGGCGCAATTTGAGCGATAGCACGGGTTATATGGACCTTGGGGGGCACCAGTTTTGTGGATTACTAGCATAGATCATACATTGATTGACAAATTGTGCGGTACCTCCCGTAAGCAGACTTCATTTTACGGCAAACTAATCATGCATTATGGAATGTACGGTAGTGGATGTAATGCCTAAGGTTGGCTCTATCCTACGGTATGTCACATGACGCACTTGCAATACCAGTTCACGCACAGCATCGGTGTTTTCTGACACCAATCATGAACGACCTGCACGTAATATGTCCTGAAGCCAAAGTCTGCCCCAATTAATTACATTTTACCAGTTTTTCCTCACTTACTTACTTAGGAGGCCTCAAACAACCCAGAGGTGTCAAGGACCTTACAATCTGAGCATAACATGCTTCTCCAACTGGCTCGTTCTTTAGCTTTTCTCCTCCATTTGGTAACACCAAGCTCTCGCATGCAATATTTACCTGGTCTTTCCAGTGAAGTCTTAAAAAAAACCGTTTCCCATTACATCCCATGAAGGGATTGGGGAGAGCTTCTCATAACCAGTGAGCTGTGCGCTTTCTAATTTTTCATTCACTGATCTTAGTCTTAGTCGCCCTATTTGTTGATGTCCTTCGAGTATGACTTTGAATACCTTTCGCACTGGTTCATTCTGATCCATTCTAAACGATCTATTTTGATAGACATAACTACGTCGATGTGGGGTTACAGTTTATACAGCTCGTGGTAGGACCATATATTTCATCACTTGAGACTCCCAGTGATGTATCATTAGCAAACGATATGACCCAGGATTTTGCCCCACAAAGCTATACAGGTTGCATGAGAGTCTGATAGAGTTGGATCTTTGTTTCTCAAGGAGGCTCTTATCTCTGAAGTGCTGGCTTAGCCCAAAATAACACATGTTTGCAAGCACAATTCTCCGTTTGATTTCTATTAAATAAATTCGTCCACTACCTACAAATAGTAACGGTTATCAATATTCACCCATTTATCCAATCGGGTGGATGTTCTGCTTGTCGAAACCACTAATTTTCTCTTGTCCTCATTTATTGTCAAACCCACTTTTGCTGATTCCTTCTCACTTCTCGAAAATACTGAAGTAACTTCTCGCAGACTTCGCCCAATGATACCTACATCATCAGCATACGCGAGCAGCATGTGACTTTTGCTGCTGATAGTTTTATTCGTGTTCACTGCCGCTTTTCGATGACGCATTGGATCTGGGATTTGAGCTCAGGAATTGTTTCATAATTCCCAGATTTCACAAAACCCCAAAGAAAGAAATCGCACGGCATTAAATCGCATGGTCTTGGTGGCCAGTTAATTTTTCCTGTAATGTGGCCGTCGGAGGTGCCATGGTTAGTGTGCGCGACTCTTGTACATGAGAACGTGGGTTCGATCCCTGCTCTGACCACCTTGCATTTCTTTCGACGACGCTTACCTCGCTTAGTGATGGCGAATCTATCGAGTACTTAGCCATGAAAAAGCTTCTCAAAACACCGTTCGGAACCGGAGTAAAACTATAAAGCGCACAGCTCACTGATTGTAAAAAGCTCTCCTCTATCCCTTCATGGGATGTAATGGGAAACTATTTATATAAAGGGTTATCCATTTCGTGGTTTCAAAAGTATAGGGCAAAAGTATACACCTGTCAAACTAAGTTGTTAAACCAATTTTTTTTTCTTTTCAGTTGAAAGTCTGACATTGACGAAAATGGATCGCTTAACTATCACACAACGCATAAAAACGCAGCTACATATCGAGCTTTAAGAGGTGATTGTGGTTTACATAATCGTCCAACTACGCAAGCAATTGGCAAAATTGTGAAGAAATTTGATGAGACTGGAGCGGTTACAGATATTGTAAGGCCTGTGCATCATCGTTTCGCTCGTTCCACTGAAAATATCGCTGCTGTAAGTGAAAGTGTTGCCGAAGACCCGAATGTGTCGATTCCTCGTCGCTCTCAGGAATTAGGACTGACTTACGGCACATTATGGCGAATTTTGCATTTGGATCTACACATACATCCAAATAAATTCCAGCTCACACAACAACTGAAGCCAGCTGACCATTCACAACGTCGTAGATACGTGGAATGGGTGCTTGAACAACAGGCGGCGGACGGCGATTTTTCGAACAACATTTTCTTCAGTGATGAATCATTTGGGGGTTCTCGTATTTGGGGTTCTGAGAATCCTCAAGTAATTGAAGAGAGGCCATTACATCCAGAAAAAGTCACTGTTTGGTGCGCTCTTCGGTCCGAAGGTGTGATTGGACCTTACTTCTTCGAAAACGACGATGGAACGATTGTCACCGTCAATTCGGAGCGTTATGGTCATATGATAACCGACTTTTTTTTTGCCTGCTATTGAAGAATACGACTTGGAGAATATGTGGTTTCAACAAGACGGTGCCACATGTCACACAACTCGAGCGAATATGGCTTTATTGCAAGAGACATTTCCTGGCCGCGTAATTTCTCGTCGTGGCGATATCAACTGCCCACCAAGATCATGCGATTTGACACCATTAGACTTTTTTTGTGGGGCTACGCGAAAGACCGTGTTTATGCAGATAAACCTGTAACTCTTGAGCACTTAAGAACCAACAATCGTCAAGTTATGGCTGAGATACCGCCCAATATGTGTCAAAAAGTGGTCGAAAATTACCTCAAAAGAATCAATGCTTGCAACACTTCGCGTGGTGGTCATTTAAATGATGTAGTGTTTCACACATAATGTCAACGTTCAAACTTTATAATAAAAAAGGAATATCGTGAAAAAAAATATTTTATATGTCGTTTATTTACGTTTAGTTTTGAAACCGCAAAATATATATATTTATAATTTATTTATTTATATATATTTATTTAATTTGTTCTTATTTTTAATATATTTATTTAATTTGTTCTGGAAATCATTGCTGCAATAAATCGATTGTTTCATGCGCGATGTAGCACCGTCTTGCTGAACTTCATGCCGTCCAGTTGAGGCCACAAGAGCGCCGTTATCATGTTCCTGTAACGAATCCCGAAAAGGGATTCATGTTCATGTTCAAAAAAGTAAGGCCCAATCACACCTTCTGCCCAAAATCCGCACCAGACAGTTCTTCGTTGTGGGTGTATTTGTTTCTCATGAATTACATGAGTATTTTCTGAGCCCCAAATTCGAAAATTTTGTGTATTCACGAAGCCATTCAGATGGCAATGCGCTTCATCGGAAAAGATGACTTTCCATGATCTGCTGCTTTGAGCTCCTGAGTAACCTGGATTTTGTACGCATGGATTTTGTCTTTTGTCAAAATTCGCTGCGTAGTGTTTCGTGAAATTTGAAGTTGTTGAGAACGATGCCGAATTGATGTTTTCGGGTTTTCGGTGACACTCTCGTGTATAGCAGGATTGTTTTCAAGAGACCGTCCATAACCGACCCCAATTTGTTGACCACTTTTCGAATGGTTGACGCATTAGGTGCACTTTCTCGACTGTTCTTCGAAGTTTGCGAGCTGTAATACTAGGCGGATCAATATGTTTTGACTGAAACACAGTTTTTTTTTGCAAAAACAACATAATCTTTTTCTAGCTCAATACACTTAGTCCAACGTTTCTCCAATTTTTGTATTCCTTCCAAAAAATAGCATTTTTCGAGGTCCATAAAATAGGCATTTGTTTGATGAATAATTTCATCGTTGGAGCTAAATCTGGAAATAGGAAATAGTCACCGGGGGATTAATCCGGAGAATATAGCGGATGAAGTACCAATTCGTAGACCAAATCATGGAATTTTGCCATTGAGACTACAGGCGTGTGCACCCGTGCATTAATAAAAATAATTTTTTTCTTGGCCTCGTTTTTTTTAAATCCACGTTAAATCGGTGCAATAAGATGGCATAATATTCGCCGTTTAAAAAGCTGTTGCCATTACCTTATTGGCCTTATTGGAAACCCATTGTTTAGACTGCTGTTTGGTCTCCGGAGTGTTGTATTGAAACTGTGTTTCATCCACAGTTACAAAACGCCGCAAAATCTCCTTCGAATTGCGGTTAAACAATCCTTTGAAGTTGTCACACGATTACGTTTATGGTCAATTGAGAGCAAACGCGGCACCCATCTTGCAGACAGCTTTCTTAAACTCGAAACCACACTGCCATATGAAATGCCTATGGCATCAACAATCTCACGCACTTTAACTTTTCGATCGGCCAACATGATATCGTGGATTTTTTCGACATTTTCGGGTGTATTGACCTCAATTGGCCGTCCGGAACGTTCAGCGTCATTTGTACTTGTGCGACTACAACGAAAGTCAGTAAACCACTTTTTTACCATTGAAATCGATGGTGTAGAGTCCCCATAGTATTTACCAAGCGTTTCCTTGGTTTGATTGACGGTTTTTTTTCGCAAAAAATAATGTTAACATTAACACTCGAAATTCACTTTTTTCCATATTTAAAGAAATACACGAGGTTGTAAGTCTTGAACAGCTGTTCAACTCAAAGTAAATGGCGGAACTTACTCAAAATTTGCAGTATGTACTATATTAACAGGTGGTACTTGATGGGATCAGTGTTGTATTTCATATAACTACGAGGGAAGTTCGAAAAATCACGGACGTATTGATCCGCCTCGTAAGTTAAATAATAAGTTTAATAATATTATTATGTAATAAGTACTGGTGGTCTTTGGTGCCAGATCTTCCACTTCAGGCCACATAAGGAAAGCAAGCACCAAATGGGTGTAACTAATGACGGTACTAACGGCTTGTATAACTCGTTAAAAATATGTTTTGTTGTTATTTTTCAAATTTGTATTAATTTGGGTAAAAATAAATTTGAAATTTAAAAAAAATCTTATTGAAAAGTGATTCAAAGGAAGCGGGCTGCCCCAAATAGAGATGAGCAATGAGGAAAAATGGATTTATATTCGGAATCAGAAAGAAATTTGACATAAGAATCGGAAGGCATGATGTTAGGGATCGGGATTTTATTTTTATTTTTGCAGAAAAGTAAAAAGATTGTTATTCAACTGAACTATCCGCATGTGAAAGATATAATTGAAGTCAAATATCAACAAACACACATTCTTTGTTTATACCGTTTCTCCCTTCACCCTCGGTAACCACTAGAATTCCTACAAGTGTAACCATAACCAATACAAGTGCCCTATGATAGAAAACAATATCGAGTTGAATTTTGTATCGCTTGAAATAGACAACGTAATTGAGAAATTCCCAAAAGTGCCACAGTCGCAATTCGTTGCAATTTAAGTCGCAATTATCCCAAAATATAATTAATGTACAGGATAAATTTGAATTTATGGCGAGAATAGCAAGTAGGCGAATTACAGTTCTGACGAAATATTTTGAGACAGTCATGTTCTATGTATAACTTTGGACACACATAGATATTGTATATTTTATTTATATAAATAGGTATTCCAATTTACTTTTCATGCATTCCAATTCGTTTCGTTCTGGTCTAGTTGGATAGAAAAGGAATCCGCATATGAACCAAGGTCACTACATACTGGGTTCAATTGTGTTACGTTACGTTACGTGTGTATGTACGTATGTGAAAAGAATTTCTATCCCACTCAATTAAATTTGCTAACATTTCCTTTTTCCTGTTTTGCGCAATGGAATAATAAACATTTTAACTTCCAACTGACCATAAAACCGACATTCATTCGAGACCGGCTAAATATTCGACAATTGCTTTTGAAAGATCTTCTAATGCGTCAGGCATTTGCAACAACTTGAATAGAACTCACCAACAATTTATGATTAGATACTACATTTGTTGGTAGCAACAACAAAGAAAACACATTAAAAACATAACAAATTCAAATGCAAAAAAAAACAAAACAAAACACAAAAAAACAAAAATCTAAATATATTTTTATGTTAATTATTATTTTCGTCGGGGCAATGGGGTAGTGAGCTGCTGACACAGCTCAAAAAGTTTTGAATTTTATCGCTGAAATTCATATGTATGTATGTATGTACGCGTGTGCAGTGCAACTTGTTATTCAAACCGAAACCGAAATATTATAATACAAATCGGTGTGTGCAACGACACACAAACGTAGATAGATATAGTTACATACGTACATGTGTAGCACGCCTGAATATGAGCGAGCATCTGGCTATAATGCGATCGTATGGAGAATTATTAACAATTTGCATAAATGTAAACAGATAAGCCTCGCACAACGCGCCATTTCAGTGAGTAGTTCGGTGATGGGATTGTCCGTGGAGGTGGAAAGTTTCTGATGGCCAATCACTTGGGAGCGGCCAGGAATGGTTCCTTCATTGGGCACTTCAAGCAGCTCACTACTTCCACGCAGTATGTCCTGGGCAATGCCTTTTTCGGAAACCTCCGTTAGCTGGCTAGAGTGATAAGGCGAAACAAATGAGCAGCGTGATTTATTATGCGATCACTGATATGTCTCAAGTTTAGTAGGTGACTGATGTCACTGAAGCTCATCAAACTATCGGGCATATTCTTTTGTCCTTAGAAGGCGGATGACCGAAACATACGGGCCAACGGCGGAAAGAAACCAAAAATCAAGGTTCGACATATTGCATCCTGGTCTGCGTCTGATCCATAATAGGCGGTTGCAATCAAATATCCTGGCAGTAGGAAAAACGCTAAAACCCGGTGGACTGGGTTTTCCTCTCGCCACCGTTCATAATGGCAGCGAAAATACAAGAACGAAAAAGAAAACATAAACAACCCCTATTTGTTGACGACCCCCGCAAACATTACAAGGACCACGATTTACGGATATGCACTTGGAATGTGGGAACTCTATCCGCTATCCAGGTAATGCGATGGACAGGACATGGCTCCACACGAAAAAGAAACTGCGACATATAAAGGGTTTTTCAACAGAGACGCTACAAAAGTAATTCGTTAGGAACAGCAAACGACGCCATATTTTTTCCCGCCCTTTTGACATTTCTCTTCAGTAAGGTTTACCATTTCATCATGGAAAGATACACGAGCCAACAACGAGTCGAAATTATTAAAATTTACTACCGAAATTTGGAGTCAGTGGCCTCAACTTTAAGAGCGCTACGTCCAATTTATGGTCGTCATAATCGTCCTACCAGATCAACAATTGAGCGTCTAGTGGAAAAATTTGAATCCACAGGCACAGTACAAAATATTTCCGTGCCAGTGAGACAAAGAAGTGCCCGTAGTGTCGAGAATATTGCTGCCGCTGAGGCTTCAGTTCTAGAAAGCCCAAATGTGTCTCTCACACGTCGTTCTCAAGCGTTGGGCATCTCTGTGGCGAAGTTTGCGAAAATATCTTGGCCTACATCCTTACAAGATCAAATTGACGCAAGAACTGAAGCCGATTGACCACCATAAGCGTCGTATGTCTGTGAATTGGGCTGAGCAACAACTTGAAAATGATTCGGATTTTCATCGGAAAATTATCTTCAGCGATGAGGCTCATTTCTAGCTGAATGGCTTCGTCAATACGCAAAATATGCGTTATTGGGCAGACAGCAATCCACACGTGATCCATGAGTCACCATTTTATCCCGAAAAAATTACGGTTTGGTGCGGTTTATGGGCCGGCGGCGTCATTGGGCCGTACTTCTTCCGTGATGATCAAGACCGGCACATTACTGTGAATGCGAATCGCTACCGTTCAATGATAACCGAATATTTTTGCCCCAATTGGATAATATGGACTTAGAGGACATGTGGTTCCAACAGGACGGCGCCACAAGCCACACAGCGAATGCCACAATCAATTTATTGGAAACCAAGTTTGGTGAACGTGTTATCTCACGAAATGGCGCAGTCGATTGGCCGCCTCGGTCGTGCGATTTGACGCCGTTAGATTATTTCCTGTGGGGCTACGTCAAGTCAATGCTCTATGCCTACAAGCCAGCGACGATTGATGAACTTCGTACGAATATCGAACATGAAATTGCAGCAGTATCGGCCGATTTATACTTGAAAACCGTCGAAAATTGGGTTCAGCGTCTGGACTTCTGCAAGCGTGCCCGTGGTGGCCATGCAAAAGAAATCGAGTTCCATACATAATGGTACTTTCACAGAAATAAAGAATTTCATTGGTATCTAAAACCGGTTTTGTTTTATTTAAAAAAACTTTTGTAGCGCTCTTATTGAAAGACCCTTTACTACAGTTGCCATGAGAAAAAACATGAATTTGGTTGCGGATTTGGAGTTGATAAGAGACTGCGACATCTAGTATCTAGTTCAATCCTGTGAGTCATCGTATAGCCACAATCGACAAAAAAGGGAACATTTTTATATTTCCCTAGTTTTTTTGTGGGGCGACAGAAGAGGAAGATGATGATACCAAAGACATATTCTATGAGCGCCTAGAGGAAACTTATGACCGCTGCCCTGGCCATGGCATTAAGATTGTACTAAATTTTAATGCTAAAGTAGGCAGGGAAAATAAGTTTCATCCAACTATTGACAATTTCAGTCTACATGCTGACAGTTCCGATAACGGTATGAGACTGATTGACTTCACCGCGCCAAAAAACATGGTCAGTAGTGATACAAGATTCCAGCATAAAGACATCCACAAGGCTACTTGGGTATCCGCTGATCAAAGTACGAAGAACCAAATTGATCACGTGGTAATTGATGGAAGACACTCATCCAGTGTAATGGACGTACGAGTGATCAGAGGAGCTATGTTCGATTCTGATCACTACACGGTAGCAGCAAAGGTTCGCACAAGATTAAGTAGAACGAAAATCGTACGAAACCAGTCACAGAGAAAGCTAGACATCGGAAAGCAACAGAGGTAGCCACAGCCTATTCAAGGTTCTCTCGCATCTTTTGACACATAACCCACCCCCTTCCGAGAACGATCTTGATGCTCAGTGGAAACCCATTTCCGACTCTATAACAACTGCCGCAACAACCGTACTTGGTTTGGAAAAACCGCTTCGCAACAAACCATGGTACTATGAAGAGTGTCGCACTGCAAATGATGTAAAGAACGCTGCACGTATGGTAATGCTTCAATCAATTGCAACGCGAGCTGCGACTGAGCGGTATAGGGAAAAAATAAAGGCGTTAACCGTCTCTTTAGGCGTAAGAAACGGCAGTGGAGAAAGCGCGAGAGCGAGAAAATTGAGACATACAAAAGGAAGACCGAAGCCCAAAAATTCTACCAAAAAGTCAAAAACGGATGGACATGGTTCAGGGCCCCCCTTCTGTAAAGACAAGGACGGAAATCTCATCGCAGATGTGCAGAGCATGTTGGGAATATGGAGATATCATTTATCCGCTCTACTGGTATCTGAGATATCCAATGACGATGGGACAATCGATCACAATTTGGACGACGACGTCGATTGCCACCTCCTAACCAAGACGAGGCCAGAACAGCTATTGCCCGTCTTAAGTACTACAAAGCCGCGGGTGCCGATAGATTACCGGCGGAGATGTTTAAGTCTGGCGGCGATGAGCTGACAAGGTGCATGCATCAGCTCATTATCAAATTTTGTTTAAATGAATGTATGCCCGGCGATCGGAGTTTAAATGTACTATGTCCCATATTTAGAAAAGATGATCCGAGTCTCTGTGTCAACTAAGGTGGAATAAGCGTTTTATCAAACCAAAATATCAACGTTATAAATAACGTTACCAAAATTAAAAATGCCAATTTTTGTTCCTCTCAGATAAAAGTTAAGAGGATTCCGGTTAATCAACACGATATCTTCCAAAAACCACAACCGATTGTAATGTAGATTGGTATTGTAGTTTTGCAATTAAAATTTGTTGTACCTAAAACAAAAAATGGCTTCCCGTTACATCCCATGAAGGGATAGGGAAGAGCTTCTCACAACCAGTGAGCTGTGCGCTTTCTAGTTTTACACTCACTGACTGGGACCTGCAATTTTACACCAACTTAAAACGGTATTTTGAGAAGATTTTTCATGGCAAAATACTCCATAGTGTCGCCGTCACTAAGCGAGGTAAACACCGTCGAAAGAAATGTAAGATGGTCAGAGCAGGGATCGACCATTGCACCACCGACGGCCACACTTTCTGTACCTCCCATACAAAATTTTGTCAGATTTCTGGTTGATTGATAAATTGAAATTTTGTACTAGGCAATCTTTTGTCAAAAGCTACTGTGTAATTAAAAATAACCAACTCTACCACGCCCCTTTTCATATTTATACGTACGTCCAATTTAAATGTTGGACGGACAATTGCCTAGTATCTCCATAAACACAACATATCCGAATTAAATTGGGAATTAAAAAATAGTTTGCGCATTTACACTCTGCTACTGAAAGAGTCTGTATTGATTCTAGTGGCAAAAAGTGCTCTGCGGCTTAAAGAGTTGAAATGTTGAATCTAACCAACTAGATTTTGCCTAGTGGGGTCATACCTGACTCAACGGACTATGCTAATCCAGAGCCGAACTTCCCGAAAATCTTCCGAATACTCATAAAGCATGGAGCACACGGGAGGAACCACTCACCGTTTCAAGTTGTTGGCGTAAATATTTTTAAGGATGGATCTAAGATGGATAGTGAGGTGGGAGCTGAGGTATTCTCAACTTCAATGGGTGTAACACTATTATCCGGTCTGCCTGTTTTTGGCAGCAACTTCCAGTAACGAAATCACGCAATAGAAGAGAAGAGTGTAAAAATCTTTCTGTTCAGCTAAGCGGCCATAGTCACGGCGACACTATCGAGTATACAGCCATGAAAAAGCTTCTCAAAATACCGTTCGGAATCAGTGTAAAACTGTAGGTCCCAATCAGAGAGTGAGAACTGGAAAGCGCACAGCTCAGTGATTGTGAGAAGTTCTACCCTGTCCCTTCATGGGATGTAATCGGAAACCATTTATTTATTTATTAAGCGGCCATAAAGGCTCTATAGTCCCAAGAGAATCGATTGACACTGGTTCGACAATGCAGGAGTTTTCTAGATAAGATCGGCGCCACGAACAAATTTCCCTAGTGTGGATTCTGGGTCATAGCAGAAGAGAACGTGATGAAGGTTCTAGCGGAAATGCGGATAGACGAAGCGTAATTGGAAGCCCTATATGAGTGGTGGGTAATGTGGTTGATCACCACTTCCACCACGAGGTAGATAAAATCTAGAGAGAACTCACTACTTGCCACTTACCGTGGGGTATCCGTCCTAGATATGACGGTAAACGAACCGAGTTCCTGTTGACACTGAACAGTATTGCAATAGCCAAATTGACAGCTGTCATTGGGCGATTGGTGCACATGCTTAGTGTTGAGCATTTAGTTGACCCAAGTAAGCCCTCTTTTTAGGTCAGCTCAGCAGTATGAACTGGTTCGTTCAATTACTTCACCTAGTATCATTTAGTTCATTGTATCACTTCAGTTCAACAGGTCATATGAAATTGAGTTTAATTTGTCGTTTAAAGTTATTGCAAGTGAGAAGGAACTGCATAGCATACAATCTTTTTTCTGAAATGTTTTGGATATTGTGATACATTTTCATAATAAATCAGGATATTTAAGGCATTATTTGGTAAAAGCATACGCAGAGTTCAAAATTGATATGGGTCTCTAATTTTACACTTCCATTCCACAATGACTGTCACATTAGACAACGACTGTGCAAATTGGGTGAGACAAAGAGCATGAACTAGAAAATGACGGAGAGAACTGCACAACTGCAATAAAAAAAACCTGCTGAAACAAGTGAACTACTGAAACAAAAGAGCGGATTATTGTGAACTAGTTCATCAAGTTCACAATTGAACTAGTTTGTTCGTGAACTACACAACTCTACATACATATGCTGCGGACAATCGAATATAATGCAGGTGTTACTGTCGTAGTTGCGACGACGAGCTAATGGCGGACACCATCTCCTTCCACCTTTTGCAGAAAAAGTTTGACGGAATACCGGTCTGCTTCTGCTTCTAAAACACATTAACAGCATTCATTGGGTATAACCGGGTATCTTCAATATATTACTGTCATATTCTTGTACTGTCGGTGGTGCAATGGTAGTATGCGCGGCTCGTGTACATGAGAACGTGGGCTCGACTCCTGCTCTGACCACCTTACTTTTGTGACTACGGCGGCCTCCATTCTTAGTGACGGCGACACTGTCAAGTACTTAGCCATGAAAAAGCTTCTCAACCGTTCAGAACCGGTGTAAAACTGTAGGTGCCAATCAGTGAGTGTAAAACTAGAAAGTGAACAGCTCACTGGCTTGGGGTGTAATGGGTTTTTTCCCCATTTTATTTCAGGCTAACGTGGTACTTCAAAACGGCATCATTTCTACTTGCATGTGGAACTCGCAGACATTTTGACCTAACCTGCTTTTAATACATATGTCCGAATTTGCCACGCCCATTCGGATACATGAAGGTTTGTCGGCCCCAAAGAAATAAAGGGTGTTCAGTAAGATTGCACTTTTTAATTTTGGAGTAATTTTTTGTGCTCTACATATGCTGGTTCCATACATAACTCTGAAATTAGGCAGCTGTAACATATGTTTATTCCGATTATTAAACATGGAGCGCTTTACGAATGAACAACGCATTATAATTGTGAAAACTTATTACAAAAATTTTGGACAGATATGCTGAGACGGCTCGCAAACTTCGAAGAACTTTCAGCCGAGAAAGTGCACCTAATGTGCCAACCATTCGAAGAGTGGTCAAAAAAATTTTAGAAAGTGGGTCGGTTAAGGACGGTAAGACTCCTGCGAGTCAACGTATCGGTCTGTTTCTTGAAAACAATGCTGCTATAAACGAGAGTGTCGCCGAAAACCCGAAAACTCCAATTCGGCATCGTTCTCAACAACTTCAAATTTCAGGAAACACAACGCAGCGAATTTTTGACAAAAGACCTTCCCCTTCATGCGTATAAAACTCAGCAATTCGTTCAATGGGTAATGGAACGAAGTGAAGTCAATACCACTTTTTTTTAAAAAAGTCATCTTCTCCGATGAATGGCTTCGTGAATACACATAACTGTCGAATTTGGGGCTCAGAAAATCCTCATGCAATCCATGAGAAACATCTGCACCCACAACGAGCAACTGTCTGGTGCGGACTTTGGTGAGGCGGCATGATTGGGCCTCACTTTTTTGAAGATGGGGCCGAAATTGCAGTGGGCGTGAACCGAATTCGTTACAGGAAAATGATAACGGAGTTCTTGTAGCCTCAACTGGACGGCATGGATCTGGGCGACATGTGTTTTCAGCAAGACGGCACCATCTGCCTCACCACGCATGAAACAATTGATTTCCAACGATTTCCAGAACAAATTATTTTAAGTAATTCAGATGTCAAGTGGCCACCAAGATCATGCGATATAACGCCGTGCGATTTCTTTCATTTGGGTTTTGTGATATACCGGGTTTATGCGAATAAACCAGAAACAATTCCTGAGCTCAAATCCGAGAGCTGTGGGGGCCATTTGTCGGATATTTCATTCCCTACTTAATCGGAACATGTCTTCTCTACAATCCAATAAAAAAAATCACAACTATCTCAAAAATACGTGTTTTTATGTTAAAATGAAAATGTGCAGACTTACTGAGACACCATTTATAAACCGTTCTTAAGGGAACTCGCACCCAAGAGATGCCATAGAGTGAGGGTATATTTATGTCGGTTTACCTGACGGAAATATCTTTGTAAACATTGAACCCGTGAACAGACTCTGCTCACTTATCGCACCATCCATCTGATGATACTTGCAACTATTATAGTTAAAAATCAGGCATCGCAATCAACTATTGTGGACACGATGGAGGATTCCCATATTATTATAGTCGGATGGATGGAGTTAAAATCATAGTTTGCATTTTATGACATAAACGAATTGATACAGAAAATCTGGGATATTATATGTGCACGAAAATGTTTGAATCAACTATTGTGGACACGATGGAGGATTCCCATATTATTATAGTCGGATGGATGGAGTTAAAATCATAGTTTGCATTTTATGACATAAACGAATTGATATAGAAAATCTGGGATATCATATGTGCACAAAAAGGTTGGATTTTGTCGTACTGTGTAATGAAAGATCAAGGGCATAACTGTGTATGACGATAATCGTCCGTAAGGTACTGCTACGTCGATAATGACAGTTCGTCTCCATTTAAAATTCATGAGTTCATAAAACGGCACTACCGACAAAACGATATTGAATTCGATATCGTTTCTTACATAATTAACCCCCAGGAAATTAATACGGATGGATGAAAGTAATACGACTGCCGTTTCTTTTGTTCATTACGATCATTTGGCCCTTACGGTCAAAGTGCACCGCCACTTAAGATCAAATTGAAATCTTCATATCTCCGAAATTATTTCGTAAAATATGTCACGATCATCTCGCGTATAGGGGTCAATATAATTTATGCCGGCTACTCTCAGTGTATGTCCACTTGTACTAACAATACTAAATAATTTTGTTAGGATGTTCAAACAAAAACATTTTTTATGATTATTCGAATGAAAATAATAATAAAAATCTTCACAGCTGAAAACAAAATTTCAAATGGTATTTGAATAATTATGCAAAGGCCACAAGTTACCCGTAGATATGCAAGTACCATATACTCGTATATAATGTACTGGTGAACACATGAGTACACGAGCACATAAACATATGAGTTTGCACATGTACTTAAGACCCGGCTACGCTGGCTGGAGTACGTACTCGTACGTACATACGTACGTCTGAGTTAGGTTTGGCCATTGGAAGTCACTGGTTTTTGTATTTGTTTTGATGTTTTATAAATACAACTCTCGTACATATGCAATTTTGCAATGTTTGAAGAGTGAAAAAGTCAGCTAAATGCAAACAAAAACTTGTTTATTGCACTTTACAACAGGCAGTTGATGCAAAAAACAAGCAGCAGCAGCAACACAATCTATAATGATTTGTACATAAATGGATTTTATTGTTGTCACTTAAATATTTAAACAATTTACGAATACACAGACCTGCTGTAAAATATTAGCATATGACGATGGGAAAATTTGAGGAAGTGAATTAACCTAATATCTTGGGTATTAAAAGGGTCCTTGTGTATTATAGGCAGGCGTCGCCAACACACGCGTGCGAGCATAGAAAATCCCTCCCTCACTGTGCTCAAAATAGTGATGAAGCAATTCATTAATTTTGGCCATCGCCATACTGGTTGTGTGAACTGGAGCATTGTCTTGATGAAACAACACTTTCTTTGTTAGCCAAATGCGATTTCCCACAATTTCATCACTTAAACGCTGCAATAATTTGACATAATATTCGCCGTTGATGGGTTTTCCTTTGTGAAGATAATCAATAAAAATTATCCCATCCGCATCCCAAAAAAACAGACGCCATGACCTTGCCTACAGATGGAACCATCTTAGCCTTCTGTGTGGACACGATTCTCCCATTCCAATCCACTGCTTTGACCCATCCTTTGTCTCACGTGTGAAGTGATGGACCCATGTCTCATCCATGGCTATAAATCGACGCAAAAATTCGGCTTTATTGCGGTGAAACATCGCCAAACCCTCTACTGAAATATCTTCACTACGCTGTTTTTTCTCTATTGAAAGCAAACGCGGCACCCATCTTGCACACAGCTTTCTCATCTTCAAATCTTCGAGCAATATACGATGTATAGTACTTTTTGCAATGCCTATCGTTTCAGCTAGATCACGCACCTTCAGCCGACGATCATCCAATACAATTTTGTGGAATTTCTTAACCATGACTGGCGTGGACACCTCAATTGGTCGACCACTACGGTGTCCGTCTTGGCAGCTCCTACGGCCTCGTTTAAGCTCTGTTACCCAATAGTTTACAGTCGATAACAAAGGAGCAGACTCCCCCAGAGTAAAGTCATGCTAGGCTTTAATATTGTTTGGAATGAGACCTTTCAAATGGAAATATTGAATAACATATCGATAACCAATTATTTTCATGGTTACAAATTCACTGAGATCGTTTACTTTTCATTGCTCAAATAAAAATACTAAACAATCTGGCGAATTGAAACTTAAAACAAATGTTTTACAATGTTGCGACTTTTCAGCAAACTAATTTTGATGTGTTAACATTAATAGGCACGGGTAAGGGCAATCTATCAAAGCGAACACATGCAAACAACACACAGCGTTAGCATCACATACGTGGTTTTTGTACAACAATTGTCTCTGCCTGAAAATTAGTATGATGGTATTGATGTAGCGGCAGCGAACAAACAAGGAGGCCGTCGTCACCAAAGAGTATTGAATAGTATAGAGAACTGAATATGACTCAAAAGCACTGGCGACATCTTGCGAATGATTCAAAACGTATTACTCTCTTTTTGTCATAAATTGGTCCATTCATAAATTTGATGTGAAACATTGCTGCATTTTGAAATATTTATGCTTTTTGTATTGTTTTATGTTATAACATTGTCGAAATGGTGCATTTATATTGAAATATTCTGTAAAGAGTATAAGACTCGTTTATGCTCTTTTACCCAGACTCTCTACATGAGAGCGGACAAAGAGTGCAATAATTTCTCTATACTATTCAATACTTTTCGTCGTCGCTCTGTTTACGACAAAACAAAAACAATTATTTCAGTGAGGTAAATATTGCTTTTTATTCAGTTGTATGCCAGCATTCAAACAAGCAGGTCGTCGGCGCTCTATTTATGGCAAAACAAAAACAATTATTTCAGGGAGCTAAATAGTGCTTTATTTATTTTAACAATATTACATCTAATGTTAAAGCAGATGTAAGAAAAAAGAAAGTGCAATAGCGAAAGAGCCTTCAGCAAAAAAAAACTATTCTTTTTTTTATTTTTCAATGTAACATTTACTAATGTGTTCATAAAAATCGAACAGGTGCCGTGTAACAAAAAGGTGTTAACATATCGCCAGTGAGTTCCAACACTCATTGATTTTTTTCAAACATCTATACGTCAGGTCGGCTAGTTTTGGGACCGCACTCGTACCATGGTGCTTTGGTGGATTAAACTGCATCAAAAAAAGTACAATTGTATCCAGTTTTCCATGCATGTTCCGAAGTATTACACTGTGAGTAATTTTTTAACTCATGGAAATATAACCATATAAGGACACCACTACGTGATAAAAGACCAAATAAAAAAAGACCAAGTCTCCCAGTTTTGCCCAAAGTCATGCACTTTTTTATGGGCCCTTAAAGATTTGTGTCCTGGGAGTCATTTTGCAAAAAAGTGATCATTTTGTCACGCTCATATCTTGCAATTCGTTCAGAATTTTGATTTACTCTCTGAGGGAGAGTTTTAGCGCTTGTCATAAAGAATAAAAATTGCCATCATATAAAATCAAAAAAACTTTATCTTCAAGGTCAAAATCGAACCCTAGGAACCCCTGATTTCCTAGGAAGTTCATATGTTCTAGAAAGCTGTTTACTGAGATCTTAGGTACATTCTTGTAGTTCATTGTTTCCTTGAATTTTGAACGGTTTGCTACCTATGGCCCTGAACAGGGGGAAAAAGGTAAAAAAAATCGAATTTTTAAAAGTTTTGTGCGATTATGATGTTGAAGATGAAGTTTTTTTGATTTTATATCTTCACAATTTTTATTCTTTATGGCAAGAGGTACAGCTTTCGCTCAGAAAGTAAATCAAAATTCCGAACGGTTTGCAAGATATAAGCCTGACAAAATGATCACTTTTTTGCAAAAATTACACCGAGGCCCCAAATCTTTGGAGGCCCATAAAAAAAGTGCATGAAAACTGGGAGACACGGGTCTTTTTTTTTTGTCTTTTATCACGTAGTGTTGTCCGTATATGGTTATATTTTTTCGTGTTGCACTGTGTTATTTTACAGAAATGTAGGCCTTAATTATATTAGTATTAATAGGAATTATTTGTACTGTAGGTATGGTGTGTATATACCATTGAGGGTTGCTTATTTGTGTTGCACATTTCGTAAGTGTGCTCCACTACTTTGCGTCTACTCCGTGTGTAGAGTTTCTTCGTTCATCTAATTCTTGTATTTTGTGTTCATTCAGAACTCAAGAGAAGTTAAAACTTGTTTCTCCAACTGGCTCCAACTTCACCTGTTCTCCTCCAGTTGGTTACAGCTTTTCCCTTCCAGTTGGTAACACCAAGCACTCGCCTTCAATATTCCACATGGTCTTTCCAGCAAAGTCTTGGTCATCCTATCATTCGATATCCTTCAAGTACGTCGTCGAATACCTTTCGCAATGCTTCATTCTGATCCATTCTACTGACATGGCCTAGCCAGAGCAGACGCGCTATTTGAATACATATAACTACGTCGATGTCGGAATACAGATAATACAGCTCGTGGTTCATCCGTTCTCTCAAAGACTCCCAGTGATGTTTCATCGGCATGCGATATGACCCAGGATTCCTGGCCATAAAGTAAGGCAGGTTGTATGAGAGTCTGATATAGTTGCATCTTCGTTTCTCGAAAGAGAGTCTTATCACTGAAGTGCTTGCATAGCCCTAAATAACACCTTTTTGCAAGCACAATTCTCTGTTGACGGCAGATCCGGGGTAAATAAATTCCTCCACTAACTCGAAATTAAGGGGCATTCAAATCCCATCTATATCAGGAGGGATGACGGGACATAGTCAAATATCTCAGCTGAATCGCTAAAGATACTCTTGAAAACACACTGCCCGGGCTGCCAGGACACACCCAGGGAGGTGCGAACATTATCAACCCAATACTCATATACTAGCGGTACAGAGGATATAATCAGTACAGACAGGATATCCTGGCCTATCAATAGCTTCTCACCATATAAATCTCCGGGCTCAGATGGTATTATACCAAAAATTCTGCAAAGCTCGGAGCTTATAATTAAGCCATGTCTCTGTATCAAATTCCAATCTTGGCTGACTCTTAACTACTTACAAAGGAGTTGGAGCCAGGTAAGAGTGGTTTCCATTCCCAATTTGGGGAGCCGGAGCCATGAGAGTTCAAAGGCCTTCATACCGATCAGTCTCTCATCGTTCCTTCTGAAAACGCCTTAAAGGATAATTGACGTATACATCCGCACAAAAATGTATCGATCGCCCAAAATATCATGAAGCCAACATGCATATCTGAAAGGCCGCTCAACCGATACAGCCCTGCACGAAGTCATCAGAACTATTCAGAGGTCCATAGAACACAACGAATTTACCCTCGCGGCCTTTTTGGATATAGTGGGTGCATTAAATAATGTGAGCTCAGCGGCTATAGAAGAATCACTGGAGGATCTAGGCGTAGAACCATTCCTAAAGAGTTGGATAGTTACAATGCTACAGAGCAGAATTATCAACGCCTCTATGGGAAACAGCGAGTCATCAAAGCGAGTGAATAGGGGAACTCCTCAGGGTGGAGTCATCTCTCCTCTACTTTGGTTACTCGTGATCGACAAAATGCTACTGAAACTGGACTATATGAGGATCAAAACCATGGCTTATGCGGATGACGTGGTGTTAATGGTGTCTGGTTTGCTCTCATCCGTGTTGAGCGAAATCATGAATGGGGCCTTGAAATGACTTAACGACTGTGCCACTGGGAGTGGTCTTGGAGTGAATCCAGGGAAAACTGAGGTCATGCTTTTTACTATGAAGACCAAGATACCAACGTCTAATCCTCCTCGGCTAAGTGCAATAGAGATTCCACTATCATCTCACGCCCAGTACTTGGGCGTTATTCTAGACCCTAAACTATCCTGAAAGCGTAACATAGAGCACCGCGCACAAAGAGCATCCATTGCGTACTACGCTTGTCGGAAAATGTTCGGAAGCCGATGGGGTCTCCGACCGAGAATGGTGCTAATCAGACCTATACTCTCCTCCGGAGCAATGGTATGGTGGACTGTAGCGGGAGAGAGTCCACCATAAAACTGTTGTATAAAGTACAGAGATCAGCTTGTATCGGCATAACAGGGGCAATGAGGACGTGTCCAGCTGAAGCTCTTAATGCAATGATTCATATTATACCAATTAACCTTCACATAAAGCTAGTGTGGCCAGGAGTACTACCCTACTAAATGCTCTTGGAATCTGGAAGAGCAAAGCATATGGACATGCGAAAATACTACAAATAATTCCAAGACAACTCAATATAACCACCGATTACTGCACCCCATCATTGACGTTCATTATCCTATTCGATGTCAGGTTTCCCAGAAGAATAGTGTGGGATAAAGGAGAAACACTAACAAGTTGTTACGCCAAAGTATTTACTGACGGATCCAAAATGGAATGAGGAACCGGCTCGGTTGTTTCCTCCGAAGAAGCAGGCCTCAATTTATCATTCAAACTCCCAGACAAGTGCAGCGTTTTCCAAGCGGATATAGTGACCATCAAAAAAGCCTGCGCCGAACTTATACTACAACGGAGAACAGAGGGCATTGGAATATTTGTTGATACCCAGGCGGCTCTCCTATCACTTAAATCTAACAACACTGCATCTAAACTCGTTAGTGAATGTAGGGAAAAACTTGTCGATCTAGATCGGCTGGCCAACGTGGCTCTTACTTGGATACCAGGCCACAAGGGTCTCCTAGGGTACGAAAGGGCAGACGAACTAGCCACGTGCCACACATCCTGAAACACATGGCCAGAATATCACATTCACCGGAGTAACTCCCTGATTAGCCAAAATCGGGGGAACATATCGAGGATAATTGCCGTGCTGACCGGGCACTGGCCAATCGGTAATCACGCAAGACTGCTGAAGCTTCCATATTATGCGGCTGAAGCGGCTGTGCCTGCGAAGACGCAGAAGAGGAGGAGACGGTCGAACATCTCCTCTGCAGTTGTCCGCCTCTAATGAATAGACGCCTAAAGACTATAGGTTGTCCGTTCCTGCGTAACCTCACTGAGATACACGAGATAGATCTCGGAGATCTAATGAGGTATCTCCGATTAACAGGATGGCTTATAGACACGGTACATTAGACTGTCCGGAGTGAAGTGGTATGCAAAACGGTGTCTCCTGACACTAATTGATGCTAAATAGTATCTTTAGCACCTACGTAAACCAACCAACCAACCTAGAATTTATAACGGTTATCAACGTCCACCCTTTTATCCAATCGGGTGGTTATTCTACTTGTCGAAACCATTAATTTTGTATTGTCCTCGTTGAGAGCCAAACCCACTTTTGCCGGTTCCTTCTCAGTTTTCGAAAACACTGCCGTAACTTTTCGACGGCGACACTCTCAAGCAATAAGCCATGAGAAAGCTTCTCAAACAATCGTTCGGAGCCGTTGTAAAACTGTAGGTCACATTCAGTGAGTGAAAACTGGAAAGCGCATAGCTCAGTGACTGTGAGAAGCTCTTCCCTATCCCTTCATAGGATGTAATGGAAAAATATTTATTTTATTTAACTTCTCGAAGATTTCGCCCAATGATGTCTAAATGTGACTTTTGCTGCTGATGGTTTTATTCGTGTTGACTGAAGCATTTCCCACAATGATCTCAATTAATATGTTGAAGAGATCGCATGAGAGGGTGTCGCCTTTACTGAGACATCACCTCGTACAAAATGCTACGGAGAGATCTTTACCAATCTTTAGTAATGATTTCGTCTTGGTAAGTGTCATTCTACAAAGGTACGTCAGCTTAATAGGAATACCAAGCTCCGCCATAGCTTGGTACAGTTTTCTCCATATTGGGCTATCGAAGGCGGGCTTATAATCTACAAAGATGTGGTAGGTTTCGATTTGTTTTCCTTGAGTTTTCTCCAGAATTTGTAGTCCAAAATTACTTTCTAGCCCAAAATTATAAGGTCCGATCAGGTTTTAGTATTCTCATTTTATTTATGTTGCTATATAAGAAAAAACAATCAAGGCAGTTAACTTGTATTGCTATTTCGAATATAAATCAACTCAGATTCTATGCCGCCTATTTAGCAACAGAAAAATTCCCCGCTTTCCAATAAATCACAATCCAACACCAGTTCTATACATTTCTTGCAATTTCCTACATTCAAATACCGCAATTTCTTGTTCTTCCTCCCTCCAAGCCATTGCAGTACCATGTGTATTATTATTATTTTAAATTAAACGGTGATACTAAATCGAATTGGTGTTGAGTGGCTTCTTCTGTTTATATGTTTCGGTAATTTTTTGGTAATCAAAAATTAAAAACGTAAAACTCGTTTATCGTGGCCCACGGCAGTATTGATTTGTTACTTAATTTAGACAGGGCTTAATTAAAATCCGCGAAAAATACATTATTTCAAAACACCAAGCGGTATAGTACTTTCATTTAAATAAAGATTCGGGTTTTGTTGTTGATTTTAGTTTATTTTTAATTTTAATTTATTTAAGCCACGCGGAGATCAAGACCATTATGACAAACGCTTTGGTGGCCTAAGCGTGATTTCAAATCAGTTGCACTTGCTATATAACCGAGTTTGAGTGGTACCAGTGTAGGCACAGTGAATTGATTCCATGCAAGAACTGGGCAAAATAGAAGAAACTGTAGCAGGAAGTTGAAAAATTTGGTCCAAATCTGATATTAGAATATTAATGTTAGTTTTACTGAATATAGAACGAACATCACGTGAAGGAATTTAATCACGATAAATTCATGTCGCTTGCACAACGCTAGTACATGTATAAATAGTACAATACATTCCAGTAATAAAAAATCGAATGGTTTCTAAAGGAATTGCTTTCTCCGTAATTCCAAAGATGCATAATATGTAAAGGGTTTTTCAACAGAGACGCTACAAAAGTAAATCGATAGGGACAGCAAACGACGCCATATTTTTTAAAACAAAACCGGTTTCAGATACCAATGAAATTCTTTATTCCTGTGAAAGTACGTTCGATGCCATTATGTATGGAACTCGATTTCTTTTGCATGGCCACCACGGGCACGCTTGCAGAAGTCCAGACGCTGAACCCAATTTTCTACGGTTTTCAAGCATAAATCGGCCGATACTGCTGCAATTTCACGTTCGATATTCGTACGAAGTTCATCAATCGTCGCTGGCTTGTTGGCATAGACTTGACGTAGCCCCACAGGAAATAATCTAACGGCGTCAAATCGCACGACCGAGGCGACCAAACGACTGGGCCATTTCGTGAGATAACACGTTCACCAATCTTGGTTTCCAATAAATTGATTGTGGCATTCGTGGTGTGGCTTGTGGCGCCGTCCTGCTGGAGTCAAGTCCATATTATCCAATTGGGGCCAAAAATATTCGATTATCATTGAACGGTAGCGATTCGCATTCACAGTAATGTGCCGGTCTTGATCATCACGGATGAGTACGGCCCAATTTTTAGTAATTTCGGGATGCAATGATGACTCATGGATTACGTGTGGATTGCTGTCTGACCAATAACGCATATTTTGCTTATTGACGAAGCCATTCAGCCAGAAATGAGCCTCATCGCTGAAGATGATTTTCCGATGAAAATCCGAATCATTTTCAAGTTGTTGCTCAGCCCAATTCACGAACATAAAACGCTTATGGTGGTCAAGCGGCTTCAGTTCTTGCATCAATTTGATCTTGTAAGTATGTAGGCCAAGATCTTTTCGCAAAATTCGCCACAACCACGTCACAGAGATGGCCAACGCTTGAGAACGACGTGTGAGAGACACATTTGGGCTTGCTTGAACTGAAGCCTCAGCGGCAGCAATATTCTCGACACTACGGGCTCTTCTTTGTCTCACTGGCACGGGAACATTTTGTACTGTGCCTGTGGATTCAAATTTTTCCACTAGACGCTCAATTGTTGATCTGGTAGGACGATTATGACGACCATAAATTGGACGTAGCGCTCTTAAAGTTGAGGCCACTGACTCCAAATTTCGGTAGTAAATTTTAATAATTTCGACTCGTTATTGGCTCGTATATCTTACCATGATGAAATGGCAAACCTTACTGAAGAGAAATGTCAAAAGAGGGGGGAAAAATATGGCGTCGTTTGCTGTCCCTATCGATTTAATTTTGTAGCGTCTCAAAATTCTAAAATTCAAAAAGACGTAACAACATTTTCATTACTTTTCAGGGGGGGGGGGGGGGAGCAAAAAATAGTACGATATAGAATCGGAATTTTGTGAATAAAATTGTAATTTTTCATCGTAGATGTATATGCAGTTTAGTCAATTGTAAATAAAGGTACATCGACATTTTATAAAAAATTACAGTTCAAAGAAAAAACGTGGATTTATCAAAAACTGCATCTGTTTAATCCTTTTAATAAAATCGTTGATTTTGAACTAAGGTGTTCAAAACTTTGTCAAATCATGTATTTTAGTCAAACATATCGTAAGCAATCAGAAAGAAAATTTTGGAATTTTGTTGTTAAATTTTAGGTGACGATATGGAGTTCTGGAATCGAGTTATTTTCACAGACGAAAGCAAATATAACATATATGGTCACGATGGACGATTAAAAACATGGCGAAAGACGAACGAAGAATTCAGAGACAAAAATCGAAAGTGCTTGTATGGGGTTGTATGAGCGCAGGTGGTACCGGATCTTTGCAAATAATTGATGGCATAATGGAACATAAGAAACATATAGATATTTTAAAAACTCATCTCCAATTATATATTTACCCAAGATAATGATCCAAAGCACACTGTTTACAACACAAAGATGTGGCTACTATACTAATACTCCCAAATGGATGGAAACACCTCCTCAATCGCCAGACATAAACACCAATGAAAATTTATGGAATCACCTCGAGACAAATATCAGAGAAAGAGATATTAGGACCAGACATAATTTATTCAGCGCTTTAGAGGAAGAGTGGGGACGAATTCCGACTGAGGTGACCCAAAATCTTGTTAATTCTATTCCTAGACGATTAGAGGCAATAATTAAGAACACAGGATCACTAACCAAATATTAATTTCACTATTCTAAGTAGTTTCTGTGGAGAAATCGTACATGAGCACTTACATGTTGGAGCTTAAAATAAGAAATCTTATTGTTTTTGTTGTTATTATATTAATTTTAAATTCAATGTACATACATTTTATTTTTCTATAAAATCACAGTATACACTGTGATGAATAAAAATCAATCGTTCATTTTGGTTTAAATGTTAAAAAATTTTGTTCTAATTAGTTTAAATATTTAATGGGAAAGTGAGCACTCATTTATTGGAGTGACGTATATCGTCACCTAAAATGGAAAAGGCCGTAACTACACGTTTTAATTTTTTACAGGAGCAGGAATAAACGTTTTAAATTAAAGACTACTTAAAACTTAATATCCAAATTTTTGATTCAGGCTTAGAAAACATAGATGGATTTGTTTCTGAAAAACTAATTAATGGAAAAAAGGTAGTTTTTAGGAAATATTTATAACGTTTTTTCCGTCTCCTGTAAAAAACTAAAAAGTGTAGTTACGGCCTTTTGCATTTTAGGTGACGATATATGCATATAAATTCACATCTTTATTGGCATTAATCAAATAGTGTATCAAGATGTATGAATTTTCACTTCTCATTCGCCCTTAGCGCCAAATTATCGTAAGCGACAAAGTAAAAATTTTGCAAAAGGTGTTTGTTTGATAGCACAGTGCAACGCGAAAAAATATAACCATATACGGACACCACTACGTGATAAAAGACCAAAAAAAAAAGACCCGTGTCTCCCAGTTTTGCCCAAAGTCATGCACTTTTTTATGGGCCCCCAAAGATTTAGGGCCTCAACAAATATTAAATATTAAAGCCGGTCTAGATTCTACACGCTGAAAAATTTGTCTTTTTTTGTTTTTTGAATGCAAATACGACATGATTATAGCCTGTCGCAAATATAATGTACTTGCATCCAAATATATTGTGTTTGCTATTCAATATAACATGTTTGGGACACAACGATTAATAGGTTATAATATATATATTTGTGACCCAAATGTGGATTTGTTTATATCAAACTGGTGAACACACAATTGTCTGTCACAATACAGAAACAAAAAGCCGGAGATCTTCAATTCACGAAAACATGTACATGGTTCCCGCAATATGTTGCTGGGGCCAATATTTTTCAGCGTCTACTCTGGGGGAGTCTGCTCCTTCGTTTAAGTCTGTAAAATATTGGGTAGCAGAGCTTAATCGAGGCCGTACCATACGAGCTGCCTGTCACGACGAACACCGTAGTGGTCGACCAACCAGACACGGTCAAGAAAATCCCCAAAATGGTATTGGATGATCGTCGGCTTAGGGGGCGTGAACTAGCTGAAATTATAGGCATTTCATGATATACTTATACATCGTGTCTAAACTAACATTTAGATACACATACATGTTTTGAAAATATGATTTTAAAGTGCTATTATTTTATGAATTGTACTTTAAATTGTACTTAAAATGCCATCATTGACTTTTTCTTAAATTGTTATACAAATGAATTCTATATGCGCAAACTATTATTCAAAATGAATTGTACTTAAAATTACCACACTATGGTGAATTAACGTCAAATCCATAACTGCTAGAATGAAGTTATATTCGATCCTGAATATTGTTAAATTATTACTTTCTCAGCTGCATTCTTAAGGTTGGATTCCCCTGTGTTCCAGCAGCAGCGTCAATACAGTCCACTCCGCTCAAACATATTAAGCCACAGTAAAGTGTACACATCGTATATAGACCGACGATTTGAAGATGAGAAAGCTGTGCGCAAGATGGATGCCGCTCGTGCTTTCAATAGAACAAAAACAGCGTAATGAAGATGTTTCAGTAGAGTGTTTGGCGATGTTTCACCGCAATGAATTTTTGCGTGGATTTATATCCATTGATGAGACATGGGTCCACCACTTCACACCTGAGACAAAAGAACAGTCAAAGAAGAAGGAGAAGACGGTTCCATCTGCTGGGAAGGTCATGGCGTTTGCTTTTTGAGATGCTTATGGGAGAATTTTTATTGATTATCTTCAGAAAGAAAAAACCATCAACCGCGAATATTATGCTAATTTATTGCAGCGTTTAAGTGATGAAATTGTTGAAAAGTAGCAGCATTTGGCGAAAACCAAAGTATTGTTTCATCAAGACAATGCTCCAGTTCACACATCCTCTATTGTAAAGGCCACAATTATTTAATTAAAGTTCGAATTAATTCATCACGCACCTTATTTGCCAGATTTAGCTCCATCGGACTAGTTTCTATTTCCAAACTTGAAGAAATGGCTCGATGGTAAAAGATTTGCCAACAATGAAGAGGTGAAATCTGCGGTTGATGGCTATTTTATGGAGTTTGGCAGTTCCGACTATAAACAGGGTATCGAAGCTATTGAATATGGCTGGAAAGAGTGTATCGAGCTAAAAAGAGATTATGTTGAAAAATCAGAAAATATTTCCCTCCTTTTTTGTGTATTCTTTGTTAGGTCGGCTAGTTTTGGGACGGCCCTCGTAGAATAACTTTCTAAGCTGATTTTGCTATGTCCGTCTGTCTATATGTGCGCATATTCCTGTGATCAATCGGACAAATATCAACCCAAGTCAAAGAAATTTGGCGCATTGGGTTTGCTTGGGTCAGTGACGAACGCTATTGTGAATGGGTGATATCAGTTCTTGTATTCATATAGCTTCAGTATAAATGAACTTACAGCTTGGTACTGCCCAGCGGACCAAAACTTCGTATACGATATCGCATACGAGAGTTACGCGAAACTTTTGCGGGTAAAACTCTCGAAAACAGATCCGAAAACGATCGGAAAATGAATCATCAGTCGCTCAGTTTGTGGCAGTAAAAGTTTCGTTTACGATGTCTTGCAAGAGATTCGTTTGCGAGACTTTTGCAATATCTTTTGCGAGAACAACACGAAAAATAAAACAAAATGCAATAGCCAAAACTTTGTTGTTGTGTCGTGTGCCTGCACGTGTGTGCCTCTGTTTGGCGCACGACACAACGACAACAATGTTTCTCTCTTTTCGTCCGTTTAGCACCCGTTTTTAAACCACTTTGCGAATATTTGGGCGAGTTTAATTTCTCCCCCGGTTTTGGTCCGGTAAATACTCGCTTCTGAGCCCGTTTGCGAGCATTTAGCGTAACACTCGCTAAGGCTCGGTTTTTTGCCCGCTGGGTGTGGACTCTGGATATTAAGAATTAGAGGTGTGTGCGTGAGAGGGTTTTCAATCAAGATAACGCACACTCACGAGATAAAAACAAATGTGACTCATGACAATTTGCAATTCAGATCTTCAATGTCTTACGGTAGGTTATCATATCGTATTGACCAGAATACCAGGTAGGGTAAAGAAACTACAAATTTGAGCCGAGGTGTTGTTTTTGCGTGCGTTATCTAGACTTCATGTAATTAGGGATACGACTTTTAAATTTCTTTTTAAAGAATTAGAAATACATCGCCGTGCGTTATGAGAAATGCCACAATAATATACAAAAAGGTATTCTTGGTTAATTTGGTGAGAAACTCCTTCCCCAAGAATAATTCCCGCTCTTTTTCTTGAAACTGATTCAGTTTAATCGAATTATTAAATGGTGAAAGTTTTAGAAAATTCCACCAACTCTAAAATGTACAAATAAGTCTGTTTTCGGAATAATTGAGATTTCAAGATTGTAAATTTTTTTACTACAAATATATTTAGAAGAAACATAAGACCATTCTAACTAGAACTGTATTTTAGAAACCGGTTTCAGTACCCGGTTTTAAAGACCGGTTCCAAAACCCGGGTTAATTGACTATAATCGGATATAAACCTGTTTATTTGAACATGTTCTCAAATTTCGAAGCCGGTATCTAAAATCAGATGGCCCTGGCCGCCTTGTACATTAGTACGTGGGTTCGATCCCACGGGCTCGTCGCTTAGTGATGGCGACACTATCGAGTACTTAGCTTCTCAAAAAAAAACAGTTCGGAACCGGTGTACAAACTGTAGGTCCCAATCAGTGAGTTCAAAACTAGAAAGCGCACTGATTGTGAGAAGCTCTCCCCAATCCCTTCATGGGATGTCATGGGAAACCATTTATTAAAATATTTATATCTAATTTTGAAGCAATGGTTTTAAAACAAAAATTATGTTCATCAGACTCAGCAGATCAATGCGCATCGTGAAGTATGTTTTTTACCCTGCTAAAGCTAATTATGGCCGTCGGTGGTGCAATGGTTAGTGTGCGCGGCTCTTGTACATGAGATCCTGGGTTCGAACCCGGCTCTGACCACCTTCAAATTTTCTTTCGGCGGCGGTCACCTCCCATAGTGACGGCGACACTATCGAGTATCTACCCATGAAAAAGCTTCTCAAATTACCGTTCGGAATCGGGGTAAAACTGTAGGTCCCAATCAGTGAGTGAAAACTGGAAAGCGCACAGCTCAGTGATTGTGAGAAGTTCTCCCCAGTCCCTTCATGGGATGTAATGGGAAACCATTTATTTATTTTAAAGCTAATTATAGCTTAATTTTTATGGGGCAGCTAAGCGATATTAAGCGTCATTTCAATTTCCCATTTAAATTCCTACTTGAGCAATGACGATGTTGCCACATGTTCAATTTCAAAAAAATAATACAAAAAGTTATCTTAGATTCATTTTGTTATCATTTCTTGTGAATGAAAATGTTATCAAGGAGAGACCCAAAAGCATAAGTTTGCAAAATGGCTTACATTTGGAAAGTTTTTTTTTAAAGTTCATTTAAATTATTTTATTTAATGGAAACTACGAAAATTTTTATATCTCTAAATTTTAAGGATCGATTTTTATTTTCGATTGAAAACGTGGTAAATGCTAAAGGGCCCTTAGACCTGTGCATAACTTGCTCGACTTCAAGTTGATATCAACTTCGATTATTTTCACATCAACTTAGATTTTGCCCTTACACTCTCAAACTAGTTGAGGAAACTTTATTTTCTTGTCTGATTTCGAAATGAAATGAATTTATTTATGTACTTTAAATATTTATAAATAACACTACAAAAATCATAATTATTTCGAATATATTTTTCCGACAATGTTTAAGTTTTTTTTTTTTGTTCATTTATTTACTTTTTGCCGCTAATGTTGCTTCATGAACGTTTCTCTTCGAAAAGCGTATGAAAGTTGATGCAACTTCCCCTTACACTGACGGATAAGCAACCCTCGTAGAAGACAACCAAAAAGTCGATGCGATTCACTCAACCGCACATGTCTCTCGCCTGATATCTTGATTATTTCATACTTTTTACATACTTTATGAAATTTTATTAAAATATGGTTGGAATTTCTATAGTTAGATATAATAACATTATCAAAAAACTGCTCGTCTACTGAAATATTCAACGAAGAGAGTAAGAGAGAGAGTAGATAGTGGTTAAGGTTTCGCTCGTTTTGTTTGAAAAAAGAAATTTTGACTGTCTACTTGTACATAGTTTTTTGTAATAGTAAGGGGTTGTTTCTCTGTGCGCAACGTATATGATGGCTAAGTGGATGGAAGTGCGGTCTTGCAGGTGACTGGGTTCAACAACATTTAAGGGAAAGCACCAGTACTAAAACTAATTTGTAAATAAAATGCAATAAAATTCTTCTATTAATGAGGGTCACTTCCATCCAAAATAAATCCTATTCAGTGAAATATAATTCCTTTGCTTTAAAGGAATAATTTGCTTGGGGAAAAAATGTTTCGTTTCTCGTAAAAACCAAACAGTTTGAGGTATGCGAACGAACAGTTAATGGTTACGCATCTGATGATGAACTTGAGTTGGAAAATAGTGCTTCCAGTGAGTGCTAAATAATAAAAATAAAGATAATAAAAAACCAGATAATCCCTTCTAGGCATCACCCCCACAAAAATGTTATTACAAAGAATAAACGTTTGTTACAAAAAAATCTCGTTTTCCCTTTAATAAAACAGGTTATTTTCTTTATTTTTACTTTTACAGTACAAACTTAATAGGTTTCAGTCTTTACTTAATAACACTATTGCCGACGATGTATACCTTTAGCCGTTTGAAATGTGACTGACCTCAGTTTTGCTACAAATCGACTATTTACTCGTATACCACTTCAGGCGTTTCCAGAACCATCCCATAGTAAAGTTGTCAGTTCTCGATTGTGTTTGACAGATCGTTATCAACTTATTGATTGACTTATTGAAACTGTTCTTGCAAAATCATCAAACATTCGTGGTGAGTTGGTATGAGGTAGTGTTTCAACTTGCAACTACTGCATACTTTTAGGTGTAATTATCATTAATCATTCGAAATGCTACATCCACCACAAACAGTTTGTTGATATTCCACTGTTATTTTGGCAAAAATTTAGGTTAAGACAATACATATTCACATTTCACATTTTACATTTATTTAAAAAATATTAATTTGGACATGTTTGGTTCCCACGAACCTATTAGGTTTCCCTGCATGAGCATTTATTGTAACAATATTTTACATTTCCAGAACCATACCTCTGCTTTTATGTCAATACGTCAATATCTGAGCTTATGTTCAAATTTGTAGTGTTTTTCCATGTGGCGATTGATTCACTGTGCGACGTTGCCATTACGCAACAGTTAAACGTTTTGACGGCTAAAACAAGTCTTCCGTTTTTATGACAAAAAATTCCACACAAAAACCCCAAAACGAATCGAATTCATATTTTGTGGTTATTAATAAAGTAATTAATTAATTAAAATCACTTAAGAAGCTACCTAATAGGATTGATTTGAATACAAAAAATCTGATAACTTAAATTACGTTTCAGTCAATAAAGAGCACGCAATTATAGAAATTGCGCCATGGCAGGACGTTGCATGCGCCACAAAGCCAAAGTCTGGGACAAGCGACATACTCAGATGTTATGACAGAACGCATCTCCTCTTGATATCCCTACAGTAGCTGTATTTATGAAGAGGTTTAACACTCTGGTGAAGTGTGATGAGATGGGCGATGCCAATTTGTATATCATTGAGGAAAAACTTAGGCGAAAAATTTGAATACCGTTTAAAATAGATTCCAAAAGATCTTCGAACAATATACGCATAAATTTAACTAAGTCACCAACCGAATATGCCAAAAAAATATATATATTTGAGACCGAACAATTTGTTTCGGGGAGAGGAATATTGAAATTTAGTGTTCCCCTCCGACGTCGAACTACATACAAAGAAAATTTCTACAATTGCCACGACAGAACAGTAAATAATACAGCATTTACACCAAACAAGATTAACGCATTTTGAAGGTTAACTCCATTAACCCGCACTAATCCAGAAGATTACTCATACAATTTTAATCTGTTGAAACTGAAGTTTCATTTTTAACCTCATTTTAAACTGGTGATCATTTTGATGCAATGCTGTTAGTTACTGAAAAAATGCAACATACGCAAAAAATCAACTGTTTGACAGACGGAAGCCGTTCGAAAATTTTCTGACGCGTCGACGCCACCAAAACTGTTTTGAAGCTCTCACCGCCGCCGATATAAATGGCTCTTATTGGTTTAAACTTGTAAAGCCAGTAGCCGCCAACTTAATTTTTCTATTGTGCCGCCGTCTTCGATAATTTTGTCTCGGCGCGGAGTGTGTCGAAGCAGAGAGTTGCCAACTGAAATGTCAATTTAATCTCAAATTGGGTGATGTAAATGGCAAAGATTAGAGAACAAGGTTATCGCATAATACGTCTAACTCTTACAATAAAACATGTTTCCACCTTGCTGAGTTTTTTTCGAAGTGTTGTAAACGGTGCCAATTTTTGTATTGTCATTTTATAATATTGTGCACATTTTAGAATTTAAGATCAAGTTCCAACAGTTTGTTTGTTAGGACAACAGGTTTGTTTTAGAAAAGTCAAATTGCTGACAGATTGATGGTTCACTTTAATATGAAAAGATTTAAACCAGAACAAAAAATATAATTTGGAGTCTTATAATCAAAATCAATATTGAATGAAAAACGTTTGTACATTTTTGTCGCGTTTCGGCGATGAAGTGAATTGTTGTCTCAACTTCTAAAATGACTAACGGTGTAAGGAACGCAGGCATCACCAAACCCTGCCTTTTCATAAATACAAGTGAAGAAAGTGTCACCATTGATTAAGATCGGTATTGTGCAACGTTTTTCTTTTAGAAAAATGTATCAAATTGGTTTAGAAGACATTTGGTTTAGAAGACATTTGGCTACTTACTAAACTACTGTCCGAACAATGGCTATTCTTAAAGCAGTGTTCAGTAGGAACGTAATTTCTGTATCGTCACTGGCTATAATATGGCCCCGAGGGGCAAGTACTACCAGATTGTTGGCGTCGCTGATACGGTGGCTTTTGAGTGAGGCTAGAGCTCGCCGGTTCTTGCCAACCAATCTGACGGACGACAGATACAAAAAAATAATAACGCCTAACCTACACTGAAACAAAATAAAAATCATGGGAACTAATTGTTTCAACGAATTTCAGTAACCGTAAATTCGCTTGTTGCCATGCAATTGTAGTTGCTTCGACCGAATTTAGTTTTTCCCTACTAAATTCAATTCCCACAACTAAAATTCAGTTGAAACAACCTCCTTCCACAATTGATTCGGCTGTTATAAAAGAAATTCTATTTATAATCATTCTAGCAACTATATCAACTTCATTCTATCAACTATATTATCTATCATTTCAGCTGCAACAAACGAATTTTAGTTTATTGTGGTTGTAACAGACGAATTTGGAGCAACCAAAAGTTGGAACAACCAAATTGTTTATTAAATCGGTTGCTACAACTGTAGCTGTAACTGTATTTAAATTAAATTAAGTTGTTGCAACAAATTTCTCGTGAATTGAAAACCTAATCAACTTTTGTAGCAATTTCTGAAAATAAAAATTGTTTTAAACAGATATCAATTAAAAAAATTAAATACTGTAGTTCATTTATTTCATTATTGGCAACATAAATATTTGCAAAAATAAAAAATTTAAATTCATAACGGTAAAATATGTGACGAAAACAATATATACTACAAACCTAAGCAACTTTTCTATATTTTGTATAGAATCCTTTATTGTCTAAAACCTGCTGACAACGCTTCGACATGGATTTCATGAGGTTGGTTATTGCTTCTAGCGGAATAGATTTTCATTCGTCCTTTAGGGTTTTTTTTCCTTCGCCATTGCTGAAATGCCTTCCAAAAAGATTTTCAATTGGATTCAAGTCAGTTGCTCGTGCCGGCCAATCAAGCACTGAAACTTTTAAATAGAGGGCGGATCAATAAGTTCGTAACTTTTCGAACTTCCCTCGCAGTTATATGAAATGCAATACTGCTCCCATCAAGTACTACCTGTTAATAGAGTACTGTCAAATTTTGAGTTAGTTCCGTCATTTACTTTGCGTTTAGCAGCTGTTCAAAAAATACAACCTCGTGCTTTTTTTTTTAAATGGAAAACAGTGAATTTCGAGTATTCATTAAACATAACTTTTTCCGAGAAAAGCCGTCATTCAAACCAAGGAAAAGTTTGATAAATACTTTGGGGACTCTGCACCATCGATATCAATGGTAAAGAGTGGTTTACTGGCTATCGTTATGGTCGCACAAGTACAAATGACGCTGAACGTTCTGGACGGCCAATTGAGGTCAATACACCCGAAAATTTTGAAAAACTCCACAATATGGTGTTGGCCGATCGAACAGTAAAAGTGCGTGAGATTGTTGATGCCATAGGTATTTCATATGGCAGTATGGTTTCGATTTTAAATGATCAGTTGGGTTTAAGAAAGCTATCTGGAAGATGGGTACCGCGTTTGCTCTTAATTGACCATAAACGCACGGGTGCACACGTGTGTAGTCTCAGTAGTAAAATTCCATGAATTGCGCTACGAATTGGTACCACATCCGCCATATACTCCGGATTTAGCCCAAAGTGACTATTTCCTATTTCCAAACCTAAAGAAATGGCTCGGTGGAAAGAGATTTAGCACCAACGATGAAATTATTGATCAAACAAATGCCTATTTTATGGACCTCAAAAAATCCAATTTTTTGCAAGGGATAACAAAATTGGAGAAACGTTGGACTAAGTGCATTGAGCTAAAAGGAGATTATGTTAAAAAATAATTTTTTTTGTGAAAAAAACTGTGTTTCATTCAAAAAGTCACGGACTTATTAATCCGCCCTTAGTCTGTGACTAACTTCGAAGTGTGTTTCCTATCATTGTCGTGTTGAAATACGAATCGAAGTGGCATGTGCCACTCTGCAGCACACCAGCTATATATTCACATCCCAATTCACGACATCAGCAGATTCGTGAACCTTTTCATGGCAATATAGTTCTTCACGAGCTTTCTCAAAGTACAGGGTGGTTTTTATACTCCATACTCTGTATGGTGGACATTTATCAGATTGTTATTGGGAGTTGTGCATAGCAGTCAATTTATTATGGAGCAGCTAACGCACCAACAACGTGCTGAACTTATTAAAACATTTTATCTAAACAATCGTTCAATTGTAAAAACGCGAAGAATTTTGCGGAATTTTTTAAACTTTTTATACACTGGGAGCTAAAAGTGAAGTGTGGCCGAACTCGTAGCGTACGTACGGCACAAAATGCTAATGAACAACAGTATTTAAGAAATAACACCCGTAATATGCCAAAATGTTATGCAAAATATGGTTGAAAGAGCACACACTTGGGCACCGGTTAGAGGCGGCCAATTATCCGATTTTATATTTCATACATAATTGTTATAAACCAATCTTTCATGCAATAAAATATTATTAAAAAAATTTGTACCGTTTAAGATTTATTCAAAAAAAAAAAACATCGGCCTGGAGCATAAAACACACCTTGTATATATTAGTGGTAATAACATCTGCTCTCGATTGACCCAAGCTCTTTATTCGAGCTGAGTTGGTATGAGGTAGCTTTCCAGTTGACGGAAGGCAATCGAGCTGCAATATCCACCATAAGTGTTTGTGAACACTCTACGGTTATTATGTCGGAATAAAAGTAGAGTATTGTTAATCCAAACATGTTAATCATTTATTGTAACAATTTGCTTCAGTTTAACATTTTCTCAAATTTTAGAAATTGTGTTAAATGGGCTATGTGACTGTCCGTGAAGGTGGAAAGTTCCTGATAGCCATTCGCTTGGGAGTGAACAGAAATTATACCTTCATAGGGCAGTCCAAGCAGCTCAATACTTCCACGCAGTATGTCCTAGGCAATGGCTTTATCGGAAACCTCCGTTAGCCAGCTAGAGTGAGAAGGCGTAACGAATTAGCAGCCTGATTGGTTATTCGATATACGTCTGATACGCCTCAGGTTTATTTCGTTAACCTGTCACTGAAGCTCTTCGAACTAGTGACCACGACATGATAATTACTCTATTCGATTTTAATGCCAAATTGCGAAAGGACAGTGTCTTTCGACCAACCGTCGGAAATCACAGTGTTGGAATAAGACATGGAACATGGTAGTTAGTAGCACACGTTTCCAACCTATGGTCAAACACAAGGCGACTTGATTATATCCTGATCAGAGAACGAAGAACCAGATTGACTATGTCAGGCACTCTTCTAGTATAATGGATGTACGTGTGATTCGAGGTGCAAATGTCGATTCGGATCATTACCTGGAAGCTGCGAAAGTTCGCACAAGACTAAGCGGGGCGCAAAACGTACGAAGCCGAACACGGGATGTACTAGATATCGACAACCTGCAAATATCGGATATATCAAAGGACTATCGACAAAAGCTCACTCTCCTGCTAGAGCATAATACTCCCCCTCCCGAAGACCCACCCAGCAAGAAGAGGGAATGAAAAGGAAGCGATAAGGTAATGTATAGCGTGTATTAAATATTGATTCCAGAATGCATTATTCTTAACACAGAGATGTCCTAGGAAAAGAATGAATTATTTTAAGGTGTCCGGAGAATGCGTTATGTAATTCGTTCTTTTTAATGCATTATTTAACATGTTATCAGGAATGAATTCTATAATGCATTATTTCTAATGCTTTCTATTGTTAATGAATGAAGAATTTGTTATATAATGCATTCCCCCGACATACATACTGTAAGAGTCAAAATAAAGTAAACACCATACACATGTTTAAACATTGCTTTATTACATTAAGATTTTAAGTTATACAGACAAAACAATATTGCAAAATTCATTATTTTTTAAATAAGAATTAAATTCATGAAAATATTAGAGGAAAAGAAGTCACGTTAGAAAGTAATTCACGTTTCACTAAAAATACACAAATTTTACGCGTCAAAATAAAGTAAACACTTTTACAAATAGAAGATTAAATAAAATAAATGGTTTCCCATTACATCCCATGAAGGGACTGGGGAGAACTTCTCACAATCACTGAGCTGTGCGCTTTCCAGTTTTCACTCACTGATTGGGACCTACAGTTTTACACCGATTCTGAACGGTAATTTGAGAAGCTTTTTCATGGCTAGATACTCGATAGTGTCGCCGTCACTATGCGAGGTGACCGCCGCCGCGAGGTGAAATGGGCCTTTCTCTAATTTTTTTGTCCAGATGCTCCCATAAGTGCTCTATGGGGTTAAGGTCTGGGGACTGCGGGGGATGATCTAGCATTTTCGGGGTCAGATAGAGCAACTACTCCTTCACAATTTTGGACGAATGTTTAGGATCGTTGTCCTGTTGGAATATCCATCTCTGAGATAAGCCCAATTTGTGTACACTAGGGCCAACATTGTTTTTTAAAATGTTTAGATAATCTTCTTGTTTCATTGTTGACTCGATAAAAACTAGATTCCCGACCCCTGATGCCGCCATCCATCCCCAGACCATAACGGAGCCTCCACCATGTTTAATAGTTTTGACCACATTCTTATCGTTGAAAGCTTCATTTTTGCATCTCCATATTTTTGGAGGTTTTTTAACACCAACAATTTCAAACTTAATCTCGTCGGTGAACAATATGTTTTCCCAAAAGTTTGGAGCCTCATTCTTATATTTTTTGGCGAAATTCAAACGTTTAGCTTGGTTGACCTTCGATATGTAAGGTTTCTTCCGTGGTACTCGTCCATGTAAGCCATCATCATCAACTGAAGATCAGGAGATACTGTTTGTGGAAGACAGTGTAGATTGTACCGCAAAAGAATAATGGAGCTGCTGGTTTGGATGGGCTACCCGCTGAGGTTTTAGCAAAGGAATCAAATCGGTACATACCATATTTTTGTCGATTATAATGCTGCCTTCGACAGCCCCATACATTGATCGAAGCTATGTCTGAACTTGCGATTCCGTTAAAACTGATCCGCCTCTGTAGAATGACGCTGACCAACACCAATTCAGCTGTGAAGGTGGGCAAAGACCTCGGTGAAACACTCTGTACCTAGCGAGGACCGAGACAAGGCGACACACTTTCGTGAAATATCTTCAACATCTTAATGAAGATAATAATGAGAAACGCTGCAGTACACATGAACAAGACCATCGACTCGAAAAGTCACATATTGCTGGCATATGTTGACGACATAGACATCATTTGGCGAAAATTGCGAGAGGTTACTGCAGTATTTTCAAGAATCGACAAGGAATCAGCGAAGTTAGGTCTTTCTGGTAATGAGGGCAAGACAAAATTGATGGTGTCAACGACTAGAGAAACCTCTCGACTTGGTCCAAACTTGAACGTCGACAACCGATTCCATTTTGAAGTGGTAGATGAATTTATCTACCTTGAATCCACCGTACACAAACACAACAACATCAGCCTGGAGATAAATAGGAGAATTGTGCTTGCTAATAGATGATATTTTGGGCTCAGCAAGTAGTTTATGAACAAAGCTCATTTTACCTGTCCTGACATATGGCTCCTAAACTTGGAGCATATCGGAGGCGGATGAAAAACACCTCGGAGTGTTCGAGAGAAAATTTTTCCGTAAAATATATGGTCCTATTAAAGAAAACGGCGAGTACCGACGTCGTTGGAACCAGGAGCTATAAAATTTGGATTCCGATATGGACATATGTAAGTAGCTAGGCGAATTAGGAAAATTGCATTGGCTAGGCCGTGTTATCAGAATGGATGAAAATGAGCAAGCGCTAAACGATTTCTATAACGTACCCGATGACAGCAGGAAAAGAGGACTCCCAAGACCATGCCGAAGAATCCCTCCGCATCCTTGGTGTTACCAACTGATCTTTCTGATTTTTATATAAAAGTTCGAAAATTGCAATTTTAAAAAATCTGAAACTTTTTGGTGCAATGTGCTCGCGATGCTCAACGTCTTTTTATACAATATCTCGTACATTTCAAATAATTAATATGCATATTAATAAATATTTAAATAAGTAAATATATTTATTAAATATTTGTTCACATGAGCCGGGAGTTTCCATAGTTGTGTGGTTTTCAGCGACCTCGACTGTACTTTATAACTTTCTTTAAATCAACAACTTATGTGGCCTTTAACTCTCGATCTCTGCACGCTCTTCCGCCGACTTGACTTGATATTAACATTCAATTTTCACAAAATTGCAAGTTTCTTTGAAAATGTATTTGGCCTTGGATGTAAAATACAACAAAACAAAACAAGACATGTGAAATCTTTATTCTACAACACAACAACTTCTTAAGTTTTATGAAATTTATGATTCTCTCATTGAGTTACAAGAAGAATTTGCATACATATGAATGCTATTGTTAACCAACAGTGGTGTATTTACATACTTGCATGTGTTTTGTTGTTTATAGATTTGTTGAACGCATCATTAGTTCAATACAACCCATACAACTTTTATTATTATACACTCAAAGACAAATGTCTATAGAATTGAAAAGGTTAACAAATTTAACAAATTGAAAGGCAAAAAATCCAGGCTGCATTCATTACAATTTTAAATTTGGAATTATAAATTAGAGATTTTTTATTCAGGTGTTTAAATTTTAAGTTTGACAGCTTATGACGAGTTTTTCATGTAGTTCCCATCTTAGTTTCCTACTTAAACTCTGGTTAACATCGAATTACATTTTCAGTCAGAGTTTAACAATAATTTGATTGTGGTTAGTTAACCTGTAGTCAGAATCATATGATTTTGACAATCATGTTACTCAATGCAAATATGAGAAATATAAGACGGCGTTTACATATTTTTTAATGGAATTTGACATTTGAAATCATCATAATAGGCGAGTTTTCATTACAAGCTAGCGATTATCGATTGCTTGCTAGTAACCAGAACGCCAAACTAGCGATATTTTATTATAACACAAATAATCGTCTTGCTCTAGTGTATGGTTTGCAGTTATTCTTGAATATGTGTATTTTCTTCTCCTTGACTTTGGCTCATAATGACGATATCCAACACTGTTTTTACGATTTTTTTATTCTGACAACTTTCTGCTTTTTTCAACCGGAAATACATATAATCGTCTAACGCATGGTTTGTAGTTTTTCTTGGAAATGTTTATATTCTTCCGCTTAACGATAACAATATCCAACACAGCCTTTCAGATTTTGTCAGACTATTAACTTTATGCCTGCTTAGAACTGAAATGGAAGCGGTAACTTCAATTGCCGGTTAATATCGCTTAGCTCTCCATACAAAATAAGTGATAATCTAAGCAAGCGGTGTAACCAAAACAAGCCTAACATTCTAATCTTCGTAAAAGCCGCATGAGACTGAATACATGACTGAAACCATTATTCTGTTCCAAGATTTGTTTACAAGTTTTGACATATTTTTTTTCAAATTTCATCGATGCTACACAGAAAAAAAACATAGTGTAATATTACCGAAAGTCATGGTATGATGTCAGCTATTTAATAGGGCAATATTACCATTAAACGTAGGCAGCAATATTGCGTTCACCAACAGTATGAGAATATGCCTTGGATATTTGCAGATATACTCAATGTACAGAATTTACTGTAGATGAATTTGATTCATTTCAATGTACAATCTACCTGATGTTTAGCCGTTTCTTTTTTATATTTACAGTAACAAATTTTGTTTTTAATTAAAGAACTATTTGTTGCACACGCAGTTGTTTGTTTTTTATAATAATAGCATTTAAATAAATAACATAATAACGAATTACCAGGCTCCTCATATGTAGTAGCACCTCTCGTTTGTCACTGCCGAAGACTCCAGTCACGTTCCCTGCAAAGAAATTTATTAATGATTAGATAAAATTTTCAAACATTTTGGTACCAAATTTATACATTTCTACAGAGGACACAGATTTATATTCTTCAAGAGCCTAAGAGATGTACATTTTCCTGTCCCTTATTAATACATTTTCAACACATTTCCATTGATCAATATACATGTAAGAAGACACAAGTAACACAACACACTTTTCTATTTACAAAAGTTCTATAATATAGACTTTTGGTCAATAGAATGTATTATTTGTTAAAAACTCTTGCGGAATACATTTTTACTTTCATTTCTTTATGAAATTGTAAACTCACACTTTTTATTATGAAATTCAATCAAAAGGACGCTTAGAAAATTCCAAAATTCCTTTGATGATATCGCAAGAAACGTCTGAAATTATCAAGAACGTATGACAACTCACCACTAAATATTAAGTCAACATCGAACTTATTATGAGATGGTTCTGGAATCGGCTGCAATGGTATAAATAAAGAAGCCGATTCCAGAACTCATAATAAATTCGATGTTGACGTAATGACGAGTGGTGAGTTGTCATACGTTCTTGATAATTTCGTCAAACATTCATGGTGAGTTTTTTCTTTCTTAGCCTTTTATATTTTATATTTTGTTTTTGCTCATTTCTCCATTCCTGAAGATGATCCTCGATGGGGATCGAAATATTGTATTATTAGTTTGAAAAGAGGGGTGCGATGCAGACTGTTAAAAAACGCTCTCTGATCCTTCCCAAGTCCGTAGACATACACTTAAGCCGCTGATTCGACCTGAACTGCGTTCTCAATTTGCCCAACTAAGTCAGTATACATCTCATAGGCATTCGTTGATATTCACAAAATTCCGTAATGTATTCCAGTCCATTCCCACAAGATTGGTCATATCCGGTATTATACTGTCCGAGAAATACCTGGATCTAACTTGTGTGAAAGTCGGACATTGGCACAGGAAATGCTCCATCGCCTCATCGTTCTCCATACACGCCCTGCACTCACTATTCGCCACTAGTCCAATACAGTACAGGTGGGCTCGTAATCCCGAATGTCCCGTTAAGATACCCATCATTTTGCACAATTCAGGCTTTCCCAGTTTCAGCAAACCTTTTTTCTTCGACCCATCTGGGTCTCCCCATGGGATCTTTGTCATCCTGCCTGCTGTTTTCTGGTTCTATAGGGCTCTGTGGCCAATTCCGCCCCTTTACCCAACTCTGACTTCGTCACCCCAAAAGGTTTCGTGGTCTCTAGGCTCACCGTATGAAATTTCCTGACTTTCATTGCCAGAAGGTTCGCACTTTCATTGCCAACTGTTCCACTATGTCCCGGCACCCAGATGATGTTGAGTCTGCCGTGGGTGTAAATCCCTTCTTGAAGATAAAGCCCGTTTTAGATTTGACAATTTCCAATGATATTGCCCTAATTGCCATTTTGCTATCCGTGAAGATATTCGCTTTGGCTGGGCTTGTATTATCGCCGAGCCATTTGATGATCTACGTAATCGCCAGAACTTCCGCTTGAAAGTTTGTATTGTGATCCAGGAAGCGTAGGTGGGTTTCTGTTGCCGTATTTTCAATAAAAAATCCTAGACCCTTTCTTTCCCCTAGCATTAAGTCATCCGTGTAACAGCGGGTCCCATTTGGTGTTTGTGCCAGGGTCCCATCCTGCCAGGCGTCTCTAGATGGCGTCATAGTCACACAATTGGTCTTAACCCTTATTTCGGGTATTCGGTCGGATTCACTCGCATCTTGCATGAAAACGACCAAAGCGTCCATTATCCTTTGGTGTTTCGACTTAAAGTGTCTGTGGATCCATTTACTTATTGCCTGTAGGCGGCCTCGAATTTGACCCTAATCTCTATTGACTGGATACATAAAATAGTTACCATAGCCCTTGTAAAGGTTGTCCTCATTGCACCGCTAATACCACCTATGCAGCACATTCGTTGAACCCACTGTAGTATCGCGATATAGCATTTCCTCTCAACCGCCGTTCACCAAACTACAGAAGCATATGTTAGTATTGGCCTAATTACGCCTCTCTAAAGCCAGTGTCATATTTTCGGGTTGAGGCCCCAGTTGGATCCTTAATGGCCCTGTCCTCTATATGGTGCTTCCAATTCAATTTTCGATCTAAGATAACCCCTAAGTATTTAACCCTATTGGATATTTTAATCGTCTTTTTCAGGAATAGTGGCTCTTCAAACTCTGAGATTTTCGTTTTCCTTGTGAATAGACATATTTCCATTTTGTCCGGGTTCACATTTAAGGCTCTTGGCTGTGCCCAGTTGTACGCTATATTCAGTGCACTCTCGGCCTCTCTGAAGAATTGATTAGGATCCTGTCCCCTAAGAAGTAGTCGTCTGCATAGCAGACTGGTTTAAGTCCTTCGTCGTTAAGCTTCCTTAGGACATTGTGTATTGTGAGGACCCATAAAAATGGTGATGTGGTGTTCCAAGTTTTACCCTGTCCACGTCAGAATATAAATTATATAGCCCTAGGTTCCAGCGACATCAGTACTCGCCGCTTTCCTTAACAGGACCATGTATTTTACTGAGAATTTTTCTGTCGAATACTCCCAGGTGTTTTTCATCCACTTGCGATATGACCCAAGTTTCGGAGACAAATGTCAATATAGGTAAAATTAAAGTCTGACATACCCGACTTTTGTCCGTCGAGAGAGGGATTTGTTCCTAAACTGCTTGCTGAGCCCAAAATAACATCTATTTGCAAGCACAATTCTCCTATTTATCTCCAGGCTGACGTTGTTGTCCTTATTCACGGCGGATCCAAAGTATACAAATTCATCTACCACTTCAAAACTAAATCGCTTGTCAACGTTCAAGTATGGACCAAGTCGACAGGTTTCTTTAGTCATTGACACCATCAATTTTGTCTTGCCCTCATTAACAGCAAGACCCACCTTCGCTGATTCTTTTTCGATTCTTGAAAATACTCATTATTATCTCCATTCAGATGCTGAAGAGATTGCACGAAAGTGCGTCGCCTTGTCTCAGTCCTCGCTTGGTACAGAATGGTTCAGTGAGGCCTTTCCCCACTTTCACTGCTGATTTGGTGTTTGTCAGGGTCAGTCTACAGAGGCGGATCACTTTTGCCAGAATCCCAAGTTCAGACATAGCTTCGTACAGTTTTTCCCGTATGGATCTATCGAAAACAGCTTTGTAATCGATAAAAAGATGGTATGTATCGATTTGCTTTTCGTGGATCTTTTCCAGGATTTGGCGTAGCGTGAATATTTGGTCAGTCGACGACTTTCCTGGTCTAAAACCACACCAGGCTCCAATCGTCAGGCCATATACCGCATATAAGTCGATGCATGTGAGCTAGCAGTCCTTCTCCACCTGCCTTAAAAAGTTCAGCGTGCAGCCCATCCGCACCAGCGGCTTTATTATTCTTTAGCCGGGATATCGCGGTTCTAATCCCGCCTTGGTTGGGGGGGAGTTCAATCTACACTATCTTCCACTATCATTACCTCCTGATCTTCAGTGAAAAAATCTGAGTGGAGTAGTGCTGAAAAGTGGTCTCCCCAAATTTTGAGCACACACTACTTATCAGTCACCAGATTCCCATTCTCGGGCCCAATATTAGGTCCGTTATTCGATATTCTTACCCTCTGGAAAAATTTTCGGGATTCACCATTCCTACTACATAATTCGGTTTTCTCACTCTCCCTCTGCCCCCACTGCCATTTTTTCCGCCTAAATAGTTGGTTTTCCTCCCTTCTCAGCCTCTTGTACCGCTTACTCGCAGCACGATTTGTAACTGACTGTTTCGTTACCAAACGTGCAGCGTCTTTTTCACCAGTTGCAATGCGACATACTTCGTCGTACCATGGTTTATTCTTCTGCGGTTTTCGATAGCCAAGTTCAGAATGGGAGATATACTTCCACTGCGCATCTGGGTCGTCGGGAGGAGGGTGTATTCTACCCTAGCAGAAGAGAGAACTCTGTTGATAGGACATTGGTATCTCCGGTATTCGCAGCTTATCTATACGTAGCTTTTTCCGCGTTCGGCTTGATACGTTTTTCGTCCTGCTCAGACTTGTGCGAACTTTCGCAGCCACCAGGTAGTGATCCGAGTCGATATTGGCACGCCGAATCACACGTACATACATTACACTAGAAGAGTGCCTGCCATCTATTACCAAGTGATCAATCTGGTTCTTCGTCCTCCGATCAGGAAATATCCACGTCGTCTTACGAATGTTCTTATGCTGGAATCGTGTGCTACTAACTTCCATGTTCTTTGAAGCGGCGAATTTTAAGGACGCGGTGAAAATTCCCACAAAATGGGTTGTTATTTGGTCAACCTCATATTGTAGGATAGCCGGAAATGTCCCATCCGGCCTCGCCGCTTTATATGAGGAGAAACTCTTTATATAATTTTTGACCATTTGATCCGTTATGATTGGTGTCTGCTGTAGTACATTTTCGCATTGTCGTCGTTTAGCTGTGGGTTCTGCGTTCCCCTGTAGGTTTCGCGTTCCCCTGTAGGTTTCGCGTTCCCATTCGGAAGTGTGTACTCATCAGCTGCCTTAACGTCTGTTCCATTGTCTCCATTCTCTTCCCTGTGTAATATTGTATAAATAAATTGAAAATAAACTAACCTCGAGCTTGAGTTTTGACAAGAACAACAATATTTTTTCCTTAAGTGTAATTGCAAACAATTCCATACATTTATCAAGTGTTCAAAGTTCTAATGTGGGAATCCAGTCATCCGTCTCACCAACCAACCAACAACCATCGAACCTATCAGTGGAATACACATTAATGGTTTTACTTTTGTTTTATGGTTATTCAAATGATTTTCAACTTTTGAATTATGAACGGAATGATCACGCCAAAGACACACACAGGGAGGGAGGGGGAGGAAAACATTTGTAATTAATTGCAATGCATGACATGATGTGTTGGCAACGATGATGTTGCCGGTGGTATTGCCGGTGGCAAATGTTGGGCACTACGCGACTCCACAGCATCGCCAGAGCTGAAAGTCCAAAATGCAATTGACACTGTAGTAACATCATTAACCAACCGACAAACCAACTGATTAACAGTCTGACTGGACAGACAGTTAATTAGTTTGTTGTCTAACTAACTGGTCGGACCAATGATGGTAGCCTGGGTCTGGATATGCGTCGCAGTGGGTTTTGTGCGATGATATGTCGATTGTCAGTTAATTAGGTTGATGGCTGCATATGTTTGTGCGGATTACAATTATGCAAATTTTTCAGAGTTGAGAAGTCGCCAGTCATAGCGCAACTTATACAATGAAGTTGGAAACACTAATAACGTCCTTGGCTCGGAAGAGTTGAGTGCGGGTATGATTGGACTGTAAGCAGAAGAAGAAGGCAATGATTTAACGAACATCTCTGTTATCTTCAAAATATACTCCCAAAAAAAAAAACCCTATCAAATGATTAAATACCAAAGAAAAATGAGAAAAAATCCCACACAAATAGTTGTTGTTTTCAAATAGTTGGTGGGACGTTTAAGATTTTTTTCTCTAAGATTTTGTTTGGCTTTGATAATAAATAATCGCCAAATCGGCATCTTTCGCGTGCCTTCTATTTTTTCAAGGTCATTGCGATTGTATTGTTCGACTGGATCTGTCTGTGTCTGTGTGTCAAAGAAGCTCTTTACTTTATTTGTGTTCGCCAATCTTCACCTATTGTGCAATCTGGAAATCTCACTTCGACAAGATGAAACTTCGCTGACGACGTGCGATGATTTCCCATTGAGATGTTCAACTCAAAATTAGTCGCCAATTTAAAAGTATTAAAAATTAAACGCCATCTAATGATGTCTACAAAGACAAGTGTCCCATGATCACGTACTCGCACATTTGTGCTGATTGTCCGTCTATCTGTCTGCTGGTGTGAATGTACTAATACGAATTAATATTTTGAATACAATGTATGTATGTATTATTTAATACTAAGTTTCATGAAAATATGCGATAATATACCAATGGCATGTAATCATTGAGATTAGCAAAAATCTATTGTTTTTCTTCTGTTCAGCAAATTGTCATATCGTGAAAAGTGAAACTGCGAATTCAACAATAAATACTTGGCAGACATACGAGTATATTGGTATTTCATGGTAATGGGTTACCCAGGGTACCAGAGTAACCCATTATTATTGCCGTGGGGAATGGGTAGCGGGTTTTTACCCATTACCCACAGGGTATGGGGAAATAATGGGTAGCGACCCACGACGATGGAGAATTACAAATCAGGATTAATGATAATGATAATCCCCATTTTTGATCGAAAATATGAAAAAATTAGAAATAATTTCAATATCTCGGAAACTGAGCGTCCAATCGAAAAATAACCAATTTTTCAGGATTTCTAAGGGTTTTTCATAAACTGGTCCAGTTTGGCAAAATAAGAAAATCCCTAAAATAAAATAGTGCCTATAACTCGGAAACGGTGCGTCGAATCGTCTCGGTCCTCTCTATTGTTTCCTGGGATGTTTCTGTACGCAAGCACCCATATAAAGTGGATATCATACTGGGTCTGTTATTGAAGTCAGGAATACATATTGCAGAGTTTTTTTTAGCAGCCTCAGTGTCAGAGTAGATTTAGATACCCCAGGTGGTGATGACGTTTCGTTCCAGCCAGAGGGCAACTTCTCCATAACTTCAGCGCCTAAGAGACTGGTAGTGTTTTGTGGAAGGTGTATACTAGAGTGTAAAAAATCCAGTTTTTGGTTTATTCGAAAAATCAATGTTTCAGAAAACCGGGTTTCGGTTTTTAAATTTAACAAAACCCAGTCTTTTTTTGTTTAATTGACTTATATGTGCACCACTTATATGTTCCAATAATTCCATTATATTCCCTTTTGTATTTTTAATTGTGTTTATTTCTCAAAATTTCATAACTGAATTTAAATCACGCTTAAAGCAGGAATCACAATCCAATCAACATTTTCAATAGGCGTTCGCAATGTAAGCAACAATTTACTTCGACTACCACATACAGTGTTGTATTTATTAAAATATTTAATATTAATAAAATATTCAAATACATGAAATGTTTACAATAAATACATTCTATAGATACAATATGTTGAAAAATACAATTTTTGAAACAAATGGTTTCCATTAGGCGTGTTTGGGTTACACCGCTTGCTTAGATTATCACTTATTTTGTATGCAGAGCTAAGCGATATTACGCGGCACTTGAAGTTACCGCTTCCATTTCAGTTCCAAGCAGGCATAAAGTTACCAGTCTGAAAAAACTCAGAAAATCTGTGTTGGATATCGTTATCGTTAAGCAGAAGAATATAAACATTTGCAAGAATAACTACACCAAGACGATTATATTTATTTCCGGTTGAAAAAAGAAGAAAGTTGCCAGTATGAAAAAATCAGAAAAACAGTGTTGGATATCGTCATTGCGAGCCAAAGGCAAAGAGAAAAATATACACATCTTCAAGAATAACTACAATCCATGCATTAGAGCAAGACGATTATATATATAAAGATAATAAATTATTGCTAGTTTGGCGTTTTGGTCACTAGCAAGCAAGTGATAATCGCTAACTTGTCACGAAAACACGCCTAATGTCATTGATATTTCTTCGTTTTGAAATGAAATTCCAGATGAAGCGCCATCTAGCTGTCAATTATGTTGCTTGATCGAACAAAATTTTTGCTGAAGTAGAAGTAGATCAATTTCTGCGCCAAAGTTCAACTACATTTTTGGAAACAAAACGAAAGGTCGTTAAGTGAAATGCCGTGAGTGCGAACAAGATAGCACGAATTACAAAATTGTTGCTGGCATTGTTAAAAAAAAAAAACTTGTATTTCAAGCAGGTTGGGAAGAGGGATGATGGTAAACGAAAGCCTTACAACTTTTCACTGTAAGTCAACTGTGCTTAAGTTACGAATAATCATCGTTTTAATGTTAAAATTGACATCGAAGCAACGACGATTTTACATTGGCAAATGTTGTTTGAAATTTTAACCTGCAACGATTTCACATTGTCAAATGTTAAATTAAATTTGAAGCAGCTACAAAATTTCATTGACCAATGTCAAAAAATCAATATCGAATAGTGACGATCTTGCATTTGTCCACGTTACGTCAAAATCGAGAACGTTTAGTGGCAATTTAACATTGTTCGTTACGACTTTGCATATTTTTTCTCTCGGTGTAGGAAAAATGATTTATTCAGGGTCTCTCCAAAAAAAAGCAAAACCCCCACTTGCCCACCTTTCTATGGTACACACTTCAATTTAGCTCTATTCCGGCACAAGTTTTGCACATACTGACTGATCTAAACGGTGATACAATGGTTAGTATACGCGATTGTTGTGCATTAGATCGTGGGTTCCATTCCTGCTCTAGTCGCCTTAAATTTTTGTCAACGTCACTTAGTGACGGCGACACTATCTCAAAACACGTTCGGAACCAGTATGAAACTGTATGTCCCAATCAGTCGGTGTAAAGCTTGAAAACGTACAGATCACAGATTATGAGAAGCTCTCACCTGTCATGGGATGTAATGGGAAAATATTTTAATAAAATATTAATATTCATGTCTACGGAAAGGTACCTATGGTCACAAAACAACTTTTCGAGAAAACAGCTGTTAAAGATTACGAGTCGCGTTCGCGAGTTTCGTTTGTGTTTCCGCTTCCACCTCCTGCTGTTTATTGTTGCCCTCGGCTCGCTACCTGTCAGCAAACTTCCCCTATGTACACTTTTGCTTTTCCAAGAATTATTTTCGTAGTTTATTCGAGTGAAATTCCAATACGAAGGTAATTTTTGAGTGCCAAAAAAGATAGAAACTTCAAGTGTATTTTTTTTTTTTTTACTGTGGTTTTAAAGAGCCTAACAATAAGTATTCGAATCTTATATTCTAATCAGTTTAATTCAATTATTATTAATTAAATTGTTGTTTAAGCGGGCCTCTGAATTATGGCGTCAGGGATTGGTTGATTTATAAAACTGATGAGAAATCTCTTCTTCGTAGTCGGAATGAAGTTGTTGTTATTGTTATTATCAAGTTTCTTGCCAGAGGGTTTGTGTGCTGTTCCAGTTTTTGATTATGACTCTGTTTGATGCGCTGGAGTTCGTCTCTTACAGCAGGTATCTTTAAATCTTTGTGTAGGTTCTCATTTCTAACATACCAAGGGGCACCAGTAATTAACCGTAGTATTTTAGACTGCACTCTTTGTATTACTTCGATGTTACTCGCGCCAGCGTTTCCCCATATCTGGGACCCATATGACCAAATAGGCTTAATCACAGTGTTGTAAATCTGGACCTTATATTCTAATCTCAGTTGATGTGTTTTCAGCTTTATTTGTGTCTTCTTGGCTTCAATATGCCTTTTCCAGGTGTTTCCAAGTGTAATTTGAAGCAAAATAAATTAAGTTAGGAGTCCGCGGTATGTTCCATTGAAAAGAACGTTCAATTTTCGATAAAATTAGTTCAAGAAACAAAATTCCATTTGTGCGACTATAGGTGCCTTTCCGTAGACCAGGTCACACACATTTATTTCTTACTCTCTAAACTTAGCACGTCCCGTTAAATGCACTTATCACCAACAAACCACGTAGCAGCAGCAGACAGACCAAGTTCAATAAATTCTAAATGTGGGAGATAAAGCGTCTAGAATTCCCAATAATTCAAAGTGCAAACATAATAATAGAACCACAATTGTCAAAGAAGTGTCCAACAACAGAATCAACAAGAATTTCTCAATAGTCAATCAAACCATATGGAAAGACATGCAACAGTATCAACACAAAATGAGCAACACGTGGAATGAGCCCCTACTAAGAAAATTTGTTAAATTTTTGTTCCAAATCTAATTTTCCACCCCAATCAAGCCGCGGATGTCGTGAATTTGAAAAAGAGAAGAATAGAAGACGCTGATTTCAGCAGGCGTATTGCTCTTAAGAGACTCAAAAGTCAAAAGACTTAAAATTTAAATTTTAGATCTCTATTTGTTTGATTAAATCTTAAGACTGACTTACGAATGGTTTTTCATATGATATTAAACTGTACAACAGCAACTTAATCATGATGTGGCAGTTTATGAAAATGTGGGAACGGAACTCAAAAGTGTCAAGTACTTTTGCATGCTTTTGAGAATTGCTACATCTTATTATACATTATGTTTAGTTGTGGGATCGGAACGTAACTCCTCCACCTGTTGATTGAAATACTCCTGGATTTCGTTGGAGTTGTGGTTTTTCCTTCATTCGTTTATCGTTACTAATAAGACATTTACACCACACAAGATTAACGCACCGCCACACCCCGAAGATGACTCATACAATTTTAATCTGTAGAAACTGAACTTTTAACCTCATTTTAAACTGGTGTACATTTTGATGCAACACTGTTAGTTACTAAAAAACTGCAACCATAATAAAAACAAAACACAAAAAATTAACTGTTAGACAAACGGAAGCCGATCGAAAATTTTGCGACGCGTCGCCGCCGTCAAAGAGGACCAATGCAAAAAGATATAAATGACTGTTATTGGTTTAAACTGTGAGTAGATTTTATCGACTGGCCCGATTTGACTCACTGATGCATTTTTAAAGGTTCGGTTATTTCAAAAAACATCCCAAATTTGCACAAAACTGGACAAACCAATAGCCGCCAAAATAATTTTTCTGTTGTGCCGCCGTCTTCGATATTTTTGTCTCGGCGCGGAGTTTGTCTAAGCACGGAGTTGCCACCTAAAATGTGAATTTAATCTCAAATTGGGTGATGTAAACTGCAAAGATTAGGGAACAAGGTTATCGCTAACCTAGCCGAGATAAACGGCGGTGTAAATGCGTTATAAGTAGAATTAAAAAACTCTTTGTAAATTGCAAGAAATTGGGCCCCAAACTGTTAAAACTGTAAAAATTCACCCCAAAATGGGAAATAGGCCTCAACATGTCGTGTTGTTTTTCTCGATGTAAAACTGAAGCTAGCGTTTTTTTTCTCATTGCTACTCCCGGAAATCGGGACTTACTTTAGAATTTCCCGAAATCACGGAGGGTAAATAAATCAAGAACGAAAACAAACCAAAACAGAACGAGGCAACTACAAGTAAAATAGTTCGTTCTATAAATAGAACTTTCAAAACTGCTGCATCAGTGCGTGTAAGTAGGAAAGCAATGTGTAAGTAGCGACAACCAATCACTCTGCACAATCAATAAATGTCTTCGGTTAGTGACTTGTGTAAATAACGGGTTTTTCAACAGAGACGCTACAAAAGTAAATCGATAGGATAAATCGATCGATAGAATCGATCGATAGAATCGATAGCAAACGACGCCATATTTTTCCCCGCTCTTTTGACATTTTTCTTCAGTAAGGTTTGACATTTCATCATGGAAAGATATACGAGCCAACAACGAGTCGAAATTATTAAAATTTACTACCGAAATTTGGAGTCAGTGGCCTCAACTTTAAGAGCGCTACGTCCAATTTATGGTCGTCATAATCGTCCTACCAGATCAACAATTGAGCGTCTAGTGGAAAAATTTGAATCCACAGGCACAGTACAAAATGTTCCCGTGCCAGTGAGACAAAGAAGTGCCCGTAGTGTCGAGAATATTGCTGCCGCTGAGGCTTCAGTTCAAGAAAGCCCAAATGTGTCTCTCACACGTCGTTCTCAAGCGATAGGCATCTCTGTGACGTCGTTGTGGCGAATTTTGCGAAAACATCTTGGCCTACATCCTTACAAGATCAAATTGACGCAAGAACTGAAACCGTTTGACCACCATCAGCGTCGTATGTTCGTGAATTCGGCTGAGCAACAACTTGAAAATGATTCGGATTTTCATCGGAAAATCATCTTCAGCGATCAGGCTCATTTCTGGCTGAATGGCTTCTTCAATAAGCAAAATATGCGTTATTGGTCAGACAGCAATTCACGCGTAATCCATGAGTCATCATTGCATCCCGAAAAAATTACGGTTTGGTGCGGTTTATTGGCCGGCGGCGTCATTGGGCCGTACTTCTTCCGTGATGATCAAGACCGGCACATTACTGTGAATGCGAATCGCTACCGTTCAATGATAACCGAATATTTTTGGCCCCAATTGGATGATATGGACTTGGAGGACATGTGGTTCCAACAGGACGGCGCCACAAGCCACACAGCGAATGCCACAATCAATTTATTGGAAACCAAGATTGGTGAACGTGTTATCTCACGAAATGGCCCAGTCGATTGGTCGCCTCGGTCGTGCGATTTGACGCCGTTAGAATATTTCCTGTGGGGCTACGTCAAGTCTATGGTCTATGCCAATAAGCCAGCGACGATTGATGAACTTCGTACGAATATCGAACGTGAAATTGCAGCAGTATCGGCCGATTTATGCTTGAAAACCGTCGAAAATTTGGTTCAGCGTCTGGACTTCTGCAAGCGTGCCCGTGGTGGCCATGCAAAAGAAATCGAGTTCCATACATAATAAAACCGGTTTTGTTTTATTTAAAAAATCTTTTGTAGCGCTCTTATTGAAAACCCCTTTAGGGTTTCCGAAAATTCAGGAAGATTTGAATTCTGTGCCATATGTGTGGTATAGTGGTGCTATTGTTATTATAAATTTTTGTAGAGAAATATTTTAAAAGTATTGAAGGGATTTCGAATAAAATCGTCTTGAACTACGAGGTTTATTTCAATCCTAGTATATTCAAAAATACACGAGTAATTGCTAAGAAACAAATGCATGATCTGTGTGTTTTGCTGTAGATTATGGGGTCAAAGGTACAGTTAAAGGTGCTCTGTCCCGACATGATAATCTAGTTTTGTTGTTCCTAAAAAATATATATTTGCTAACTGGTTATATTGTATGTTGTTGTAACCCAAATTTAACTTTGTTTGTTGAAAACTGCTGAGAACAAAAACGTGACAGACAACAAAGAAACAAAACAGGACCCGATCTCAAATTCATGTAAACAATGCTTGCAAACATGTACAGGGTTCCTGAAATATGTTGCTGGGGTCATTTTTTCCAGCGTTCTGGGTGCTGATGGGCTGTGTTTGTGGGCATCGATATTTCTAAATACCTAACCATCCACTACAATAAAACAAATTTGCGAATATTAAATGTTAATTAACATCGTAATCGTGTTGATTATGCATGTAATTGAAAATAAAAATAAAATGTTGATCAATTTAGAACCATATAGAAATACTAAAGAGAAGTCATAACGGTTTCAGTTCCGGCAAATTCTCGTCGAAAGTCACTGGGCTAACGACAGTTTTGATAAGGCTTTTTATACCAGTTTTTTCTGCCAGAATTTGGACATAATACAAATAGAAATTAAAGAATATTGTTGTGTTTGTTAAATCACAATTAATTTATTCCATATAACGTTATTTTAAAAGTCATGAGTGTAAAGAAAATCAACTAAGAGAACCGGACATTTGTTCCGATTTTGAATTAAAATTCTATAAAATTTAATTTTTGATAGATATACTACATAAGTACATGTGTTTGTACCTGCGATTGAACCTGTGTGTGAAATATGTATCTTTTATTCATTGAACTGTTTTTTTGTGATGTACCTATTTCTTTTGTATTTAATACAAATTGTTTAAACATTCAATGTTTAATATGTAATAATAGTTTAAGAACACCGGACATTCGTTCCGATTATGAATCCAAATTTTAAAAAATTTAATTTTTTATAGATATAAGTGCATGTGTATCTGCGAAACCTTGAATAAAATCGCTATAAAAATACAACATTTTATTACATTTCATGCTGAAAAAGGCAATAACGGTTTTAATTGATTCAATTCAAAATTTACTGAAAAATCGCAAAAAAAAACCTCAAAAATTGTTTTAATTAACTTGATTACATACTTTATCAATATAGTTGAAAAAATTCAATAAATGTTTGAATCAAATTTTCAAATTTTTTAATTGAAGTTTTTTTTTGAAACATTTACAAATACCTTTAATTAATATTATCATTTTCGTGATTACACCAAAATCAATTAAAAATTTAATCAAATAATCAAATTTTTTAATTGAAATTGAATTTTATTTTTTTTGTGTAGGTGTTTTTTTTTGTCAATAAGTTTCAATAACTGTTCCTTATTTTTGGAATTAGTTTTTGTAGACGGTTGTTTTTACTGAATGAAGCTTATAATTCAGGTTTTTCAAACAGGGTTTTCCATACGGGTTTTTGGAACCGGTTTGGTTTTCTGCATAAAGTTTCAAAATTTCACTATATTATAATAGAATTTTTACTACGTAAAGATATAAATTCCAGTTTTTGAATTCGGGGTTTGAAACCGGTTTTTTTTGGGAACCGGTTCTATTTACTTCATAACGTTTCAAATTCTAATTTGTTAAACCGGGTTAACGCAACCGGTTTTTACAGGGTTTTGGACACGTTTATGTATAATGGTGACGTTTCTTAATTCCAATTTTTGGACAAGGTTCTATTTAATGAAAAAGTATTTTAATACATGGTTTTTGAAACCGTTTCTTTCGAAAATGGTTCGCAAACAGATCCAGTTCTCTAACTTATTTAGTCGAAAAATATAAACATTTTATGTGTTGGTAATATTTCTTATAATTTGTGTGAAACATTAGGAAAATAACTATCAACCTTTTGAATGATAACTATCAATTACATCAAACGAACAAAAACCATGTAACTGTGTGTTTCAGAGTTATAGCTTTTAAACATTTTAATTGTTTAATTTTAGAGTTTTTGTTGATGGAGAACCTATTACTGAAGTGCATTCAGTCAAGTATTTAGAAATTATTATGCAAAGCAACTCTGTGTGGAATTTGCACATTGCCGAAGTGAAGAAGAATAAAGCTGCAGCTATTGATATGTATATTGTATAAATTGAAGAGGAATCTTAACCAAAATTCTAATCGTATGATATTTAAAATTTGTAACACAGCCACATATTAACTATTGGGCATTTATCTATGCTTCTAACGAAATTAGTTCACTAATATCACTTCAATGTTTTCAGAATAAGGCATTGCAAATTGTGTATGATTAGCCAATAACATATCCAACAACGTAATTTTATAGGATTGTGGCTGAGACAATAGTGCTGGGTATACGGTCTACACGAATATCAAGTCATTATGTTTGTTTATAAATGAGTAGTACCTGATATTGGCCACCACACCCTATTGTTTTTGCAGAACCAGTCACGTTTTAACACAAGAAACCAATCTGATCCACGGATTGCGAGATGTAGATTAGAAAAAACAAAACACCACATTGATTATATTGGAGGTATTAAATATATCGACTTACCATCACCTCTAAAAGCTATTAATAGTATTTTGAGATTTAAAAAATCTTGCAAAGATTATTTATTAAATAAAATTTGTAACTCTGGTATTGTTAACTGATTAGTAAATTTATATACATGCTGAAAAATTCGCGCTTTTTGTTGTTGTTTCGATGCAAACATAATGTGTTTGTAGCTTGTCGCAAATATAGATTACTTGTGTCCAAACACATGGTGTTTGCTATTCAATATTAGATGTTGGAGACACAAAGATTAATAGGTTATAATATTCGATTTTGTGATCTAAATGTGGTTCTATTTGTTTAAAACTGTTGAAAACAAAAACGTGACAGACACTAAGAGAAAAAAATGCAGCAGGTCTTCAATTTACGAAAACAATGCTTGCAACTATGTACATGGTTCCTGCAATATGTTACTGGGGCCGTTATTTTTCAGCTTGTAATATTGTATACATTATCTTTAGTGAAACTACAAAATTCTTTGAAAAACTAAAAATAATAATTTTTTAAAAAAATGGTCCAGCTCACGGGATCTTAATGCTAGACACGAAGTATTTTGGGAATCATCATAAAACAAACAAAAGTACATTTTGAAGGGTGGACAAAAGGAACTATTTTGTGAGTCGTAGCAATATTTATATATTTTAATATATATAATCTATTTTAATATGTATGTATATGTATATTTGAATTTTAAACTTTAATATACATATCTTGTCCTTGAGGGATAAAAAAATAATTTAAATGCTTACCAAAGCATTGTAATGTATGACACGAAATTTCAAATTTTAAAATTTATATTTTTGAAAGAGTTTTTAATACAATTGCATGACTATTATAATTTCAAGCTTTGTAGAATTTAAAATAAACTAACAGAATGTTTGTCACCGCTAAAAAATTGTCGGCTGTATAAATGTATAAAATGTATGTATGTATAAAAAAAAATTACATGAGGTGTCAAGGGACACCCGTTTGGAACGAGGTTCTTTTCGCTATATATTAATTACTAGTGAGTTCTAGTGGCCGGCAGTGGTGCAATGGTAGTGTGAGCGCCTCTTGTACATGAGTTCCTGGGTTCGATCCCTGCTCACACCACCTTAAAATTTCTTTCGGCAGCGGTCACCTCGCATAGTGACGGCGACACTCTCGAGTATTTAGCCATGAAAAAAGCTTCTCAAAATACCGTTCGGAATCGGTGTAAAACTGTAGGTCCCAATCAGTGAGTGAAAACTGAAAAGCGCACAGCTCAGTGATTGTGAGAAGCTCTCCCCTGTCCCTTCATGGGATGTAATGGGAAACCATTTATTTTTTTTATTTTAGTTCCAACATGACTAAGGCGCCCGTTGAAAAATACGATAATTTAAATGGATCTTTAAGAAAATATACTTTGGAGCAAATTTCTTTTAGCAGCAAAATTGGATTTTTTTCGTTTTTTTTTTTTTGCCTGGTAGAGCATTAAATGCGGATTCCAAAAAAAATAAAAAAAAGTTTGCGGAAGTCCATATTTTCCGAAATATAGGTCTCCAAAGCTTGAATGTATAATCGCGCATAACTCTGCCATTTATTATCCGATCCTGATGAAATACATTTCATAATCCCTCAGGCAGGGGGGATCAAATGGCCTCTATACTTTAAGTCGATGTGTGACAAAATCAAAAAAATCGCGCGAGTTTTTAGAAATATTTTTTTTTATTTTGGTGTGTAAAAACTACAACAAAGGACAACAGAAATAAAAGACAACAACACCAAAAGATAAGAGCAACAAGTTGATTAAACTAAAACAGTGAGGTTAAAACACTTGTTTTAAATGAGCCCTCAATGGCTTAATAAAAGGAAATATATTTATATACAGAGTTATAGAGTTTCACAAGGGCTTTGTAATGATACATATTTCAAGCAGATCCGATAATAAATACCTGAGATATGACCGATTATAAACTCAACTTTTAAAGGCCTATATCTCAAGAAGTTGGACCTAGACCAAAAAACAACTTATTTTTCAACTCAGCACAAAAGCCTTTACCGTTGGTGAAATTTTGGTGCAGATTTGATTTTGCTGCTAAAATAGTTTTATGCCAAAGTATATTTTTAGGTCCTTTTTGTAAGAATATATATCATACTTATTCTTTAAACGAGCTTAAGATCTTTTATTTGTTTTGTTTATTTATCTGCAATATTTCGTCTCCACAAAAACATAATATTTGTTCCCTGAAGAAATCGCCCAATGTGGAGACGAAATATTGGAGATAAATAAGCAAAACAAATAAAAGATCTTAAGCTCGTTTAAAGAATAAGAATAATTTCAATTGAAGATCGTGGAAAACTTTATATAATATATACATATTATATTTTCCCGAAAAGGTCCTTTTTAAAGAGAGGTACTTCTCTTATTAAAATCTAATGTTTTTTTTAAGAAAAGGTACTATTTTTAAGAAGAAGCACTTTCTGTAAGTAAAAGCCATAAGAGTATGCATTTTTTTACAAAGAAGTACTTTTTTGAGAACAGGTACTTTTTAAAGAAGTGGTACTCTTTTTAGGAAAAGGTTATTTTTTTAAGAAAATGTACTTATTATTGCTTAATAAAAGAAAAGAAACGGTATTATTTTATTTTTAAGAAAAGGTACTTTTTAGAAAAGGAATTTTTGTAAGAAACTGTTTTTTTTAAGAGAAGGTATATTGTTGAAGAAAAGGTTTTTGTTTTAAGAAATGGGATTTTTTTAGAAATGGTCCTTTTTTCAAGAACAGGCACGTTTTTAAGAGTAGGTACTTATCTCGAGAAAAGTTATTTTGTTTCTCAAAAAAGGTACTCTTTAAAGAAAATTTAATTTTTTAAGAAAAGGCAATTTGTTGTAAGAAAATTTACTTTTTTAAGAAAAGGTACTTATTTAAAAAAAATAACTTTCTAAGAAAACGTACTTTTTGTAAGTAAATTTACTTTTTTTAAGCAAAGGTACTTTTTTAAGATAAGGTATTTTTTTAAGAAAAAGTACGTTGTTTAAGAAAATGAATAGGTATTTTTTTTTTGAGAATATTTACTTTTTTTAAGAAAATTCACTTATTAAGAAAATTTTCTTTTTTTAAACTTCTTTCAATTTGGGTTCAAAACTACAATATGTACTAAATATTGGTTCCAGGCTCCATTAAACCAGAAGTGTCCCATCATATGTTAGTCTAGACTAGGGTAACCATTCATTAATCATTATTCGGTTAATCGATTAATCGTGCTATAAAATTGACCGAACATTTTAATAATAAAATTTTTCGATTAACGATTAACTCGAACAATTCATAGCGATTAATCGATTAATAAAATATAAGTACGTGTTTATGGCAAGCAGTCCGTCTTGAAACACTCCTACAATGTGGCAACTCATATGACAACGATTTGCGAACAAATTTACACACTTTTCGAACAGGTTTGATAGTTTGTTGAGAGAATGCGTCGCACAGTGCTTTGGCTCATAGACATAAATAAAAAAAATTGTCTCAAAATTGATTCATTAAATTGGGTGTAGTAGTCTGATGAAATTTCCTGACCCACTGGTCACTTTTGTGGCCGTCTGTGGTGCAATGGTAGTGTGCGCGGCTCTTGTACATGAGATCCTGGGTTCGAACCCGGCTCTGACCACCTTCAAATTTTCTTTCGGCGGCGGTCACCTCGTATAGTGACGGCGACACTATCGAGTATCTAGCCATGAAAAAGCTTCTCAAGTTACCGTTCGGAATCGGTGTAAAACTGTAGGTCCCAATCAGTGAGTGAAAACTGAAAAGCGCACAGCTCAGTGATTGTGAGAAGTTCTCCCCAGTCCCTTCATGGGATATAATGGGAAACCATTTATTTATGTATTTTACTGGTCACTTTTATAGGGGGTACCAAACTACCTGGTCCGATTCTGCTCAAACTATATTCAATAAGGATAATAGTCAGAAAATAACGTTTTGCAAAAAATTTTTAAAAATTAATCAAATCAGTGTGATATAATTTCAGAGCGACCCTACCCTTTGTATGGGAGGTACCGGGAAGCGTGGCACTTTTGGGTGCAAACTTTGAGATTTTTTCTAATTTTGGCTTGGTACCAAAAGTCACTAATTTTCATGTTGCTGCAACTACGATTTGTGAATTGTACCTACATATATTTTATACTTTATAATGAAGTTGCTTTTGTTACGTTTTGTTTTGTTTTAATAAATGTGCCGAGTACAATGTTTGAACACTGTTTTTTTTTTTTTTGTTTTATTTTATTCGAATAATTGTCAGATTGAAATTTATGATTAACGATTAACCGATTAATCAAAAACCCCGATTAAATGGGTACTCTAGTCTAGACACAACCCAAAGCAACACAATATATTTAATAATACTGGGTTGTAGCATAATAGTGTTAAAAAAAGTTGTTTAATTTTTTTCATTTAGACCCCATCCCCCAACGTGCGATAAGGAACTTCGTTCCAAAATGCATTAGTTTTATCCACATCACCTATAGATTTAGATATGGTTGGTGTGCAAGCTAAGTTTCACATAAATTAGGCTGACAAATTTAAAATAAAAGTCAGTATAAATATTAAATATTAGATTTCGCAACACTTGTACTATTTTTTATGCTTTGCGGTAAAAAATTCACATAAAAAAAATTCGAAAAAAGGATCGAATAAAGGGACTCACATTTCAAACGGGAATTCCCGGGATCTAGGGAAATTTATAAAAATTTAATATTTTACTAAATTTATATATTTTTCCCGCTTTCCCGGGAAATGAAAAAGTCGGTGAATTTGCATTCCCTTCCCTAGGGTGCGACCTGCACAATGAGGTATTAGGTACTTAGCCAACATTTCAAACAAGGTCAAATTATAGGGGTTTTCAATAAGAGCGCTACAAAAGGTTTTAGATACCAATGAAATTCTTTATTCCTGTGAAAGTACGTTCGATTCCATTATGTATGGAACTCGATTTCTTTTGCATGGCCACCACGGGCACGCTTGCAGAAGTCCAGACGCTGAACCCAATTTTCGACAGTTTTCAAGCATAAATCGGCCGATACTGCTGCAATTTCACGTTCGATATTCGTACGAAGTTCATCAATCGTCGCTGGCTTATTGGCATAGACCATAGACTTGACATAGCCCCACAGGAAATAATCTACCGGAGTCAAATCGCCCGACCGAGGCGGCCAATCGACTGGGCCATTTCGTGAGATAACACGTTCACCAAATTTGGTTTGCAATAAATTGATTGTGGCATTCGCTGTGTGGCTTGTGGCGCCGTCCTGTTGGAATCACATGTCCTCCAAGACCATATTACCCAATCGGGGCCAACAATATTCGGTTATCATTGAACGGTAGCGATTCGCATTCACAGTAATGTGCCGGTCTTGATCATCACGGATGAGTACGGCCCAATGACGCCGCCGGCCCATAAACCGCACCAAACCGTAATTTTTTCGGGATGCAATGATGACTCATGGATTTCATGTGGATTTCTGTCTGACCAATAACGCATATTTTGCTTATTGACGAAGCCATTCAGCCAGAAATGAGCCTCATCGCTGAAGATGATTTTCCGATGAAAATCCGAATCATTTTCGAGTTGTTGCTCAGCCGAATTCACGAACATACGACGCTTATTGTGGTAAATTTTAATAATTTCGACTCGTTGTTGGCTCGTATATCTTTCCATGATGAAATGGCAAACCATACTGAAGAGAGATGTCAAAAGAGCGGGGAAAAATATGGCGTCGTTTGCTGTCCCTAACGATTTACTTTTGTAGCGTCTCTGTTGAAAATCCCTTTATTTTACAACGAAATCTGGCACTAGTGTTAAGAATAAACTTAAACATTTATTGTCCGCTTTCGTATTCTTGTGATGCTGTAAAAATATTGCGGAAACGCCCACATGGTAATTCCCAATTTTAAACTCTGAATATCTACCTAGCAATTGGTAGAATGTTAATGTTAACTAGCAGAGGACATTTGTTTTACATTACGGTCGGGTACTTGCTGCACTGCACTCAGGTAAATATATCCATGTATCTACCAGTGTATTTGTGCTACGGTACTCGTAAGTGTTGGGATATGTTAAAGTGCTCTGTCACTAACAATAAAACATATGGGAGTTATCACACGCAGTGAGAGGTCGACCATATGCTAAGCACAGCAACAGCACAGCAACATTTCCAACTCAGTGTATCTCTGAAACAAATTGAATGTGCTGCTATGTTGTTGTTGTTGTTGTTGTTATTGGTGGTGTTTGCAAGTAGTATTCGAATATTATCACAGTGTAGGATTTAGTGTGAGTGAGTGCATGTGTGTAGACTGCTCTTAATGCTGTCGTTTGTTGTTGCTAATCTGCTAATGTAAATACATAGATTGTTTTGGTTTGTATTCGTTGCCGAACAAGACGACAAGCAATCGAGGCGAGGCGAGGCGACGTGACGTGACGCTTTCTTAGGGAAGAGAACTTTTCTCATAATTTCCAAAATCGAATTAGTTCAGTTCAAAACTAAACGTTAAACCGTCAACATCACAAAGTTTGATAAATTGCTAGAATACAAATATTAAAGGAAATTAAAGACACAAAATACGTTACAAATTCAAAGAAAAAAAACACTCACACACACACACACGATACAAGGAAATTTTTAAAATAGTTTTGTTTTGTTTTAAAAGTACAAACAAAACAAAAGTGATTTCTAGTGAATTAAATAAAAATATTTTAAATTATTCAAAAATAATTTTGTGATTCAGAGCAATCAAAATGCACAGCACATTATTGGATGAGGTTTGTATTGCGAAATCTAAAGAAAAATGTATAAAATACTTTTAACTGACAACAAATCTGTATTGAATGCATAAAATATTTTATGTCATTTCTCCATATTTTTAGGATTTATGTCTATAATATAAATCAGTAGAAACAAGAAGATATAAAGAGTTTTGTTGGACGATTGTAGAGAGAAGAGTGTTTATTTAGTCGCTGACATTCTCATCCTACTCAAATGTTTAATGGAATAGGATTTGTCATTATTAGTAATCCTTCTTAAACGTGTGTAAAATCTCAAAAGATTTATAATATAGAAATAAATCGTTGAGCAGTCTAAGCGATTTGATTTATTTTTTAAATAAACTGAGCAACAATATTCAATGAAAGTTGCTCGCACTAAATATTAGGAACATGTATCGCGCAACATTTGAATGCTTAAAAAATACCTAACTATCAACCAAATTGTTGGAAGAGATGATCAATGTTATCAACTCTCATTGAATTTATCGAAAATAATAGAGAGATCTACAGTGTCAAAAAACTCAAAATAGAAAAAATAATCAATGGGTGTTGGAACTCACGTGTAATGTGTTAACACCTTTTTGTTACACGGTACCTGTTCGATTTCTATGAACACATTAGTAAATGTTACATTGGAAAATAAAACAAAGAATAGTTTTTATGCTGAAGGCTCCGTTGCTATTGCACTTTCTTTTTTCTTTCATCTACTTTAACATTATATGTAATATTATTAAAACAAATAAAGCAATATTTACCTCACTGAAATAATTGTTTTTGTTTTGTCATAAACAGAGCGACGACAAAACGTATTGAATAGTATAGAGAATTTCTTGCACTCTTTTTGCGCTCTCATGTAGAGAGTCTGAGTAAAAGAGCATAAACGAGTCTTATTATCTTTATAGAATATTTCAATATAAATGTAACATTTCGATAATGTTATTACATAAAACAATACAAAAAGCATAAATGTTTCAAAAGGCATCAATGTTTCACCTCAAAATTATAAATGGACCAAGTTGTGACAAAATGACAGTCATACGTTTTCAATCATTCGCCAGATTTCGCCAGTGCTTTTCAGTCATACAATTCATTCCATGAGTTCTCTATACTATTCAACACTCTTTAGCGACGACGATCTGCTTGTTTGTTCGCTGCCATTACATCAATACCATCATACTTATCTTCAGGCAGAGACTATTGTTGTACTATTGTTTTTGATTGCCCTACCCGTGCCTGCAGATTTCAACACATCAAAAATATAGTCGTCAACACTGATATGTTGCTGGTCAAATTCGACGCAAAACAAATTGACGGACACTCTTGCGGACGGAGTTAACACCAGCCTTTAAACTGATTTCTGATTGTGCAAGAGAGTTTGGCATAATGCAATATCAAAGGACTCTTTATTTGTCCAGTGATTCTGACAAACAAGTCAGCATGTTAAAAATTCATAATCTAGAGCGTTTTGTTCTACAATTCTACAATGCACCGCTGTTAGCGAGCCCCAAAAGCCCACATTACCTTCAACATTTCGCACGATATTTTAAAAACTCCATACAAAAAACAATGTTCGCAAAATATTGAAAAATACAAATATTAAGTTGTTCGCTCGATATAACAGCAACATGTATCAAGCAACATTTGTATGTTTCTAAATAAAGTGTAACGACCAATCAAAGGATAGGAAGTTTCATGAATGTTGTGAACCCTCTTTCAATTTATTAAAAATAGATCTTTAGTGCAAAAAATCACTAAACAAAAAGAAAAATATAGTCGTCAACATAGATTTATAGGCGGTAAATTTCGAGGCAAACGAAATTGATATTGATCAATGTATTTCGAGCGATCGAACGTAGTACCAGCCTCAAAACTTCTGATCACAGATCTCTATCAAGCAACATTTTAATGTTTCTAAGGAAAATGTAACGCCCAATCAAATGATAGAAAGATATTCTATGAATGTTATCCACTCTCATACAATTTATCAAAAATATATCTTTAGTGCAAAAGTCTTAAACAAATCGAAGGATATAGCCGTCAACACTGATGTGTTGGCGGTAAATTTAAATAATTGCCAATGAAAAATTATATGTACTAAGTATTAAAGGGACTGTTCGGAAATGCATCAGCTGATGCAGATGCTTGTTTGTTGCGCATATTGTTAGCAATTACCAACTCAGAACAACTGCAAAGTTGTCAGATGTTGCAGTTACGATACAGAGCAGTGATGCATTTCCGAACAGGCCCAAACTCTTCACTTGCTTTACCAGCAACATATATTAAGCAACATTTTAATGTTTCTAAGAAAAACGTAAGGAACGATAAATTACTTCGCAGAAAAGAAGAGTTTAATATTCTCTGCACTAGTTAAGTTTGTCAATGTGAGAATTTAGCATAAGAAACACCTAAAGGTGCAGAAAATTATTGTTGTCTACTTTCGAAGAAATACAAACTAAAGTTGATCATTAAACCCAAACGTAGCAACATTTGTCCTACGTCAAAATCTCATAACTAACACTTTTATGAAATCATGTTGAAAAGTTAAATAAGCCTAATACAGAACATCTTTTAGACATGCCACCACTTTGTGCAACTTCTTAAGCCGAGTACACAGAACGATCTCGTGAAAAATATTAAGCAACATCACTTTATTTCGCTGCAAAATAGGCCAAAAACCTATCAGTGTTGGCGATTATATTTTTCCGAGTTTTCCAGTTTTTTTTGCACTATAACTCTGTTTTTAGAAAAATTGTAAGAGAATTGTCCCTACAATTTGATTGGTCGTTATATTTTCATTAAAATGTTGCTTCAAACATGTTGCTGATGTTTCGCGTGCACAACTTAGTACAACACTGGCGGGGTACTTTAGTTGATATGGCGCAAGAAACGTTACGCGATATGGTGAGGTTAATATGCACCTTTAGTCATGAATACAAAGTTCATAGCAAAAGTACCACAACAAATCTATAAAAATTAAAACAAACAGTTAAAATGTTTCATCGCAATATATTGTTGATTCAGTTGCCAACCCAGAAATTTTTTTAATCACAATGTTACGTATGCATTGCATTAATGAAACACATTTGTTTCAGTAACGAAACTTTGTTAGTTATTGAAACAAGTTTCGTAGCGTAGATGTATCACTTTCGATGATAATATTCGATTTCGAACATTTTCACTGGCGTGTCGAAGACTTTCATTTCAGTTTGTTATAATTTAAAAATAATACATGTTTGCGGGAAAATATATGCAGAGATGCGGGTATATAAATATAGCACATATATTTTGTTGGGAAATTTCGGGCCCACATAATGTATGATGCATTAATTCGATTACTAAGTCCGTTCGCATGGAAAATAATGATGAAACACAACAGTGTTGCCTATTATCGTTTTTTGTATTTCACCTTGTTACACTAAAAGCAGAGTACTAAGATTTTCCGTGTGATAAATATTGAGCAACATAAACTTCGTTCGCTGCGAAATGGGTCAGCAACATATCAGTGTTGACGACTATATTTTTTTTTTGTTTTTAAGTTTTTTTACACCACAAATCTCTTTTTTTGAGAAATTAAATCAGAGTAAAATCATTGATAGGTTGTTTCCACAATTCGTTAACATTTTTCTCTGCAACATTAATATGTTGATATCACTGTGACACAAATGAAAGGAATTTGTTTCGTGAAAGTACTTGGACGTGGTATCACAAAACCCCGCCCCCATACGTAACAATTTTTTTTACAGGCCGAAGAAAATTTTGGAGGTGGATCAGACACCTATTTCAGATTTTACTTCAATAAATCCTAAACAGCTTGAAATATTGCATTACAACCTTCGACATTATTGTAGCTATTTTCCCATTTCACAATTCCCTCTAATATATTTCTAATGAAAGTACACTGTAAATCGATTATTTCACGAAACGTCATAAAAAAATTTCACATATTTTATATGTTTGACATTACTTGCATAACGGTAAATAAATTGCGATAGCTGTCTTCAAAAGAATTGTAGCTTATAAATATCTTGATAACTTTTCTAAATACACTAATCAACAAAAAATAAATATATAGAGCTCCATAATTGGTGTAGAAATGCTGCATTTAGCCATATTCTTTAAATATTCACCTATATGTACTCAATATTAAAGAAATTACAAATTGATATCTTCTAGAAAGTAACAGGTAATATACTTAATAACATTGGCAAATGGACTAATGAACAAAAATGACATTTTGGGTTCCAAAATGATTGTACCACCAATTTAGAAATTTTAAATTTTCAACATTTTGTACGACATTTTAGGACGTTGATGTATTTGACAATTTCGTCGAAAGCCTTAAGTTGTACAACTTTGGAGAACATTATTATATTCCTATGTTAATAGTATAGAAATTATAAGCGAAAATTTAAAAAAAATTTTAATTTTTGAATTGTTACAATCATTTTGGATTTCAAAATGTCATTTTTGTTCATTAGTGTATTTGACAATATTGTTAAGTATATTTAACTGATTTAACTTTAAACTCGTTCTACAGAAATTATAATCTTTCATTTGTTTAATCTTTATTTTTTAATGCATTTATTTTAAGAAGATATTGATTTATTATTTTGAATAATTGTCGATTAGATTTGGAAAATCAGTCATTTGAAAGGTTAACCTTGAAATGTAAATTCATATGCGGTATCTAATAAAATTAAATGAATTTAATTGAAAGAAATCTTGTTACTAGGAGAGAATATCAGATAATATTAAGTGCAATATTTATATTATGTTATAAATATCGTGTATTGAACGAAATTACCTTCCATTTTGGAATAACGGCCCACTCTTGTCGCTCAGTGTATGACAGCATGCACTCCTAGTAGAGTGCACATATGCAAGCAAACAAACTCGAACCTTTGCGGGGGTAAAAACATAAACATACAACTTTTTTATTCTTTCTCTCTTTTGTTTTGCCGGATAGCCCACACTCACAGTGGGGATTATTTCGTTGTTTATACTGTTGACACTTTGTGCGTTTTGTGTGTTTGTTTTGATTACGTATCCACTCTATATTTAGATGAACCGACTAACACATGCTATTTCAGCATTTTCCCGATTACACCTTCTGCTATTAAAAAGTCGACATTGTTCTCGATCGTATACGAATGGATTCTTTCCGCATTCACTGCCCGTCACCACCATATAAAGGTATGAACAGATCCAAACCGATATGATCAGATCAAGAAGTCATTTGAATCGATCCACTGTCATAACATTTATAATTAAAGTTGCGAATCATCATTATGATCATGGTCAGCATTTAAAATGTGAATGAAATGATGAGGTTTTTATACGATACGGAAAATTCTGTGAAATGGAACATTTCCATCATCATTCATTCACTCAGTCTTTTGAAATGCAAGAGATTATTTTGTTTGTATACAAAGGGGGGAAATGACTTTTCATTTCTTTTGTTTCTTGATTTTTCTTTTAGTTCACAGAGAGATCATTTCCAAACAAAGATCTCATTGTGTTAAATGTTTTAACAGCTACTAAATTGCCCTGAATGTGTGTAATGGAAATGGTTTATGGAAGAAAATTTAAAAGATTTCCTTATGTTCCTAAGATGATAGAAAAAGGTAGCCATTTGGTTCTTAATCCAGCGGTGTTTTAATATTTTTTTAGAATTTTCGAAATTTCTGTAACAATAAATTGACTGAAATGTAAAATGTATAGAAGACCCTAAATTGAAATGAGTTTACTTTAGGGCAAACGAGCTGAAGTTTAAAAGGTATTTTAGGAAATATTTTAATATATTAAAACCAACTGCTTGGCATCAAACTACTAACTTTAAAAGTTCATAATTTTGAAATTTGAACTAGTTCCAGAGCCACACAGAAAATTATAACTGGATAAATATTGTTGGCAACATGAATATGTTGCTGGCCAATATCGCAGGCAAAAAAATTATGTTGCCCAGAGCGTACTTAGTGCCAGCCATAATGTCTGAAACTTTGGACAATATAATTTTCTTCGCTGCACAATTGACAACAAATCGTTGCTCTATCTTTACATTTTTGTTAGTCTAGACCTTCAGAATAAAACAGAAAATCGACAGAACAATGAATGTGACGCCGGACTCAGACAACATTAGTATAAATTACAGATAATGCCGAGTACTGAGATTGTTCGGGTGAAAAATATTAAGCAACATCAATTTGTTCCACTGCGGAATGGTCCAGCATCATACATATCAGTGATGATGGTTATATTTTTCTCTGTTTTTAAGTTTATTTTATACTAAAAATCTTTCCTTTTAGAATTTGAACGAAAGTTGACACATTATTTCTTCCTACAATTTGATTGGTCGTTGTTTTCTCTTAGCAACATTAAAATGTTGTTTGATACATGTAGCGTAGTACTAAGACCGTTCGGGTGAAAAATATTGAGCAACATCAATTTGTTCCACTCCTGAATGGTCCAGCAACATATGTACATACATCTCAGTGATGATGACCATAATTTTCTATTTTTAAGTTTATTTTATACTAAAAATCTTTCCTTTTAGAAATTGCACAACAGTTGTCAACATTGATAATTTCTTTCTACAATTTGATTGGTCGTTGTATTTTTCTTAGCAACATTAAAATGTTGTACGATACATGTAGCGGAAATTTCACATGAACAACTTAGTAGATACTATACGTGCGGAAATATTTCGTCGATTTTTCCCAGGCATTTTTGTTGTTGGAAGATTGTAAAATTTCACGTGAAATGTTGATCTTAGTGCGGACCTTAACGTATTGGATATTTATTTTATCGTTTGTGTTAAAAAATGTTGTAAGGTAAAATTCAATGTAATGAACAAAATATTAATATTAGTCGTGTTTTGGTTACAAGCAAGCGATTATCGCTTCCTAAATTGCAAAGAAAACGGATATTTAGCGATACGCAAAAACATGTACAAGTAGACAGTCAAAATTTCTCTTCACTTGAATGCCAACAAACAAAACGAGTGAAATCTTAACCATTCTCTGCTCTCTCTCTCTTACTCTCTTCATTGAATATTTCAATACACAAGCAGCTTTTGATAGTGTTATTGTATACAACTATTCAAATTCGTAGCATGTTGAAGTAAAATTACATTAACTATGCAAAAAGTGTGAAATAATCAAGATATAACGCGTGAGAGAAATGCGTTTGAGTGCATTTTGACCACGGTTTGGTTCTATTTTACGAGGGTTGCCAAATTGAGCACGTCTTCTGGCCGCCTACTTCTTGATCGTCTTTGCAATAAGTCATATTAATCAAAAATATGGTAACACTTTAGCGGAAAATTTGTGTCGCTAAGTTTTCGCTAAGTACTTCATACAAATCAAGCGATAATCTAAGCAAGCGGTGTAACCAAAACACGATTAGTCGTGTTTTGGTTACATTGGTTTATTACCTACCTTGGTTAATTACCTGAAACTGTGAAAGTTAATAATTGTGTTCTTTTTGTTAAATAGACAAAAATCCCCCTTTTCCCAAATATTGGTGAAAGACAACAAATATTGGAATAGATCCAAAAAAAATAAACCCGAAGATTTCTATTTGTCAGAGAAATTAAGTCTTAGTAGCTTAAGACAAATAGGAGGAGATACAAATCTTTATGTTTTTTGATAAATTTAATAATAACTTTCCTCTTCAGTTGGTCGTTTCATTTTCTTAGAACATTATAATGTTGCTCGATACATGTTGCTAACACTTTCCGTGAACATCTTTGTACAACCCTGGGAGCAAATGTCCGTCAACAGTTCGTTTGAATTTGTTGTTCTGTGGATACATATTTATATAATTGAATTTAGAAAAGGGCTTACACACTTACTTAAATAAAATAAATAAATGGTTTCCCATTACATCCCATGAAGGGACTGGGGAGAACTTCTCACAATCACTGAGCTGTGCGCTTTCCAGTTTTCACTCACAGTTTTACTCCGATTCCGAACGGTAATTTGAGAAGCTTTTTCATGGCTAGATACTCGATAGTGTCGCCGTCACTATGCGAGGTGACCGCCGCCGAAAGAAAATTTGAAGGTGGTCAGAGCCGGGTTCGAACCCTGGATCTCATGTACAAGAGCCGCGGACACTAACCATTGCACCAACCATTGCGACACTTACTTATCCGGTCTCGAACAACCTCGGGGCGTCAGGGAGCTTACAAAACGAAGATAACATATTTCGCCAACAAGTTGTACGATCTTTTGCTTTATCTCTCCAGTTGGTAATACCAATTGTACGCAGGGATTCGTCAACCTGATCCCTCCAGCGGAGTCTTGGTCTTCCTAGTTATCGTCTTCCTTCTAGATCGGTTTCGAAAAACCTTCAAGCTGGTTCGTCTTCATTCATTCTACTGACATGGCCTAGCCAGCGCAATCGCGTTATTTTGATCCGCTTAACTCTGTCAATGTCGGGATATAGCAAATACATAGCCGATACTCGCCGTTGTGCACTATAGGGTAATATATTTTTCGGAGTATTGTTCTCTCGAAAGACAGGTTGTGTGAGGGTCCAACATAGCTGGACTTTTTTTACTCGAAAGGGGGCTTTATCTCTAAAGTGCGTGCTTAAGTCAAAATAGCATCTATTCGCAAGCACAATTCTCTGCTTGATTTCAAGGCTGACGCTAACGAAAAGGCCTTAGGGACTGAAATATTAAGCAACACCAGGGCCTTCCCTGTGAACTTGATCAGCTAGACTTTAGGACCGACAACTATAATTGTCTCTACGTTTGCGATATTATTTAATTTAAAATTATTTTCTTTTTGATAAATTCAATAAGAATTGATCTCTTCATCCTACGATTTCACTGGTCGTTACATTATTTTTCGAAACATAAAAATGTTGCTAGATAAATGTTCGTGATATTTGGCATAACCAATTTGGTACTACACTAACGGAAAATTAACGTCGATGCTTCACAAAACTCCCCCCCCCCCCCCCCTCCTTGTTTGTATTTTTGATGTGTTAACATCTAGGAGAGGGCAATCTATCAAAGTGAACACATGCAAACAACCCACAGCATTAGCATCACATACGTGGTTGTTGTACAACAATAGTCTGTGCCTGAAAATAAGTATGATGGTATTGATGTAACGGCAGCGAACAAACATGCAGCTCGACGTCTCCAAAGAGTATTGAATAGTATAGAGAACTCATGAAACGAATTGTATGACTCAAAAGCACTGGCGACATCTGGCGAATGATTCAAAACGTATTACCCCCTTTTTGGCATAATTTGGTCCATTCATAATTTTGATGTGAAACATTGATGCCTTGTGAAACATTTATGCTTTTTGTATTGTTTTATGTAATAACATTGTCGAAATGGTGCATTTATATTGAAATATTCTATAAAGAGAATAAACTCGTTTATGCTCTTTTACTCAGACTCTCTACATGAGAGCGGAAAAAGAGTGCAATAAGTTCTTATGAACGAATTGTATGACTCGAAAACACTGGCGACATCTGGCAAATGATTCAAAACCTATTACTCTCTGTTTGTCATAACTGGGTCCATTCATAATTTTGATGTGATACATTGATGCCGTTTGAAATATTTATGCTTTTTGTATTGTTTTACGTAATAACATTGTCGAAATGGTGCATTTATATTGAAAGATTCTATAAAGAGAATAATGGCCAGTCGCACAGTAGAAAATTCTCCATTTAAATGCTTGTCATTTAAATTTCATTTAATATGAAAAAATTCTGTGAGTTTTTAAATTGAGCGTTTAAATGACGAGTATGAAACTGACCCTTAGATTCGTTTATGCTCATTTACTCAGACTCTCTACATGAGAGCGGAAAAAGAGTGCAATAAGGTCTCTATACTATTAAATATTTTTTGTCGTCGCTGTGTTTATGACAAAACAAAAACAATTATTTCAGTCAGCTAAATATTGCTTTGGTTAATGTATGAGAAATTCATACCACAAACTTACAAGTCATGAACATTTTTCTAATTGAAAAATGGTTGGTTTTTGTCGGAAATAATAGACAATTCAGTTAAGCTCACTCACTGGCATGACTAGTTTCGAAGAAATATATTATCTAATCTAACAATAATAAATCTAATATTAAACGAGAAGTAAGAAAAAAGAGTCAAATAGCAGTCAGCATATATTTTCCAATGTAACATTTACTAATGTGTTCATAGAAATCGAACAGGTACCGTGTAACAAAAAGGTGTTAACACGTCTCCCGGGAGTTCGAAAACTCATTGATATTTTTTCTGTAGGGCTTTAGCCAGACCTTTCATATTTCTAAATATCAGGTTGATATCTTTTATTTCATTTTCAAGATCAACAGCTGATCTTACCACTTTCAGTTTTGTAAGTTAACCCAGTAAAAAACAATGCTTACCCGGAAGCAGAATTGTAAGGCGAAAATATGGTGGCAATCGCTTACCAACCTGCTGAATTAAGGCATGATTTTTGTATGGGATATCCCACTTGGAAGCACTATTTAAAGGCGACCAAAGGCACTTCATTCATTGCAGTTTAGAAGATATGAAAGACATGAAGATTATTGCCTTACTTTATTGCAGTGCAGTAAGCGAGCGACAAGAAAAGAATTAGCATTCGCTTACAATATCGCTATCTCGCTAGCACAATTGTAAGCTATAGAATGGTCTTTTAGTTTGTGAACATTTTTAGATAAGCAGCGGTAGTACATAAAAAGTCATTCCATACTTCATTGCAGTTTGGTATGCCGGAATTGTAATGACTTCTAACTAAGCGCTTCAGTATGGGGAAAAATTGCTAGTGCTTCCAAACCCCTAAATATTTTTTGCTGGGAAGTTAATCATAACAATTGTTTGTTGCAAGCTTGTATATAAAAAAAAATATATTGAAACCTTATCACCGGTTCGTATATGGGGGAACACGCGCTTAAGGTTAATCAGCAGACCTCCTAGAACTTTGTACTCCCTCAACTAATCAATTTAATAATAAATTAGAAAACTCATAGCGGCAACACAAAACAAATATTACATTATCTATACAAAATTATCACTATAAAAAATAAATAAACATTTTCCTAATACACGCGTTTACCTTTCAAAGTTATCAGCAGAAATCTGTATTGAATGTCTACATACTAGAAATAGATTAGAGATTGCGACTCGAAATATAAACTGTAAAAATATCGTCGAACTTGTATTATAAAATTCTATCGTAATAGTTGTTTAAACAGTTTTCAAACAAAAATCGGGTCACTGTACTTAATAACTAATATTCGCACTACTCAAATTTATAATTGACACCAATTATTCTACACCTAATGATATAAACAAATTCAATACAGTGCATTACATAAAACTGTAATAGTGAAGAATATGAACAATTTCAATACTTCTGATCACTCAAGTTTTTTTACAGTAAAAAAAATAAAGCCATGATAGAAATATGTATTTTTGTCGAACCTAAAGTATAGAATCATTGTAAACTATTACACCACCGATAGCCAAAACCTATACTTCTTAATTAAAATCAATTTTAATTCAAGGTTTTTATAAATATATTTTTGAATATGTAGAGTCGATACAATATCTGTCGCTATACTTGATTAATCTCAAGGAAAGGAAAATAATGGGACTGGTCATACCCAATAAATTTACCCAAACTTAAAATGGGCGCACATGCTAATAGTTTCCTTTCTGAAACAAACTCAACGCGAGAAACCAGATTACTTCCACTTCTTTAGGCTGTCACTAAATTTGTTCGCACGAAAACAGTAAGCAACACTCATTTTGCCGCTGCAAAATTATACAGCACATATGTTGTAGTGGAGAAAGTAATAACGCCATCTAGATTCTACAACAACTATCTTCAATCAGAGCCTGTGCCAATCGGAATCAAAGTGCACAGATTAGTAAAAATATGGCATTTGGGTGGTGAATAAAATTGCACTAGCACATGGGACTAGGTACATTTTTGATAAGTGGATGGAAATTGTTGACGTTTAACAAAAACTCACCAGCGAACAAACAAGTTGTGCAAAGCGAAACCGAACTGCCGCCGGCGCCAATATTTTTATTGCGGTGAGGCTCCGCCCAAATTTTTTAGATACTAATTTGGATTACGATGACTCAATCAATTTTAATAAATATATTTGTCAGTTTTTTTAGCATTTACATGCACATTTATATTTTGTAATAACATAATTTTATTTCTAAAATTGGTTATTTCATCGGCTTGATCCAACGGCGTTCGAAATTTTTGTTTGGCGCCGCCGCCAAGTTTTTATGTCGACTTGTAGCTCTATTCATCATATATTTGTAAACAAAACAAAGAAAGACGAAGAAATTTGGTAGCAATTTGGATGACATTTTCCAGCAATTTATAATAATAATAATTGGTAAAAGCAATGGCAAATATTTTCTACAAATATTCATTGCCAAAATTATATTTCAATTGCGTGTTAAGACTTCTTCTAATGATGAAACTGTCAAAATTTACTATTGTCAAAATAAATATCGATTGGCACCAGTGTTGCCAGAGGCTGTCAAAAAAAAACATGCTAAAAAAAAGTGCAATTTGCAAAAAGAAAAATGCTAAAACTTAAAAAATCAAAAATTGCAGCACTACGGGTTTTTAGCATTATTTTCGATAGAAATCATAATTTCTTTATCGGTTGTTTTGAATATTTATCGTTTCTGTCCGTTAAGAAACGGTTTGAAAAAATACTTTTTTGACTTTGCCTTTTACACACAAATAAAAATGTTGGTAATACTGCCTATAAATGTTGTATAATATCACCTATTGGCATAGGCAACATGGCATTTTCTTTGTTTTATGGGAAATAATACTACAAATTTAATTTCTATGTTCGGAATATTACCTCAAAATTTTGGTATACTAGCTGATATGTATTGGAACTTTGCCTATTTTTGAGGCGTACATTTTTGTATAATTTTTAAGGTAGTTTACTAAATATGCCAATTTCTACAGTTGAAGATTTAAATTCATCTAAAGAAAATATCTCTCCTTTTTTACAAAAGGAAAACACATATTTTTATTAAACATTTTTATTGGCCATGAAAATGCATAGAAAGTATGGTAATTTAGGTTCAAAGGTATCGGGAAATGGATATACCTTCATATTCCACCCAAGGCTGTTCAGCACTAAAGTCCAGCACAAACTTTAAATCTGGACAATATTTCACATGATTCAGAAGTTGTATTCGGGTTATTGAGATGTGTATCAAGAATTATGCCGCCGGAATCGTGGCCACACTAAAAGTTCTCCTTGCACGTATGTTGCAAATGAAGTGTTTCCGTTATGACCAACTGACTGAAGTGAATGTCATACCCTCTTCATGTATCTCATCGGCTAAGGACCTGTGATTGCGTTTTATCGTAGATACATGACACAATTTGCCGACATTCTCTGAATCCTCATACTTTAAATGACTACCATAGATATCTAGATATTTTATTGCATCACAGTTGTAGGAAGGCGGCACAATCATCACAGACTTTGCCACCTATGGTAAATTTTAGGTGCACAAAATAGTTGTGGCCTTTGCGTTCTTTGGCCGGTCTTGTTACTATCGGTTATCCATTATTTGGCAGTTGTATTTAAACAGCAACTTCTGTAGTGCCTCCAACAGATGGAGGATATCGTCATGAAGATTTGTTCCTGCAGGTGCTAAAATCTGTGGAAGGCCAACATGTTTACTCGGTTTTGACGAATAATAAATACACTTAGGGTCAAATTCATAAAACTACATGCTATGTATCAATCATTTGTGTTTGTTGATTCAGTCATGTTTTCTATTCATCGAAGTATAGTTTATTCCCCTTAATATTTTATGAAATATACATATATGGCTAGACCAACACGCTTTGTAATTACGAATTTCACATACATATTTGACATCCAAACCCTAGATAATTATAGTTATGTTATAATTCTTTATTGCAAATAAACGTTAGCTTATGTCCATACATTCTAGAAAAATGCAATTTATCGACAAAAAATGCTAAAAATAAAGGGAAAATTATCAAAAGTTTGCAAATATTTCCCAAAAAAGTGCTAAAAAGCATTTAGCATATTTTTTCGAAAAAAAGTGCAGAAGCCCACAAAAAAGTGCACTAAAAATGCCAACCTGGCAACACTGATTGGCACCTCAAAAATGTAAATTTTTCTCACCATATCAAATTTTTATTCGCCATAGTACTTTGATACCGATTGGCACAGGCTCTCAGTCGTATTTGAAAACTGAAGTTATCTTTCTAAAGTTGCTTTACCGTGGAGAATTTAATACATTGATCAGTGATATTGATCTACTCACGATCAATTTCTGAACAAAAATAAGTTTTTAGTGTAAAAGTAATTTAAAAACAAAGAAAAATATAGTCGTCATCACTGATATGTTGCTGGCCCATTTCGCTCAATATTTTTCACGTGAACGATCTTAGTACTCGGATTTACGGGCCTTTAGTTTTCATTTCTATAAATCTTGCCTGGCCGCTGCTTGCCGCTTAGAAACATTAGAATGTTGCGCTATACATGGTGCTCAAATTTCCTGTGAACAACTATCGACACTTAGCCATGAAAAAGCTTCTCAAAATACCGTGCGGAACCGATGTAAAACTGTAGGTCCCAATCAGTGAGTGTAAAACTAAAACGCGCATAGCTCACTGGTTTCTGGGAAGCTCTCTCTAATCGCTTCATGGGATGCAATGGTAAACCATTTACATCAAGTTGTTTCGCTGTGAAATGCGCCAGCACGATGTCAGTGTTGACGACTACAGTTTTCTCTGTTTCAAATTTTTGTTACACTAAAAAAACACTACACTAAAAGATATTGAATGAGAGTTGATAATATTAATAATTCTCTCCTACAATTTGATTGGTTGTTACATTTTGCTTAGAAACATGAAAATGTTGGTTGATACATGTTGATGCAACTTCGCGTAAACAACTTAGAACTACTCACTCGCAAATCTGTTTTTTTGGCTGTTTGGATACAAATATAACGTGCTGGCATCTAGTCGCAAATATGGTATATTTGTGTCCAACCACACTGCGTTTGCTAGTCAATACTTCATGTTGGAGACACAATGATTAAATAAATAAAAAAAAATAAATGGTTTCATATTACATCCCATGAAGGGACCGGGGAGAACTTCTCACAATCACTGAGCTGTGCGCTTTCCAGTTTTCACTCACTGATTGGGACCTACAGTTTTACTCCGATTCCGAACGGTATTTTGAGAAGCTTTTTCATGGCTATATACTCGATAGTGTCGCCGTCACTAAGCGAGGTGACCGTCGTCGAAAGAAATTTTAAGGTGGTTGGAGCAGGGATCGAACCCAGGATCTCCTGTACAAGAGGCGCGCACACTACCAATTGCACCACCGACGGTCACAATGATTAATATGTTATAAATGAAATCAAAAACATGACAGGCAATAAAAAACCAGCAACTCTTCAATCCATGAAAACAATGCTTGCAAACATATACATGGTTTCTGCAACATGCTGCTGGGGACATTTTTGTCAGTGTATACATGTGAGGAAATATTTTGCGCTAATACGATCCTTTAGACCAAACGGCAATAAGGTGTATTTTTGTGATAAACAAATTATAATTAGAGAAATGTGTTCCTCTTCGTCGTCTTATGAAACGCACTGTATGCTACTAAAGACATTTAGTTGACATTCATTATTTATATATGTATGTTTTCGCTTTAATTTTACATTATTAAAACCAAAATAGCGAAAGTGAAATGAAATAAAAATGTGGGCCATATGTGTGAATTTTGTTTTCAAATTGATATCGGGAATAGAGAACTGCTGATCTAAATAAAATAAATATCGCGCGTGACTGATACATAATTCACCTGTATTTGAGAACATCCTGAGTGATCGCCGTTGTTCGCAATGAAATCAGCAAATGATACAGATTATAGCACTCAACTCAGCATTGACGAATGTAAAATTGTAAATTTTTTTGTGAATTTCGTATGGTCATTAACATTTGCAGGTGTTGCTTGTGTGGGAAATTCATTATCCCAACTGATCAGTCACTTTTCTATTTTCTAAGAATTTTCCTCATCAGGTAGGTAGTCTATCTACATATGTTTGGATGTATGTATGCATATAAAATGACAGCAATGCCTCAATGTCTATTATCTGAGAAAGTGGCAGATTTCACGAGTCATGCCAAATAAGATCGTATGTGATTTAACGTTGCTTTGTGTTCATACAATTTTCAATAAAGAGGTTTGCCATAATTTCACTTTTATGTGATTTGAATTTATTTTTGAACATATTGAATGATAGAATATATTGTCTTTTTATTTTTTTTTTGCAAATTGTAGCACATTTTTTGTTTGCACAGTAGATAGACTACAAATTGTTATTGAAAATATATAAATTGGCAAAAATGTTGCTACAAGATCTAGTTTGAAGTCAGTGTTTCGAAATGTACACGCTGAAAATTTTTTCTTTTTTTATTGTTTGGATGCAAATGTAACGTGTTTATAGCTTGCCGCAAATATAGTATACTTGTGCCCAAACACATTGTGTTTGTTATTCAATGTAACATGTTTGGGATACAATGATTAATATATTATAATATATGTATTTGTGACACAAATGTGGATTTGTTTGTTGAAAACTGCTGAAAACACTGATGTTTGTCACAACAAAGAAACAAAAAGCAGCAGATCTTCAATTCACGAAAGCAATGCTTGCAAACACATACATGGTTCCTGAAATATGTTTCTGTGGCCGTTATTTTCAGCGTGTAGAATGTAGAAATGTTTGTTTAGTCTTTTGAATTTCAATTGTTATCTTTTTTATTTCATCGGATTTATTTTAAATTTCAAATGGATGTCATGAATTCAATTGGTTTATTGCAAATAGAATTTTTAAATTTAATTGATATTTTTGGAATTTCAGTAGAAGCTGGTGCATAAAATCACAGATCCATATTCACGTTGATGCGATATTTTAACTCGCTTGATTTCTTCAAAGGGCATTTATTAGAAGTCCCACAAAGTTTAAGCATAAACAAAGTCTTTCAAACCACTGTACATTGTTATTACTTTGTTCACCATGCTATTTTCAATTATTTATAAATAATTGTGTTTTGTTTTTTGAAAATTAGTATTCAATGGTGACGGCGGCAGTTTGTATAAAAACAAGCTCACTCTACATGCAACGATAAAAAAAGAACAAACAACAATTACGTCAAATCTGAGGCGACAGATGTGTTGTTATTAAGGAAGCGGAAATAGTAGGTATGGTCAAACAATTTCAAATCGTTTCAATTCGAAAACCCATTAACTATGTTTAATTACATTTATGCAAATTTTTGTTAGCAATATTACAAAAATGTGACCAGTTTCATGAAATTAAATTAAGTTCTTAATTAAAATCAATTTTAATTGAAGGTTTTTATAAATATAGTTTTGAATATGTAGAGTCGATACATTATCTGTCGCTAGACAGATGGGACAATAATGGGACAAATAATGGGACTCCTAATAAATTTACCAAATCCTAAAATGGGCGCACATGCTAATATTAAAGCTGTATCATAGATTAATATTAACCATAGATGGTGAAAGATAAGTGGTGGATTTGAAAGTAAAGTGAAATTTTCTACATGCCAGGAAACAAAAACTATTGAAAAAACTATATAACCATGCTTTCCGCCATTTTGTATTGTCAACAAATATCAAAAGTGAAATGCTTTTCTATTATTAATATTCCATTTTCAAATTTAAACAACAGAATCGAAATAAAATTACGTTTGAGTACTTTGTCGTCTCATCCGAGTGGAAAATTGTCGCACGGAAACAGCATTGTGATTAAGCAAATGAATCATCTATGGTTTTTATTTATCTATGGCTATCTGACCGTCGGTGGTGCAATGGGTAGTGTGCGCGCCTCTTGTACATGAGATCCTGGGTTCGATCCCTGGTCTGACCACCTTAAATTTCTTTCGACGGTGGTCACCTCGCTTAGTGACGGCGACACTACGAGTATTTAGCCATGAAAAAGCTTCTCAAAAGTACTGTTCGGAACCGGTGTAAAACTGTAGGTCCCAATCAGTGAGTGAAAACTGGAAAGCGCACAAGCTCAGTGATTGTGAGGAGTTCTCCCCGGTCCCTTCATGGGATGTAATGGGAAACCATTTATTTATTTTATGGCTGTATACACTATTGGTCTAACATGTTGTTAATAGTTCCCTTTCAAGAATAGTTGCCACCGCAAGAAACCAGATTACAACATATAATTTTGCAGCGGCGACATTAATCTTGCCGCTGCAAAATTATACAGCACATGTGTTCTTGTGGAGAAAGTAATAACGCCATCTAGATTCAACAACAACTATGTTCAATCAGCCGTATGTATTTGAAAACTGAAGTCATCCATAGGTAAATAGAAAACCATAGATAGTGAAAGATAAGTGGTGGATTTGAAAGTAAAGGGAAATTTTCTAGATGGCGCTAGAGTGGTGGATATGGGTAAATTCCCTGGAAATAAAAACTATTGAAAAAACTATATAACCATTCCTTTTTGCCTTTTGTATTGTGTGCAAATATCAAAAGCGATATGGCGATAAAAATTATGTTTGAGTGATTTTTCTTCTCATCCGAGTGAAAAATGGCCGTGCGGAAACAGCATGTGCACTCTGGTGTAAATGGTGATTAAGTAAATGAATCATCTATGGTATTTATTTATGTACATAGATAAAAAAAACCATAGATGATTCATTTGCTTAATCACCATTTTCAGCAGAGGGCACATCTGTTTCCGTGCGACCATTTTTCACTCGGATGCGACGAAAAAGCACTCAAATATCATTTTTATTTCGAATCGGTTGTTTAAATTTGAAAATAGAGAAAAGTACTAGGGTTTCACTCGTTTTATTTGTTGGCATTTGAGTGAAGAGAATTTTTGACTGTCTACTTGTACATCGTTTTTGCATCTCTCTAAAGCAGTGTTGCCAGAGGCCGACCAAAAAATTATGGCAAATGTTCTCAAACATTGCGGCGTTTGCAAAATCATTATGCTAAAATTGACATTTTAGCCTTTTTTGTAATTCTGAGTCCAAAACAGTTACAGACCCTCTAAGAAATGGGTGCAGCTGTTATACGTTAACCGTTCAGCTTAAAAAGAAATATTATCAGCACTGCAGCAGGGTCATTATTCCCCCTACAACACCATCATATCGCATAAATTGAGAATACGCGTTTTTAGCAGGATCCGTCTTGGAAACACCATCTTCTCTCATGAACACATCTTTAAAAGAACCGGACCCGCAATGTGCTCTAAGTGCGGAAACAGTCTTACACTTAAGCACATTCTTGAAGATTACCCTCATATCAACACCTAAGAAGAACCACTTTTGGAAATAAATCAATATACGACATACTTAGAGACCCATCTATAGAAAATATTGATAACAAAAGTACCGTTCATTACATCACTGACACTTAGAATATAAACAACATATCTTGTACACATTGTATATACAAACGAGAGCCGATAGCCTCAGCTGCTTTTAACCTTAGAAATAGTTTTCGTAAGATTAAATCAAATAAATAAATTAGTAATAATATGTTATTATCGCATGTATCTTAATTTCATAAAAAAAAAACTATCTTATAATATTGTAACAACTTTTACAACAACAACGAAAGCCAAACCTTCAAAAAAATTAGTTTATCTATTTGTTTGAGATCAATTGTTGTTAAAAATTTCTTCCAATCGTCTTAGAATAGAATTTCCCAAATTTGCGATAATTTCTTTTGGAATCAGTTTCACTTATCCTAGAGAAGTGTGATCAAATCGTCTCTACTTCGAAATTTTCTTTGTCTGATATTATTCTCAATGAACCCGGAGATTTTCTCTGGAGTTTATATCTGGCACCTCGAGAAGAACCTCTATCACATTTAGACCATTTTACAAAAGTCACATATTGATACATATTGAATGCACTGTACGGCCCAAAACGACTAATTTGAAGTTTGTTAATAATCGTCCACATATTTACTTTTACTTTTTAAAAGTAAGTTTTACATAGTTTTCTTACTCCTGTTTTCAGAAAAACATTTTGGCATCCATAATAATACTTTTATAAAGAATTGTGTCATTTATCTCTACACGGACATTTTTGAAATTTTCGCTTGTGGAGTTTCTGTACCAATATGTACCAAACAATTGTTTTCGTACGAAATTACTTTGGCATAACAACCCTGTAATTGATTTTGTTCACGAAATTTTCGCAAAGAGGTTATTTGCTCATTTGCTTAATCACAATTTTCACCAGATGGCAAAGACTGTTTCCGTACGACCATTTTTCACTCGGATGCGATGAAAAACACTCAAAAGTCATTTTTATTTCGATTCTGTTGTTTAGATTTGGAAATAGAATTTAAATAATAGAAAAAAATTTCGCTTTAGTTATTTGTTGACAATACAAAAGGCAAAAAAGCATGGATATATGGCCTTTTCAATAGTTTTTGTTTCCAGGGAAATTTGCCCATATCTACTTTCAAATCTTTCAAATATGGTGAGTACCAGGCAAACATACCGATCAATATGCTGTAAAAATAAATTTTTCAGATAAATTAAAAGGAGAAACTCAATACGAAAAATTGTGCTGTTTGCAAAAAATTGTGCCAAAAAACTGCACTAAAATTAAAAATATTGGAAAAATGTTGAGAAAATTGTGTTAAAGGGCATTTAGCATAATTTTTCAAAAAACAAGTGCCAAAACCAAAAAAATTGTGCCAAAACGGCATAAATTATGCTAACATGGTAACACTGGTCTAAAGTTCCTTCACCGTGGTGAATTTAATACACTCGTTGCAGCCAAAAAGTATGCAACGACATAATTACTTATTACAGTACTTATCGGAAGGCGAACCCATGCACCTTGCTTGCCAGACTGTCGTTTGCGCATTGACCTATCGACGGCATTTGGCATTAGATAATTTTGTTATCTAATTTTATATTATTAATTGGGTCAATTAAAATAGTTGTCGAATTTTTTTGTAAAAACAATAGAGGGATTAATAACAGTGATTCAGTGTCGCTTATTTGAGCAAAATTCGTTACCGAGTATATTTTTTTGTTTAAAGCAGCCCCAATTTATTTCCACTGGTAAATTAAATTAGATAAAAAGATATTAATGCTTAACAGATCACTTAACACTGCATGGCCCAACTGTTCCTACGGAGGTGAATAGAAGCATCCGTGGTGTCACAGAAACTTTTTTAATAATGCTAAGTCCTCAAAGACAGAGCGATGCTGGAATGTATATAAATTATAACTCAAGGAAAATAGGAACTACCTAACATCTTCCGCATCTGAAACATCCAGACTGCGCTAAGTGCTCTTGACAACGATATCGAATATTAAAGTGATAGACCTCCAGCTTAACACTGGCAACTGGTTCGAAGGGCATATGGTCCCACTGAAAGAAAAAACATGTCAAGTCGCACGTTACGGGAAATATCGTGGCAAAATTAACACCACTTTGGGCAATAGGAAGTTCAAGCCCTGCTAATCACTTGGCCCTGACGGCATAGCGCCAGAGGGGCTACAAAATGAACTACATATTTTATGTCCTTCTGAAACTTTATATGCGCCGCATCAAGCTATCCTATATTCCCGTTAGAAGGAATTCAATGTAGTATTCATTCCGAAAGAGGAAAAATCATCGCATATTGGTGTAAAAGAGTTTAGACCAATCAGTTTCCTCTTTCCTTCTGAAAGCATTAGAGAGGATGATTGTAATGATACCCATTGATGGGATTATAAATACGGGAGATACGAACGATTATATACTCAAGCTTTAAAAGTCTATATCTCAAGAAGTTGGACCGACAGCCCGGGGGAAAACCAACTTTTTCAACTCAGCGCAGAATCTTTCGTCGGTGGTGAAATTTTGATGTAGATCAGAGAGTTGGGGCTAAAGTAAATTTCTTCTTCTATTTGGCGCGGATGCGCAGGTGAATTCTTTCCGCCTAGCAACTCTGGATGTTCCTTGAGAAAGGCAATATAGGCATTCCAGCTGTGCCTTTGCGGTGCGCGCTCAAATTCCCTAAATAAGAGCACTATTACACGATGAATTTATCCCCGCAAGAAAATTCGTGAATTTTATGTTCGTTAGGCAAGAGGTGTAGAGAAGTAAGAGACGATGAAAAAATGCCATGAAATGCCCTGGCATTGTGTTTCGGGATTTTTTTTCAATTTCTCTTTGTGTAGTTTCCGTTTTTGTCTTGATTTGGACATTTCATGGATATTACTTTTGTGATAATTCAATAATTCGAATTTGAAAAAATTCAACGTGTAATAGCTCGATGAATTACGTAGCAACTTTAAAAGAGAATTGAAAAATATCCCCGCAAGAAATGGCATCGTGTAATAGAGCTCTAATAATGTAACTATTAATTTTAATTCAATAAATCATAAATACATTAAATACTTAATATTCCTTTTTTACGGCGTACATTTTGTGCAGAAACCCATATGTTGTTGTTTTGTTGTCCCTGCTTTTCACAACCTGTTATTGTGAGGTGAATTATTTGTTACGAGGTGAATTTTTCGTTGTCACCGTGCTGCCAGAATTACAGTTTGATTGATACCACATACACAGAATAGGGGTGTAGGTGGGTATAGTCAAACCCCAAAAATTAAGACCGCTGTGTAGCTTAGGGAGCCATGGGACTAGACTTGGAATCTCAGCTCATGATTACTCCTGTGATGAAGAGGAAGACGAGTGCGTGGAATATCTGATATGCTCCTGCCTTTGGGGTGAATAGGAGAGCATATTTAGGGTAAACCCTTTTTCAGAAAATGGCCTAGATAAGGCAACTTTGTAAGCCATAATTAAGGAATAAAGTATATTTGAAATCGGTAAATAATAGCGACTTGTGGGATATTTTGATCCACTTTATAAAAGTCCATTTGAAACCAATATATTTCGTGCTAACATCAGTATTGTCCAGTATCAATATTATTATCGTGAGCCCTCGGTTGCACCCTCTATTGATTCAAGGAATTCTCTCCACAAGTTTCTCTAAAGCCGTCTATCGTCTAAAGCCGATTACTAAGATCGATCGGGTGAAAAATATTGAGCAACATCAATTTGTTTCGCCGCTAAATGAGCTAAAAATTAATTAGTGCTGACGGCTATATTTTTCTGTTTTTAAGTTTTCTTTACACTAAATATATTTTTTTTAGAAATTGATTGATAGTTGACAACATTGATCAATTCTTCCAATAATGTGAATGGTCGTTACATTTTTCTTAGAAACATTAAAATGTTGCTCGATACATGTTGAGACACTCCGCGTAATCAACTTAGCACTACACTGGTGGAATTTTTTCGTCGATATTTCGCAGGATTTTTTTTTTGTATCGAGTTCTATAAAATTGTACGTGAAATGTTGAACTTAGTGGGAGTAATAATATCCACTTTGTACCTATCACAAACCCCACAGTTTCTCAAAACCTTGGTTATACTAAATATGTACGTCTTCCTAATATCAACAAGATTAGGAAAGCTTTTACTTTCCCTTTGACTTCATTCTTAGTCAATACAAATGAAATAAAGTATTTAGCGATTTGCTCGATTCATCTTTATCATCTGATGAAGAAACATCAGATGAAATTCACAACTTTTACAGTAAAAGGTTATGGAAATTCAAAGAATTTAATTAATTCACAGAATTTAAATAATTGCACACTAGTGTCAACTCAATCAACAAAACAATGTAACGCAATAAATCATATAACACTTATTAATTCACCATACAATCGTTACACATTTCGTAATCGTATTTCCTATTCCAATCATAACGTTCTTTGCGAAGAATACAAATTAATCTCAATGCAAACACCGACAGTCAGTCAGGCGATCGGTGGCACTTCCACAACGTAGAATCATAATGTTAAATTGTTGAAAATTTTCCACAATTTGTCTACATACTCAGCACGTACGAGTGCCAACAACACATATAGTATGTAGTTTCATGTGTACACTTAATGATCGGCCTGTCAGACTCATTCATATTCTTACTGTGACTTTTATACATACAATCTTATCACAAAAGGCGTGGAACGCCACAAAGGCTGGGCTGTTTGGTTGACTGGCTCGTGGGGGTTATGCTTATGGTGCAATCTAAGCCACATTGCACATTTTCACCAAAATATGTACATACATATGTGAGCGCAATGTACTCAATTGTGAGTAGTCTCACTCTTTCGTGTTGAATAATAATAAATACTACCACTTTACAAACTAAAGACTGACAGACGTCAACATTCCATATGACCTAATTCTATTGCAATCAGTAGGACAGATCAATTAACAAAGCAAAACAAAGTATTTCAAATGTAACGAAAGTGTGAGAAGTGAGGGGAATTCGTATATGACACCTATTCAAATTATAAATGACGTTTATGTATGTAGACAGAATAAAGTGTCAACGTAATTAATCAGTGCTTTGTATTGTATAAGTATAATGGCAAGACCTAAATAAGTCCGCTGCGCAAAACGGCTGCTGCGCAACCTTAAAGTTGTTTGTATTAATTTTTATAATATTCTCCCTAAACTGCTTTATAAATCGTAAATACGTTCAGTGAGTGAACGAACGTTAAACGGCAAATCTAAAGTAACGCTGAAAAATTTAATTTTGTAACTTCGGCGTTTCATGACAAGAGTCACTGACAATTGTCGTCGACAATCTTGAATAAATAGTTTAATTGTTACCGTTTCCATAAGGATACGAATAAATTGTATAAATAACTATTAGAAAAATATATGTCAGCAATAGCTTTCATACAGATTTCTGTAAAAATAACAACATAAGTGACTAACAATTATTGATACTTAATAAAACGCTAGATCCAAACGCCGAAAGTCACTGACAGAAGTTCGCGTTTTATATAATACTGACTATCTGCGTTCTATAAACAGACACTGTAAATAAAGGTTTCAATAATAATCTACATTTTTCGTAACCTACATATTAACATCAACTGTTACGAAAAATAAAATTATACACTTTGAATATAATCAGGGGGTTTCTCATAAAGCAACTATAGTATAGACAAAGATAGTCTAGAATTAGACGACCAGAAGATGTGCGCAATTTGGCAAACCTGGTAAAAGAGAACCAAAAAGTGCTAGAAATTCACCCAAAGGCATTTCTCTCACGCGTCATATCTTGATTATTTCATACTTTTTGCATAGTTTATGTAATTTTACTTCAACATGGTTGCAATTTGTAAAGTTATATACAATAACACTATCAAAAAGCTGCTCGTGTATTGAAATATTCAATGAAGAGGGTAACAGAGAATGGCTAGGGTTCCACTCGATGTGTTTGTTGGCATTTGATTGAAGAGAATTTTTGACTGTCTACTTGTATATAGAGACGAAAATTTACTCATGGAGTGGAATGTCAACAAAAAAAAAACGAGTGAGGCGCGTCGGTTCTCTGCTCTCTCTCTTACCCTCTTCGTTGAATATTTCAATACTCGAGCAGTTTTCTGATGATGTTATTGTATCTAACTATAGAAACTCCAACCATATTTAAATAAAATTTTATAAATTATGTAAAAAGTAAGAAATAATCAAGTTATGACGAGAGAAAGAAATGCGTTTGAGTGAATAGCGTCGACTTATTTGGTTCTCTTCTGCTAGGGTTGCCAAATTCCGCAGGTGTTTTCTTCTCTACTTGTACATCCTTTTTGGGTTTCTATGGCACAGCTGATCAAAAAGGTACAAGGGATATGATTTAGAATGAGAGACCACAGAAGACATAGAGATTATAGACCATAGAGTAAATCGTACTAGAGAGAATATTTAACTCATCTGACGTTTCCTTTCACACTCTTCGTGATGCGGTCGTTGTGATAGGGAGATGTTTGACGAAAAGTGACATACACCAGGTGGAATTACAATAACTTCTGACATTAAAGTATCATGTCGTTTTGGTGAAAAACAGTGAAATTTACACTTTTCACGTCTTTATTGAATGGTATTGTTAGCATACATTTGTGTTATATTTAAAACAATAATTTTAACACACAAAACGAAATGCCGTTGTTATTATTTTGTTCGTTGTTTTGAACCATTGCCTCTATCTGGTATTAGTCAAGCAATTATTTTCAACATCCAACGTAAATATCACACCAAGCCAAATTACATAATTTTGCTGAGAGAACTGTTAATTCTAGTATAAGAATTAATCTATGTTATAAACCATGCAGCAAACTAATGCGGCATTTACACCAACCAAGATTAGCGCATTTCAAAGGTTTTTTTCATACAATTTTAATCTGTAAAAACCGAAGTTTAATTTTTAACTTCATTTTAAACTGGTGTACATTTTGATGCAACACTGTTAGTTACTAAAAACAAATGCAACCATAATAAAAACACACAAAAAATCAACTGTTTGACAGATGGAAGCCGATCGAAAATTTTCCGACAAGTCGCCGCCACAAAAACTTTTTTCAAGCTCATGCCGCCGCTCTTTTTGGTTTAAACTGTGAGCTGATTTTATCGACTGGCCCGATTCGACTCACTGACAAAAACGATGTACAAGTAGGATGTACGAGTGAAACCCTAGTATTTCTCTACTCTATCTCTTATTCTCTTCATTGAATATTTCAATACACGAGCAGCTTTTTGTTAGTGTTATTGTATATAACTATACAAATTCCAACCATGTTGAAGTAAAACGTTTTTGAGTAAAATTACATAAACTATGCAAAAAGTATGAAATAAGCAAGATATGACGCGAGAGAGAAATGCGTTTGAGTGAACTCCAGCACTTTTTGGTTCTCTTTTACCAGGGTTGCCAAGTTGCGTACATCTTCTGGTCGTCTAATTCTAAATCGCCATTGTCACTGATCCACTTAGAAAGTTGCAGTTATTTCAAAAACATTCCAAATTTTTACAACACTGCCAAAACCAATAACAGCCAACTTAATTTTTCTGTTGTACCGCCGTCTTCGACAATTTTATATCGGCGAGGAGTTTGTCTAAGCACGGAGTTGCTATCTGAAATGTCAATTTAATCTCAAATTGGGTGGTGTAGACGGCAAAGATTAGAGAACAAGGTTATCGATATACGGCGGTGTACATCAATTGTACCGTAAATGCACTTTTTAAACAAGTACGTAAGGGTACTAAAATGTGTACCGAAAATTACATAATATGTATCAAAAAAAATACATAAAGTGTACCAAAAAAGTACATAAAGGTACCAAAATGTATAAAGTGCACCAAAAAATAACATAGAGTGCAGCAAGCAGACAGAGCTGAAGGCGTTCTTGCGACTCTTGGCTAGTCATGGGAAGACATCGGTTATCTAATATTTTTCAGAGTTAAGCTATTCGTCGGCTTCCTTCTTCACTTCAATTCCTTGGGGTTTTGCGTTAGTTGTAGTTTCTCTCCATTATCGTCCTGGAATTCTTCTTCTGGAAGAACAACAGTCAATAATATTTTCTACAACTTTTTACATATTTTTATCAAACACTAACCAAATGCGATCAACCATAAGTAGACGACCAGAAGATATGCGCAATTTGGCAACCCTGGTAAAAGAGAACCAAAAAGTGGTAGCAGTTCACTCGAAGTTATTTCTCTCTCGCGTCGTATCTTGATTATTTCATACTTTTTGCACAGTTTCTGTAAGTTTACTTCCACATGGTTGGATTTTATATAGTTATATACAATAACACTATCAAAAAGTTTGAAATAGTAAAAGAGTAAGAGAGTAAGATAGAGAGAGCAGAGAATGGTTAATGTTTCACTTAGACAGAAATTTTGACTGTCTCCTTGTACATAATTATTTTCAAAACGTCGTGGAAATATTAAAAATGGAAAGACATACATTTTATATTTTTCGTACATGAAACTCTAAATTGGTAACACTTTTTTATGCACTTTTATCAGGGTTACTCGCAACTTCTAAAATTATACATGTTCACGTGCAGGTTTTGATTTTGTATGAGTTAACTTGTATAAAGTACGAAAAAACAATCGTATAGTTTAAGTAGGGACTTTGTACGATGGCCAGAAGGCTTATTTGCTACATTTCATCCTGTTTCAATTAATATCAAGAATCCTATTTCTACTACTTCCTTTCAGATTAACCAAAATGGTTACATTATCCTCGAAGACTTTCTAACCGCTGAAGAGGTTGATGAACTCTACAAATCCGGTCGTGCGCTATGCATGGAAGCTCCCCAGGCTAATCGTAAAACTTTCAATACTCTTGACCATGAAAACGCCCAGAGTAAGGAATCATATTTCATGGAGTCGGGCGACAAAGTAAGGTATTTTTTCGAAGATGGTGCCGTTGGTGAGAATGGTGAATTGGTAGTGGATCCTATGGTAGCCCTCAATAAAGTCGGTCATGCCTTACACGTAGAAAATCCCGTGTTCAATAAGATTAGTTTTTGTAATCGCGTTAAAGAAATTTGTTGGCAATTGAATTTCAATAAACCGTCCATCTGCCAAAGCATGTACATTTATAAGAATCCCGGCATTGGTGGTGAAGTAGTGCCTCATCAGGATTCATGGTATCTGCATACGGACCCAAGCTCTGCGATTGGTTTCTGGATAGCCTTGGAAGATTGTAGTCTGCAAAATGGTTGTCTGCAGTTTATTAAGGGTTCCCACAAAAGCGGTGTCCATCGCAGATATATACGTAATCCTGATAAGGAATCGAATGACTTGATGGTTTACGATAGAGCCGCACCTGTTTATCCTCAATCTAGTTTTACACCTATCCAATGTAGTAAAGGTAAAAAATCACCACACACTTTCCAAAAAAGAGGCTACTTTATTAACCATATTTTCTTTCATTCAAGGTACTTGTATTATCATCCATGGCAATGTGGTCCATAAGAGTGAACCTAATCGTTCTGCAAAGAGCCGCCACGCCTACACTTTCCATGTTATTGAGACTGAAAATAATGTTAAGTACTCTGAAGACAACTGGTTGCAGCCACCAAAAGACAAGCCCTTCCCCGTATTGTTCGAAAGAAAGAACTGATCTATCCGTGTACTTTTTATTCGTGTTTTTTTACCTTTGTAAAATAAAATTTTTTTTGTACTAAGTTTACCATTTTTTTAACAATAATGTAGATACATTTATGTCTTAAACCAAAAGTATCGATTGTATTACTACAAGACAAATATACATTAATACTTATAATAAATAATTTAAATAAAAAATAAATTGATAAATCAAACAAATTATTCCACTTTTTATAGCCCAGATGAAAATGTATACTTGTGTCGTGCTATGGATAGTGTGCACCCAATTCGGACAAGAAATCTGGTTAACTGTTTTTCAACGTTTCGATAATGTCGACTGGGCATTATTACAAAAGACGTACTAAAGGTTCAGGTTAGAGTCCAAACATAATCAAACACACTGCAGATGACGACGTGTTTTTACATAAGTTTCTTATGGCTGGGAAAACCCGCTGCTGGTGACGACTAGCCGCTAGAATAGAATCTTTTCTAATTTCTCTTCATTAAAATGCCAACAAACACAACGAGTGAAACCCTGCCATTCTCTGTTCTCTCTCTTACTCTCTTCATTGAATATTTCAATACACAAGCAGCTTTTTGATAGTGTTATTGTATATAACTTTACAAATTGCAACCATGTTGAAGTAAAATTACATAAACTATGCAAAAAGTATGAAATAATCAAGATATGACTAGTGAGAGAAATGCCTTTGAGTGAATTTCTAGCACTTTTTGGTTCTCTTTTACCAGGGTTGCCAAATTGCGTACATCTTCTGGTCGTCTAGTCTTTGCCAAAGACGATCTAGAATTAGACAATTGGCAACCCTGGTAAAAGAGAATCACGTATGGCAATGCTTCAGGCAATTGTAACGCGAGCTGCGACTGAGCGGTATAAGGAAAAAAGAAAAGAGGTCTTTAAGCGCAAGAAACGGCAGTGGAGAAAGCGCGAGATTGAGCAAATTGAAACACACAGAAGGAAGAACGAAGGCCGAAAATTCTACCAAAAAGTCAAAAGCCCTTTCTGTTAAGACAAGGACGGAAATCTCATTGCAGATGTGCACAACATGTTGGGAATATGGAGATATCATTTCTCTGCGCTACTGATACCTGAGATATTCAATGACGATTAGAAAATCGATCACAGTTTGGGCAACGACGTCGATTGCCAACTGCTAACCAAGCGCAGACATTGTTTTTTTTTTGTGTATGCGGTTTTATGTCAGTTTGGATCATTTTCGCAGTCACAGTCAGTATATCTGTTTAGCAATGAAAATCAGCCAGCAATTTTAAGCCCTGATCAGAACATCCATTTTCAATTCCAAACTAAGTTTGGTTAAATAATAGGCAATGACAAAATTTCATTATATTTAAACTTTGTTCTTGCCTCCTTTGGTCTCTCATTCTATATCATTTCCCTAGTGCCTTTTCGATCAGCTGTGCCATAGAAACCCGCTGGTACAATAACATCATCAGAAAAGTGCTCGTGTATTGATATAAGAGACGACGCGCTTCACTCGTTTTCTTTGTTGGCATTTCACTTCATGAATAAATTTTCTTCTCTATACCACAATTGATTTATGGTCTTCGCATGTGGATACAAAAGAAAATTAAAGAAAAGTTGAAGTTTCTTTTTAAACATAATACAATAAAAGTGAATAAAAAACTGTTAATAGCAGTAAAAATAATGTAATCTTCAAACAATCAAACAAATCACAGAAAAAAGCGCCGCAAACATATGCGACGCGGAGAGAAAAAACAACTAAAGTCGCCAGAAGCTCTCTCTGCCATTTCGATTCGTCGTCATCTGAAGCGTGCCTGGTTCTGTTTGGGATCATATAATGATAACAGTTTTTACTTTGTTTTTAACTTTTTTTATTTTGTTAAAATCTCTTTTTGTGCGTTCTCTTTTTTGTCAATTACTTTCTTTGCGTTCTGTTAAAGTTGGAATTTCCAAAGTTTTCGAAAGATAAAAGTATTTCGGAACCTCTCAAAAGAATGCACGCAAACAAAGCTTATTGTGAATGGGTGTACCAGGGGGATTCTATGGCACAGCTGATCGAAAATGTACTAGGCCGATGACGGAGAATGAGAGAGCAAAGAAGACAGGAACTACTTTTAAATAGTGTTTATTGATACTAATGACAGCTAAATTATGTTTTATGTTGTTCGCATTGAACGAAAATAAGCATTCCCTTTGATTTATCTCCGTTTTATGTCCAACGAAAGTGTAAAATTAGTAAAATACAGCAGCAAATAAAACTCTATGAAGTGGCCTACTACCTCGTCGTCATCAAGAGGCATCGAAGAGAGTAATGGAAACTCTTAAGTATTACTCTATGGGTGTACGCTTCCGTCCTTGTTTAAAGCGTAGTACGCAGCTGAACCTGAATTTCAGGTTGATATATAAACAGTAAGTAAAGAAACAACCGGAATTTCAGGTTCGCAAATTTTAGTGCGACTTTCCACTTGGGAGTACGCGGCTGAAAAGAAATGCAAACGGAAATGTTGACATCAATTACATGCTTTTTTTAAAACAAGCATTGAACAATTTTATCTCCTACCTGGAACAAAAATTAATGTTCTGACAATTGTTAGGTCAGGGAATTTGTGACATTTGCCAAGAAACTGTGTGATAAGTAACGTTTTGCAAAACAGTTACATGCAACAAGCCCACTGCTCCATACACAAATCTACACGTTTATTTAGAAATGAAAATTTGTCAACCTGCAATTATGGATCAGCTGTGTACTACGGTTAAGCCCCGTATTCAGTTAATGCGATATTTTCGTTTCCATAAGCCCCGTATTCATAGACTAATACGTAAGTTAATTTTAAATTTAATTGCTCTCATTTCCACAAACCTACGACGACGAGTGTGAAATGAAACGTCAGATGAGAGAATAAAAGTATATATGTATGTATTAGTCTATGCCAAAGCAGTGTGAAAGGAAATGTCAAATTTTTTCTAAATTCCACCCATTTTTAAGTGGGAAAAATTTAATGTTTCAATGTCTTCAGACAAACCATGTCTCCATTTAGGGAAATTATGAGAAATCTTACGGAAAACGCAGTTGTAAAGGGGAAAAAGAGCAAAAATTTTTTGTACAAAAATACTAATACTAATAAAAACCATTTTTTTAAATCTTTTTTTTAATCTGCTTTTGAGCCAACTAAAACGCACTAATTCTTTTTTTTTTTTTGTTTATATATAGTATATAAAAATCATTTTCGGGCCCGTGTTTGGGACCCAGAAGGCGGTATAAGTCCCATATAAAAAAATCAAACTTCTCATAACTGTTTATGATTAAGACGTTAGTTTTCTACTATTTATTAAATAAAACTTACTTTTATTGCAGTTGACGTATTGAAATCCTCTCTCACTTGATATAGAAACATACAAAACAAACACACACAAATCAAACTACCGCTATTTTTCATCTTCTTTTCTTTCTTTTACATTTAACACAAGACATTTTGTGTTTAACTCTGCTTTTGGTGAAGAAATTTAGAAACTGCAAACGGCTTTTTGCTGTTGAAATAATTAACTTTTCGTTGATATTTTTACGTTCACTTATGGTGAAATGGCTGCACTTTAAATTTATACACTTTGCGTTCGGTTGTACACAGAACTTAACTCACTTTTTGCGACATTTTTTGCACTTTATAATTTTCGCGATCTTTGCTTGTTCTGCCCGTATTTGGCACTGAGGAAGTAGAAACACGATAGAGGTATTGCCAGATTCTGTTGAATTCTTATTGGATAAAAAAAACTTACTTTCATTGCAGTTCAACTATCGAAATTCTCTCTCACTTGATATACATAGGAAGAACACACACACGCCCATACAAAACAAAATGCTGTTATTTTTCTTCTTCTCTTCTCTTCTTTCTTTTACACTTAACACAAGATTTTTTGATCAACTCAGCATTTGGCGACGAAAATGTATAAATTTTAAACGGGGATTTGTCAATGAAATAATTAACTTTTCGTTGATATTTTTACATTCACTTATGGTGAAATGGCTGCACGTCAGATTTATACACTTGCGACATTTGTGGCACTTTACTGTTTTCGCGATCTTCACCTATTCTGCTCGTATTTGACTCTGAGGAACTGGAAATAAGTACGATATAGGAGATTAATTATGTGGGGTTGCCAGATTCTATTGAATTCTTATTGTATAACCGGATATGGGGATTATTGTTGTCTTAAAATAATTATCCCAGTTCAGCAGATTTCTAAGAAATTTTTCTCAAAACATTGTTCAAAAGTAATCAATTTAATTGATTTAGTAGTGATATTCATTAATATGGCAGATAAAATCTGTGCAACTCAAGTCAAATAATAACTTTTCCAGAAGAGCTAAAAGACGGGTTTACTTTAAATTGAGTGACCCATTCAAAATCTGGTGAGTCTACAAGTAGGGCAAAATAAACTAACAAGTCCTCGAATACAATAAAAGATACATGGTCAATATGAGCCTGAAACGAGGTGTCATGACGAGCATATAAAGCAGAAAATATTTTGTATTATTTCAGAAATACAGATCAAGCATATATTCCTTTACATTGTTGTTCTGTTTTACATTAAAATTATTTAATATGTAAAATATCATTATTTTTTTCAATTTTAAAACAATTCATCAAATTTTAAAGTGAAGTTGCAACATTATGCAAATTTTTATAGTTTTACTTTAAAAAATCCAATATGTTTAGAATTCAAAATGAAGCCACCAAAATATTGTCCTTAAAATACATTCTTATATGTTACAATATTTTGGCTATAATAATTTTGTTCTCATGCCGAAGTTCCCACTTCTAATATACATATTTTGACAATAAAAATATTTGTTCAATATATTTTTCAGAGAGTTTATGTAAAATAGAACGAGCATGTAAAGAAGGAGATGCTTGCGCAGGATTTCTGAAATAATATACCTTGGAATAAATTAGAATATAGAAACAATTTCTCTCATCTGACGTTTCAGTTCACACTCTTCCTCGTGGTTTTGTGTAAATGAGAGATTTTCGACGAAAATTTACTTACACCAGGTGAGTTACAAGAATGATTGACTTAACTTTTTCATATTGTTTTGGTATAAAACTGTGCAATTTAAATTAATTGTGCAGTTTTTTTTGTTGACTTTTATTGTGGATATATAATTGCGTTGTATTTTACACACATATTTTACCATACAAACACGAAATGCCGTTGGTGTTGTCGTGTTGTATGCTTCGTATTAATGTTTCTTCTGGTTTCCCATTACATCCCATGAAGGGACTGGGGAGAACTTCTCACAATCACTGAGCTGTGCGCTTTCCAGTTTTCACTCACTGATGGGGACCTACAGTTTTACACCGATTCCGAACGGTAATTTGAGAAGATTTTTCATGGCTAGATACTCGATAGTGTCGCCGTCACTATGCGAGGTGACCGCCGCCGAAAGAATTTTTTTTTTTTTTTTTTTGTTTTTTTGAAGGTGGTCAGAGCCGGGTTCGAACCCAGGATCATGTACAAGAGCCGCGCACACTAACCATTGCACCACCGACGGCCACTTCGTATTAATGTGTCTATCTGGAATTTTTGAACCCAAGCATTCCACCATCCAACGTTTACATGCAACCATACCTATGAAGTGAAAATTATTGAGAAAATTATTACTATGTTTTACTCTATGTAATATACTACGGCAGAATTTAAACAATATTTTCTGTTTTCTATGATCGTCCCGACACTTCGTTTGAAGCTCATATTGACCACTTAACCACTCATTTTCTTCGGGCACTGGTTTACTGCAGCCTTTGAGAGTATTATATACTTCAAGAGATGTTAAAGAGATTGATTTTGAATGTATAGAGAGAAGGAACTTACGATTCCAACTTAGTAACGATATGCTAAACATTATAATTATGTTATTTTCGTAAATAACCACATATGTTGGGGTTCCCGATCTTTTCGCCTTTTTAGCGAATTATTTGTTTTTAGCGGCATAAAAAAGCGTAATTCCCATTGAGCTCAAATAAAACCTTCTTTTAGCTATCCTAAAATAAGTTCTTATTCGACTTGTGTTGCACAGATCTCTAATATTAATCAATATCACTATTAAATCGATTAAGTTTACTGATTTTGTACATTGTTTTTTTTTTAAATTTTTAATTTGAAAAAATTAAAAAACAAAAAAAATTTTTGAATATGGCATTTAACCGCCCTCTGGGTCCAAAGAAAGGAGCCCGAAATGATTTTTATATACTGCTTGAAAAGAAAAAAAGTGCGTTTTAGTTGGCTTAAAATTAAAAAAAAATGTTTTTTTTTAAAAAATTTTGGGATTTTTTTTATTAAAAAATTTATACAGGTTTAAAAAAAATATTATACAGGTTTAAAAAACGCAGTTGTGAAGGGGAAAAAGAGCAAACATTTTTGTTAGAAAAATACTTTTTTTAACCTGTATACTTAAATTTAAAAAAAATTCCAAAATTTTTTTTTTAGTTTTCTTTTAATCTGCTTTTAATCCAACTAAACGCACTAATTCTTTTTTTCTTTTCCTTTCGAGCAGTATATAAAAATCTTTTTTAAGCCCCTTTTTTGGACCCAGAGGACATATCCCATATCCAAAAATTTATTTTTGATTTTTTTAATTCTACTATTTTGCTCGATTTTTGGTTATTTTTTCGGGGGAGTTTTTTTAAGCCGTTTTCGGGACCTTATTTCGACCCCGAGGCCACATGGGTACGATCGTTTAAAAATTTGTTGGTTTCTGAAATTGCCATATTTTACTCGATTTACATTTTTTGAGGCGTTCGCGGCGGCTCATGCATTTTTGCCACTCTTGAAACTATTAAATTTAACTAATTATTATAATTATGTTATTAATAATAGTTTTTGGCTAATGTATGTGAAAGTCAAGAACATTTTTCTAATTGAAAAATGGTTGGTTTTTGTTGGAAATAATAGACAATTCAGTTCAACACACACTCACTGGCATGACTAGTTTCGAACTCCGTGACAAGTTCATCATGAGATGCCTAACTACTGTGCCTGAATTGATACCATCGGTTGATCATCAATCGTATATACACATTCTCAATTCACATGTGCGAATTAGTATCGATCGAAGATCCCTAAGTATCAACATCACTGAGAGGCCTATAATTCCAAATTAATAATATTTTAACTGTTTATCAAAAACTTACCTTTGTTACAATTGAACTCTCACTTGATACATAAACGTCATACACAACACACACACACACACATACAAAACAAACTACCGCTATTTTTCTTCTTCTTTTCTTTCTTTTACATTTAACACAAGACATTTTGTGTGTAACTCTGCTTTTGGTGAAGAAATTTAGAAACTTTAAACGGCTTTTTGTTGATGAAATAATTAACTTTTCGTTGATATTTTTACATTCACTTATGGTGAAATGACTGCACTTTAAATTTATACACTTTGCGTTGGGTTTTACGCATAAATTAACACACTTTTTGCAACATTTGTGGCACTTTATAATTTTTGCGATCTTCACTTATTCTGCCCGCATTTGGCACTGAGGATATTGAAATACGATAGAGGTGATTAAGTATGTGGTGTTGCCAGATTCTGTTGAATTCTTATTTGATAACCGGATATGGGGATTATTGTTGAATTATAAATAATTATAACAGTTCAAAAGATTTTTGAAAAGTTTTTCAAAACATTGTACAAAATTAGTAAACTTAATCGATTTAATAGTGATATTGATTAATACTAGAGATTTGTGCAACACAAGTTGAATAAGAACTTATTTTTTTGGGATAGCTCTTTTATGCCAAAAGATCGGCAACCCCAACATATGTGGCTATCTACGAAAACAACATAATTATAATGTTTAGCATATTGTTACGAATTTGGAATAGTGAGTTGATTAGAAAAGTTAATTATAATTTTTAAATCGTTCCCTGTATACATTCAAAATCAATTTCTGTAACATCTCTTGAAGTATATAATAATCCCAAAGGCTGCAGTAAACAATTAATGGTTAAGTGGTCAATATGAGCTTCAAACGAAGTGTCGGGACGAGCATAGAAAACAGAAAATATTGTTTAAATTCTGCCGTAGTATATTACATAGAGTAAAACATAGTAATAATTTTCTCAATAATTTTCACTTCATAGGTATGGTTGCATGTAAACGTTGGATGGTGGAATGCTTGGGTTCAATAATTCCAGATAGACATTAATACGAAGCATACAACACGACAACACCAACGACATTTCGTGTTTGTATGGTAAAATATATGTGTAAAATACAACGCAATTATATATCCACAATAAAAGTCAACAAAAAAAACTGCACAATTAATTTAAATTGCACAGTTTTATACCAAAACAATATGAAAAAGTTAAGTCAATCATTCTTGTAACTCACCTGGTGTAAGTAAATTTTCGTCGAAAATCTCTCATTTACACAAAACCACGAGGAAGAGTGTGAACTGAAACGTCAGATGAAATTGTTTCTATATCATAAATTATATATATAAAACTGTTTCTATATTCTAATTTACTCCAAGGTATATTATTTCAGAAATCAATCAAATACATGTTCGTTCTATTTTACATAAACTCTCTGAAAAATATATTGAACAATTATTTTTATTGTCAAAATATGTATATTAGAAGTGGGAACTTCGGAATGAGAACAAAATTATTATAGCCAAAATATTGTAACATATAAGAATGTATTTTAAGGACAACATTTTGGTGGCGTCATTGTGAATTCTGAATATAGTGGATTTTTTAAAGTAAAACTATAAAAATTTGCATAATGTTGGAACTTCACTTTAAAATTTGATAAATTGTTTTAAAATTTAAAAAATGATGATATTTTACATATTAAAGAATTTTAATGTAAAACAGAACAGACATGTAAAGGAATATACGCTTGATCTGTATTTCTGAAATAATACAAAATATTTGCTGTTTTATATGCTCGTCATGACACCTCGTTTCAGGCTCATATTGACCATATAACTTTTATTGTATTCGGGGACTTGTTAGTTTATTTTTCCCTACTTGTGAACTCACCAAATTTTGAATGTGTCAGCTCAATTTAAAGTAAAACCATTTTTTAGCTCTTCTGGACAAAAAAAATATTATTTGAATTGTGTGGCACAGATTTTATCTGCCGTAGTAATGAATATCACTACTAAATCAATTAAATTGATTACTTTTGAACAATGTTTTGAGAAAAACTTCTTAGAAATCTGTTGAATTGGGATAATTGTTTTAAGACAACAATAATCCCCATATCCGGTTATCCAATACGAATTCAATAGAATCTGGCAACCCCACATAATTAATCTCCTCTATCGTACTTATTTCCAGTTCCTCAGTGCCAAATACGAGCAGAATATGTGAAGATCGCGAAAACAATAAAGTGCCATAAATGACGCAAAAAGTGTGTCAATTTCTGTGTAAACCCCAACGCAAAGTGTATAAATCTGACGTGCAGCCATTTCACCACAAGTGAATGTAAAAATAACAACGAGAAGTTAATTATTTCATTGAGAAATCCCCGTTTAAAGTTTATTCATTTTCTTCTCCAAAAGCTGAGTTGATCCATAGAGAAATACTTAAGAGTTTCCATTACTCTCTTCGTTGCCTCTTCGTGACGACGAGGTAGTAGGCCATTTCATAGAGTTTTATTTACAAACAACATAAAACATAATTTAGCTGTCATTAGCATCAATAAACACTATTTAAAATTAGTTCCTGTCTTCTTTGCTCTCTCATTCTCCACCATCGGCCTAGTACCTTTTCGATCAGCTGTGCCATAGAATCCCCCTGGTTGATCGAAAAATCTTGTGTTAAGTGTAAAAGAAAGAAGAGAAGAAGATAAATAGCAGCATTTTGTTTTTTTTTTGTGAGTGTGTGTTTGTTGTTCCTATATAAAGTGAGAGAGAATTTCGATAGATCAACTGCAATAAAAGTAAGTTTTTTTATCCAATAAGAATTCAATAGAATCTGGCAACCCCACATACTTAAGCACCTTTATCGTGTTTCTATTTCCTCAGTGCCAAATACCAAATTATAAAGTGCAGTAAATGTCACAAAAAGTGAGTTAATTTGTGTGTAAAACCGAACGCAAAGTGTTTAAATTTAAAGTGCAGCCATTTCACCGTAAGTGAATGAAAAAATATCAACGAAAAGTTAATTATTTCAACAACAAAAAGCCGTTTAAAGTTTCCAAATTTCTTCACCAAAAGCAGAGTTAAACATAAAATGTCTTGTTAAATGTAAAAGAAAGAAAAGAAGAAGAAAAATAGCGGTAGTTTGCAACTGCAATAAAAGTAAGTTTTATTTAATTAATAGTAGAAAACTAACGCCTTAAACAGAAATAGTTGTGAGAAGTTTGAGAAACGATTTATCACACAATAAGCCCCTCTCAAATCTCACACATCTTTTTATGAATAAGTGTTTCAAGACGACGTCGATGTTTTTTGCATATTGGCAGTTTGGCATAATTAATGCTTTTTTAGCATAATTTTTTTGGCTTCAGCACAAATTTTTTTGAAACATGATGTTAAATGCTTTTTAGCATAATTGTTAAGAAATTTTTCCAAAATTTGAAATTTTTTGTTTTAAATTTTTAGCATTTTTTTTTTAGATGTTGCATACATCTAATTTTAAAATTTTGTTTATATTTCACTTTTTAATCACATGTAACATGGAAAAATATCGAATGTTTAGACTGAAAACACATCGGACGTTTTAATTTTGATTCATATAACAATAATACATTTTTTATGATCCAACACACACTAAAGGATAGAAGCGAAACATATTTTCAATACATTTTCTGGTCGCATGTGTCAAATATGTTTTGAATGACCACGTCTTTTCAGCCTTAGAGAGCGATGTCTCCCGAATCAGTAACAAAACTTTAATACTAATAACAATTTATTTCTATGTTACTTATTCCACACTTTTTACATGACCTTTTATATGACCTCTTAGATGTAATAGGTCTATAGACCTATAGGTCGTGAATCCTTTTGGCAAAAAAAAATTAAAAACTAAGCAAGTAAAACGCAAAAATAAAACGATCCACGATTAATACTACGAAATGTGGCAACATTTGCTGCAATGGGTGAAAAACATGCGATACGGCAACACGTTTTTAACCAGTGCCAACAAATACATGGTAGCAGCAGATGTTGTTGTAAGCAGCACCAACAGACATTTTATTTCGTTCATTCGCTTCAGTTGTCAAAGTCTACACAAATATATGCCAATAATACAAGAATACAACAATGTATAAAAACAAAATACATATGATTTTGACAAGTGAAACGGAAAATGACATGGAAAAATGTCATCACCTGTTTAGACGACTATACCTGATAGATAATTGTACCATGATCAATATGTTTTTGCAATGTATTTTTTCACTCATCGCACGTCAAATGACGAACGAATTTAATTTTTGGTTTTTGTACTCTTTATTTTGGGTGTAAACAAAAAGAGCTTTGTTTTGCTGACAAGTTTTGGTTCGACAAACTCAAAGACGGGCGAAAAAAATGTCAAAATGTCGGGAAAGAAATGCGTCCGAGTGAATGGCGTCGACTTTTTTGGTTCTCTTCTACTAGGATTGCCAAATTGCCCCGTTTTTTCTTCTCTACTTGTACATCCTTTTTGATGTATGTAATTTTATTTAAATATGTAATTTTATTTCAATATGTTTGGAATTTCTATAGTTAGATACAATAACAACGACGAAGAGACTAAGAGAGAGATAGCAGAGAAACGAGGCGTTTCACTCGCTTTCTTTGTTGGCATTCCACTCAATGAGTAAATTTTCTTCCCTATATCATAGTTGCTTTATGCTCCTCTATGCCGTAGTTGCAAAAACGATGTACAAATAGACAGTCAAAATTTCTCTTCACTCAAATGCCAACAAACAAAACGAGTGAAACCCTAGCACTTCTGCTGCTTTCACAAGCTGCTTTTTGATAGTGTTATTGTATATAAATATACAAATTCCAACCGTGTTGAAATAAAATTACATAAACTATGCAAAAAGTACGAAATAATCAAGATATGACACGAGAAAGAAATCCGTTTGAGTGAATATCTGGCACTTTTTGGTTCTCTTTTACCAGGGTTACCAAATTGCGCACATCTTCTGGTTGTTTCAAAGACGATTTACAATTAGACGACCAGAAGATGTGCGCATCTTGGCAACCCTGGTAAAAGAGAACCGAAAAGTGCTACGAGTTCACTCAAACGCATTACTCTCTCGCGTCATATCTTGCTTATTTCATACTTTTTGCATAGTTTATGTAATTTTACTTCAACATGGTTGGAATTTGTATAGTTATATACAATAACACTATCAAAAAGCTGCTTGTGTATTGAAATATTCAATGAAGAGAGTAAGAGAGAGAGTAGAGAAGTACTAGGGTTTCACTCGTTTTGTTTGTTGGCATTTGAGTGAAGAGAAATTTTGACTGTCTACTTGTAAATCGTTTTTGGTTGTTTACTTCTTGATCGTCTTTGGTAGTTGCTTTATGATGTAAACAAAGACGATGAAGAATTAGACAACCAGAAGAACTCCTAGTACTTTTTGGTTCTCTTTTACCAGGGTTGCCAAGTTGCGCACATCTTCTGGTCGTCTAATTGTAAATCGTCTTTGTATGTATCAAAGACGATTTAGAATTAGACGACAAGAAGATGTACGCAATTTGGAAACCCTGGTAAAAGAGAACCAAAAACTGCTGGAAATCCACTCAAACGCATTCTCTCTCGCGTCATATGTTGATTATTTCACACTTTTTGCAAAGTTTGTGTAATTTTGCTTCAACATGGTTGGAATTTATATAGTTATATACAATAACACTCAAAAAGCTGCTCCTGTAATGAAATATTCAATGAAGAGAGTAAGAGAGAGAGTAGAGAATGACTAGGGTTTTACTCGTTTTATTTGTTGGCATTTGAGTGAAGAGAAATTTTGACTGTCTACTTGTACATCGTTTTTGTATGTATGCAGAATCTCTGGATTTCGGTGAAATTTCGGCCGAAATTTCAAAAACTGCGAAATCTCGGTATACCTGAATGCGGCTTAATAGATAGTAATTCTACCATGCCATCATGGTAAAATAAGTAAGGTAAACGCAGGAGGCATTGTTGCAACAAACACATCCATTTGTTTTTCTTTGGTAATCTGTCAACTTTAAAAGTAAACAAAAAGGTACAAAAACAAAATAACGGATTTTTCAATAAGAGCGCTACAAAAGCTTTTTGAAATAAGACAAAACCGGTTTTAGATACCAATGAAATTCTTTATTCCTGTGAAAGTACTTCGATGCCATTATGTATGGAATTCGATTTCTTTTGCATGGCCACCACGGGCACGCTTGCAGAAGTTCAGACGCTGAACCCAATTTCGACAGTTTTCAAGCATAACGCATGAAACACATAGACGACGACAGGCTACATGAACACACGACTACAAATGCCGCTGACTGCAAATGTAGACTTGTGGCAGCTACTGAATTATTTTCAAGACGGCAACTGCAAAGTAAACAGCTGATCTGTAATGTTGTCGTTTGTGTTATTGTGTTATTTGTGTTAGAAGAAAATAAAATGTCTGGAGAATATTTAATAAATATTATTACAAACATAACAAAAATTGTGAAAACAGTTGATTATTCTGTCAGTGGTACCACTTCAGGCATTGACAGCTCTAACCTGTTAATTGTCGCCCACACAAATAGAAATTAGTTTAATTCAACTACAGCTACATAAGTAGCATAGACAACAACCTGCAGCCGTGTCGCCTTGGCGTCGTTAAAATATTCCTTGCATATAAACGCATGTATTTTATTTTTGACAGGTTGTGGTCGGTAGCCTGTCGTCGTCTATGTGTTTCATGCTTAAATCGGCCGATACTGCTGCAATTTCACATTCGATATTCGCACGAAGTTCATCAATCGTCGCTGGCATGGTAGAATGAGAAGGTAAACTCGGTAGACAGCTGTTTTCAATTTTTTCTCGTTGTTTAGTTGGCCACTTCTGTCAGATTCAAAGGTTTTGTTTCTGTTTACATTTATTTGTTGGTATACGTATGTGTTGACTTTGACACGAGGAGAGCCTAAACAAAAACAAAATGCCTGGTGTTGTTGCCCACAATTGTTGTTGTATCTACTGCGACTACTTGGTATTTTTACTATGGTCGCTGGCTTGTTGGCATAGACCATAGACTTGACGTAGCCCCACAGGAATAATCTAACGGCGTCAAATCGCACGACCGAGGCGTCCAATCGTCTGGGCCATTTCGTGAGATATCACGTTCACCAAACTTGGTTTCCAATAAATTGATTGTGGCGTTCGCTGTGTGGCTTGTGGCGCCGTCCTGTTGGAACCACATGTCCTCCAAGTCCATATTATCCAATTGGGGCCAAAAATATTCGGTTATCATTGAACGGCAACGATTTGCATTCACAGTAATGTGCCGGTCTTGATCATCACGGAAGAAGTACGGCCCAATGACGCCGCCGGCCCATAAACCGCACCAAACCGTAATTTTTTCGGGATGCAATGATGACTCATGGATTACGAGTGGATTTCTGTCTAACCAATAACGCATATTTTGCTTATTGACAAAGCCATTCAGCCAGAAATGAGCCATTCAGCCAGAATGACGTAGCGCTCTTAAAGTTGAGGCCACTGACTCCAAAATTCGGTAGTAAATTTTAATAATTTCGACTCGTTGTTGGCTCGTATATCTTTCCATGATGAAATGGCAAACCTTACTGAAGAGAAATGTCAAAAGAGCGGGAAAAAATATGGCGTCGTTTGCTATCCCTATCGATTTACTTTTGTAGCGTCTCTGTTGAAAACCCCTTTACATGTGAATTTGACATAAGAGAAACACCTAAGCAAGAAAAGTTTTCAAATCAGCTGTTCTAACGAGTTTACCTTACTTATTTTACCATGCATGCCACCAAGCCTATGAAGTTAAAATTATTGGGAGGAAACAATACTCTATTTTAATTTCCTCCATGATCATGGTAGCTGAAAATCCAACAATTCATTGATCCAACAACACTTGTTGCAGTTTGCCGTCGTCTTATCAAATTCCTTTATCTCGAATAAACCACACAATAGGCAACAAAAAGAGTAAATACGAATTAAAACAAACATTATAATGAGTAAGGCCACACACGGTAAGTTCCAGATTTCAACATTTTGAGTGTTCTGTATCTGGGGTTTCAAATTATTTATGCTCTAGTCATGCGTTTGGCGTTGGTACAACTGAAAGGGTCGAAAGACAAACTGTCAAATTTGCAAAATGCCACCCAAAAAATACTGGAAGCGGTGGAGAAGCACAAACCTCGTCTTATAACACTTCCCGAATGTTTCAATTGCCCCTATGGTACAAAATATTTTCGCGAATATGCCGAAGAGATACCCACGGGTGAGTCTTCGAAGACTTTGTCAAAGTTAGCCAAAGAAATGGGTGTTTACATTGTGGGTGGTACAATACCTGAGATGGGAGACAATGATAAGATCTACAATACCTGTACGGTGTGGTCACCAGAGGGTAAATTGATAGCCAAACATCGCAAAATGCACTTGTTTGATATCGACGTGAAGGGAGGCATAAGATTCAAAGAATCAGAAACACTAGAGGCCGGAAATGAATTTACTATTATCGAAGTGGATGGTCATAAGATCGGTATTGGTATATGTTATGACATACGTTTCGAAGAAATGGCCAAGGTATACAGGAACGAAGGCGAGTTACAAGTTAATTTTTGTTGGGCTTTAATTTACCTATTTGAATTTTAGGCTGTGAAATGTTGATTTATCCTGGAGCTTTTAATATGACCACGGGACCCTTGCATTGGGAGTTGTTACAACGTTCACGTGCCAATGATAACCAGTTGTATGTGGTAACCACGTCGCCAGCTCGAGATGAAACAGCGGACTATGTGGCCTATGGCCATTCTATGGTTGTGGATCCTTGGGCCAAGGTTGTGAAAAGTGCCAAGGAAGGGGAGGAAACTGTTGTTGCTGATATTGGTAAGAAAGTTGAAAATGCATACGCACTTGGTTGTCTTTAGTTAGTTATTATTATACCCTTTCTGCTTGAAACGCCAAGCATTTGAAATTGTACGAAAGATAAATCAAACATTGCACCTTTCTATTTTGTCTAACAATGTCAAGTTGAGATTAGGGATGGTATTCTTGATCATACACCACTTGACCTAAATTCGTCAAATATCAAGAAGGGGAGTTTATCATGAGGAGTATCCTTAACTGTTTTTTTTTTTAATTTGTATTCAATATCATAGCTAGGACATTGCTTTGAAATCTTCCTATTTTGTATTTCCCCTTTAAGATTTCTCCATTGTCGAACAAGTGCGGCAGCAAATACCTGTTTACTCCCAAAGACGTTTGGACTTGTACAATACCACAAAGAAATGTTGAGACAACACGATGCATTTACATGACTATAAATATATTTTAATTATACGACAATTAGGCGACAGAATTCCATGGATGCCAACGTCGTATTATTATTGTTTTTATTATGGATAATAAAACTGTATTAAAATATACAAAAAATAGATGTATGTTAATAAATTATAGTTACATCAAAGGAGACCCTGAATCTAATTCTCCGGTTTACCATTATCTAGTCGATCCGCTTCTACTGTCACGGAGGAAATCTGTCGTACATAAGGTCTTTGGGCTTGACCAAATAGGGCTTTAATGGCCTCATCGGTAGCCATAAGGGGTTGACTTACGAACTCCAATGCCTGCACTGCATATTTCTCCGACTCGCATAGGGGTGATGTCGATGCCGAAGATATTGTAAGGTCATCCTGTGGCATACCGACGCCTGAGTGCAAAACCATTTGTTGTAAAATATTCAGATTTTCTGCAGATAATGTTATGACGTCTGTAGCGGGTAAATTAAGGTAACGAATTTTAGCAACAAATTTCAAATTCTTTAACATTTCTAATTGCATTTGTCGTATTTCATGGGTAGAGTGTAACAGCTTTTTGGTCGCTTCATTGAGCATTTGATTTTTTTGCGTTAAATCTGCTTTCCAGCGGACCAACTCCTCGACCATTACACTGCTGGCCAAAAACTTTGAACGCCAAACTTCGCATTGGCCAGCAAGGAATTCAATTTGCTCCGTATGGGTTGTAAGATTATTAGCAGTGTCTAGTAACGCTCTAGCTAACTGCAGTTTGTTCTCTGTTAGCACATTGACCCGGGTCAATAGATCATCTCCCACAGAGGCTACTAGTAGATTTTTTAATTCTGAATTGACCTGAGTTTGGAATTTAAATTGGCCATGGAAATAATCACGTTCTTCTTTAGCTTTCCTTAATTCTTCCCTTAACTTATCAAGTTCTCTAGATTCTATCGTAGAATTGACTTGTTTATCTGTTCCATCCTCAAAGAACTCGTGTAACTCCTGTGACCTAATGGTAGACATTTGGGACACTAATACTCCTATGTCCAAATTATTGCGATTGGTTTTCTTAGCCTTTGTGACACTAGGATTGGCACAATGGGACTAACTGCACCGGGATATGGTTCATAGGGAATAAATTTGGGTGGATTTGTCTTCTTATGTTCCGGCAAAGAATTTATGCTATCCACAAGTCTTGGTTTCATCATGATCAGTTCTCCTTTCGGCACCACAGGTTTCATACTTCTTGTTACGCACTCTGGCCTTCTATAGAGGGTATGTAATCCTGGCAGCGGTAATCCTTGATTGGTCTTACTGCTATTCGAACAACTCGAAGTCTTCCTCGACTTTTGCTTCTGGTCCAACACGACAACAATCGAATCTTTTTTTACTTTACCTCCCTCATCGACTATGTTGACCTTATTTGGCGCATCTCTTTCGGGCGCTGATTGTGTTTGATCCACTTTCTCTTGTAAATCTTCCTGTTCCATACCGTCACCGCTGGTGCGACCTAGTTTTTCCAAAATACCTGACTATACTTTAAGATACGATTTCAAGCAATAATTTGGTACTTACAGTTTTCTAGATCCATCAGTACCACCTCCATTTGTCTAAAATGTCTATTATTTGCTCAAGATAAAAGGATAATAAAAAAAAGTACCAAAAATGTTTCGTGTCGTGTACAAATACAAAAAAGTGTTTGTGTTTATACGATGAAAAAATAATAAACAGACTTAACTGTGCGGTCGTAGTTATCAGCTTTTGTATTAGTTCTTTACCAGAGATGCCAGATGTGAAAAGTTTCCAACGAGTGAAGTTTTGAAGGCATAGATACTGTATTATTCGCCATCTGGCACTATAGTTCTCCTCATAAAAATGAAACAGCTGTTGGATAAGCACACAGCTGACTGCCTTCAACCAGGCAATAATTTGGCAATCATATGTAAGTATATCGTTGAAGAATACACGTGTTTGCATTAAGGGGTCGTTGGACCTGTGTATAAGTTGCACGACTTCAAGTTGACATCAACTTCGATTATTTCACGTCAACCTCGATTTTGCCCTTACACTCTCAAACTAGTTGAGGCAACTTCATTTTCTTGTCAGATGTCGAAATGAAAGGTGGTGAGCGCACTGCCACAATGTCACCAAGTTTAAGAAAACACAATATTTTTATTGTCTTTACATATTTATTTATAATACTACAAATCATATTAAAGTTGATGCAACTTCCCCTCACACTGATGGATAAGTTTATATCAACTTCAAAAAACCAAATTCGCTTTGATTTTACATCAACTAGATTGTACAAACCCACCATGGATAAGTTGATGTCAAGTTGAAGTCGCTGCAACTTATCCTCAGGTCTAAGAGCCCCTCAATAGATAATTCTACCATGGTATACACCATGGCACAATAATAGCGGCATTCATGCAAACGTGAAAGCCGAGAACTTTTGCCCAGCGCAAGTTTCCCTCGCACCGTTGCATGAGGCACCAAGTAAAGTTGCTCAGCGTATTTGTGCTCAAAACCATATCAGTTGACCAAGATGGATACATAAGGTGGTAGCAGTAGCAATTGCATGTATTATGTCTGTGTATTTTTTCTACTGTTCTAGTGTTATCACCTTATTTATCAATCCTAGTCAGCTGACAACGAAATGTCAAAAGTTTGCACATTTCTCCATCCCACGTTTGCGCAGCAAATCTGACTTGAAGACTTTCCAATTTTGTGCACGTTGCTTTGTATGGGAAATTTCTTTGTTTTGACGTTTGCCGCGTAAGTTTGCGGGGTTTACGCGTTTACGAGGCTCTTTCGAGTTTGCATGAGGACCACTAATATCTACATGGTAATAGCAGCGCGCAACAACAGGCATTTTGTTTTTGTTCTATTCGCTTCAGCTGTCAAACTCTACACAAATAAATACCAACAACACAAGAACGCATAAGAGTACAAAAACAAAATACATGTAAGTGTGACAGTTGAAGCGAAGAACCTCATGAAAAAAATGAAAACATCTGTTCTTACGACTTTACCATGTACATATTATTGTACCATGGTATACACCATAGACTAATCCATACATAGATAAGTTTATTCGCTCAATAAATTAAACGTCATAGGTACGGTGGAAAGTAAACATGGGTTCAATAATACCAGATAGTGGCAATAGTATACAGCGATCAACAAAGGAACAACAACCGAATTTCGTGTTTTTGTGGCAAACTAGTTGTGTTAAATACAATACGAATATATACCAACGATAAAAGTCAACAAAAAAGTGCAAAATACATTTAAAATTTTTAGTTCTACACAAAAACGACATGAAAAAGTTAATTGGACATATTTTGTAAATCCACCTGGTGTAAGTCAATTTTAAATTTAATTTCTCTAATTTCCACAAACCTACGACGAAGGATGTGAAATGAAACGTCAGATGAGAGAATAAATGTATCTATGCCTATATTCGTCATGCAACTTCCCCTTACACTGGTGGATAAGTTGATATCAACTTTAAAAAATCAAAGTCGCTTTGATTTTACATCAACTAGTTTGTACACCGAACACCTTACACCATGGATAAGATAATGCCAACTTAAAGTCGCTGCAACTTATCCTCAGGTCTAAGGGCCCGTTAATAGATAATTCTTCCATGGTATACATAAGTACGTACGGTAGTTGGCATTAGTAGATTGTAAACAAACAAAAGTTTATTGTTGCACTTACAACAACACTTGCTGCGGTTACCTGTATTATTTTGCATTGCATATGTTATGAAAATATTCGCAACTAAATAATAACGTAACCATCATGGAGGAGAAGCCGAAAAAGGTTTGATTTAGCAAGAGCGATCGTACTGAAAATAGACTCATTTACTTATGTATATATTATTCATTCTTGCAGGGGCTTATATTGTTCGGACGTGATGTATCAGAAATCCCCTGTTTCCGCAACAGTTTCCTTTATGGGATTAGTGGTGGTATAGGCGTTGGTTTAGTAACATTCCTGGGAACGTCGCGAACAATGTTTTCCACACATGTTGGATTTGGATCTTTCTGTTGTGGGACAATAGCTTATTGGTCATGGTGCAGGTAAGTATATCGTCACCTGAAATGCAAAAGGCCGTAACTAACATTTTCAAAATTGTTCAGGAGAAGCAAAAAACAAAATAAATTTATTCACATTTGTTCGTAAATCTTTTAAGAATTTCGTTAATAATGTCGGTGTTTTTAGTGGGAGAAGGCTGAAAATTTGCGTGGACGTGTAGTTTGGTATTATGTACCAATTTCAATCAAAAAGTCAATTTTGAAAGTGTTAGTTACGGCCTTTTGCATTTCAGGTGACGATATATGAATATAAATATGTTTTAAAAATCAAGAGATTTGCATTTGATGTGTTCTTTGCTCGCTAGGTATCAATGGTCTGCTCGCCGTTTGGAATATTCTAAATTGGAAGAAGCCATGCGTAACCATGCCATGTATGAAGGCACTGCTGTAGAAAAAGAGTTGGACTTGAAAACAGCGTAATTTGGACTTGCGTCGTCTAGTTTAAGTAGTTAATAAAAATTGTTATATTTTAATAAATGTCTACAGTTATTATATCGTAACGAGCTACACACACTACATTTACGAATTAGTTTGACATCCTCTGATAGAATAACTTACGCTAACAAATAATTTGTAATCGCTTTCTGTAAATATCCTATATACAGTGTACCAATAATGTCTACGTACAGCACTTTTCAACTTTAGTCTCTGCTTACATTGGCAATTATAATTTCCGCAATTTTTGTGTTCGTCGGAGTAGAGGTTAGAAGAATGGAAAGGTGGGAGAAACTTGTCCATGCTGGTAATTAGTTTCTTGATACCAAATAATAGAAGTTGCATTAATAAAATGTATACATACACGTCTCTTTCAAATCGTCCCATTTATTTGTCTAGTTTTTAACTCTTATTTTTCTTAAAGATTGCACGTTTTGCATACAATAGCTCTGTTCGAGTACTCGAAAATTTGTGGAAATTTTTACTGGATCGTGTTCGTTTACTCACAGAGCAATAGAAAAGTGCTTCTATGCCTCTCTTCGTGTTCTCTTAATGACGACGAGGCAGTAGGCCATTTCATCGAGTTCGAGTTGCTTTGGTACTTTACTCTTTGGTTGGCATAATACGGACAGAAATAAAAGGGAATATGTATTTTCGTTCGATGTAAACATAATTTAGCTGTCATTATTAGTATCAAACACAAACTTATGGGTCGATTATCGATAGCAACCGAGTCTCAGTTGCGTTGTCAACTGACAACGCCACTGAAATTAAAAATAGTATTATGTATGGCAACTATGGCCAGTTGCCGTAGGTAACAGTGTTTTGACACTTCGCCAACTGTAAATAATGTAAACTATTTTTTGACGAGGAAGAAAAAGTACAAAATTAGAGCCATTTTTACGACATTAGAGCCATGTCTGTAAACATCTACTTAACCCTGCTGTTAGATTAGGACCATTTGGTCCAAATTTTTTCTGTTTTCCCTTGTAACTTTGGAACGGTGATATATACTGACTAAATTTTTCTGCTAATGGGGTCTTTTAATAAAACAATGTTATGTGCGAAAATTAAATTTTCTAACTTTATTCAGGACTGAGAAAAATACAAAATGACGAATCTTAGGTTAGAGGACCATTTGGTCAATAGTACATTTTTTCATTACCAAGCGAATGTAAATTCATGTCAAATATTTAGAAGATGTTTTTGATATGTTAGCGGATGTTTTTGATATGTCAAATACTTGCTTTAGAAATTATTGAACCAAAATAGTTACAAAGGATAAGATAAAATTATTATTTTGGATGAAAATTCCAGTATGGACCAAATGGTCCCTCAACCTAAGATTCGTAAATTTTTTCATTACCAAGCGAATGTAAATTCATGTCAAATATTTAGAAGATGTTTTTGATATGTTAGCGGATGTTTTTGATATGTCAAATACTTGCTTTAGAAATTTTTGAACCAAAATAGTTACAAAGAATAAGATAAAATTATTATTTTGGATGAAAATTGCAGTATGGACCAAATGGTCCCTCAATCTAAGATTCGTAAGTTTTTTCTAATCTAACAGCAGGGTTAATTGGAGAAAATGTGCGAAGTCGGCACGCCCATTCTGGTACCTCCCCTACAAAAGCTTGGTGGTCGTCCGGGTTGTCAATGAGATAAGATAAACACTTCCGATCTTAATGAAATTAATTATAGGCTTCGTGTCAAAGATAATGGCAGAATCTCATAATGGCCCGTGTGGTAGACACCGCGCTAAAGGAAAAACTATGGAGAACTAAGTCAACAATTCTATTAACCCTTCTGCGCAAATTCAGATTATACCTCTCATAAACAATTTGTGGGTCAATTTGACCCAATATCCAAAACACATCCGTATAACTGTAAACTGAATTTTCTTTTTATTATTTGAACATAAAATATACAAATCCAAAATTTATTTTAAGACAAGAAGATTAATTGTGGCTGTTTATACTTTTACACATAATGTTGTTTGCATAAACAATTTTTGCATGTATTGGAACGGATTGAATGCTTGCTTGAGTTTTTGGTATGTGGACAAACAAAAACATCTTTGTCTTTTTTCCAATTACGCAAAAAGGATGAGGGAAAATCTTGAAATTGATGAACTGGGAGTGTCGGCTGCTACAGCTTCGTGGATCTTTGCCATAAATCTTTTCGCAGAAGGATTCGCGAGCATTGGTGGTCAAAATGACCAGATATATACAGATATACACATCTTGCAGAAATACTACGAACAACAAATATACACCTACCACTCTTTGTAAATTGTAAGGCTGCCTTCGATAACCCGATAACTGTACCAATCTTTGTCGGAGCTTGGTATTCCTGCTAAGCTGACACGCCTTTGTAGAAGGACACAAAATCTTCACTAAAGCTTGGTAAAGATCACACCGAACCATTTATTACGAAGCAAGGCCTCAGGCAAGGCGACAATCTATCATTCGAACTCTTCAACAAATTAATTGAGATCATCGTGATAAAACTATCAAAAGTCACGTGCTGCTCGCGTATAATTATTTAGACATCATGGGCGAAATCTGCGAGAAGTTACTGCAGTATTTTCGAGAATTGAGAAGGAATCATAAAAAATGGGGTTGGTAGTAAACGAAGACAATACAAAATTGGATGAAAGGGTGAACGTTGATAACCATTATAAATTCGAGATAGTGGAAGAATTTATTCACATCGGATCTACCGTGAATAGAAGCAATAATGTCAGCGTGAAAATCCAACGGAGAATTGTGGTTGCAAAAAGGGTTATTTCGGGCTAAGCAAGCACTTCACAGATAAGATCACCTCTGGAGAAACGAAGATCCAAGCAGAATCCTGGGTCATATCTAGGGTTGCCAGATTCAAATGGCCTTTTGTCTGGAATTTTGAATAAGTTAGCTGGATTTTATAAAAAAATCTGGATTTCGTAAATCCCCAAATATGAGGAATAAATTCTGTTAAATTCATTCATTAAAATTATTTAATTAAATTATAAAAACATAACAAAACATTCATAATTCAGTCTTTTCCATTTTTCGGAAAAGCTTGTAAAATTTCTTTTTCTAGACGGTCCAGATTTCTCATGGCTCTCCATGTTTATTGAACGAATGTTTTACTCATAGTCTAATAATATAAGTCGACGCGTGGCGTGTTGTTGTAATATGAAACGATTTTGACAGAATTTTGTTGTACTATTGTTATGACAATACACTCGATATGTCAAAATCATTTTATATACGAAGAAGAGGCAAAGGAAAAACGCCAAAGTAAATAATTACATGCATAGAATTACATGTATTAAAAAAAAAGTAATAGGCAGAAATTATACAATTTACAATTATATTTATATTTCAATTTAATTTGCACAACACTTTTCAAACGTTTAATAACGAACAATAAGAATCAAAACAAATGATGAGACAAGTTTGACACTTCGAGTGTACTACGTAAACAAAGAATGATAAAAAGAAACAACCCAATAACAAAATGCCTGATCAGCTGGGCTTATGCTTCCACTTATATTATTACACTATGGTTTTACTTGCAATGTGCAACTTTGTATTTACATTTGCTGTCGATCAGCTGTTAACAATTGTCAAATTATCAGTATTGGTCACACAAATCAGAGATGAGGCAATATGGAAATACTGCGTACTATTATTTTCTCTCTTTGGGTGTAATTGAGTACTGGCTAAAAGTAATTAGCACTCAAAAATCACCTTATTGAGAATGAAATAGATAAATAAATAAACGTATAGTCTTTCCTATTGAAATATTATTACAAAAAGTATATTTAGCTGGAAAAATTATTGAATAGCTTGTAACTGGACTTGACATAGAAAATCTGGAAATTCCAGCCCATTCCAGCTCATCTGGCATCCCTAGTCATATCGCATGTTGATGAAATATTACTAGGAGTCTTCGAGAGAAAAATGCTCCGAAAAATATAATAGTATAAAAGTATCGAGTATCGACGTCTCGAAGGACATCGACAAAAAGAACGAGCAAGAGTTTGATTTTACCAACTGGAAGAGAAAAGCTGAAGATTCAACCGTTTCGAGAAACATGTTACCCTAATTTTTTAGGCTCTTGACCTCTGTGGGTTGTTAGAGACCACTAAAGTAAAGTAAGTAAGTGAAACGCCCATACGAGTATGACTATTTCTCGAAAACGAAGCTTCAAGTCATAAACGTCAATGAAAGTTACAAAACGACAACACAGCACCTAGTGGCAGTACTTGACAACGCCTGTGGGATATCTACTTATTTCCTTTATCTATTATATGAACTATCGCTTTTTTCGATCCCATAGAAACTCTGAAAAATTGATTATTTATTCCATTTGATGCTCCATTTCCGAGATATAGACATATTGACATTTTAGCGATTTTTTATTTGAGAAAGTTTTAGTTGATTTAAAAAAAAGTATGCCATATGAAAGACATTCACTGGTTAAAGGCTCCTATGGAGGTCAGAAATTTATTATTTTTACGATGGGAGTTTCCGAGTAGTAATCATATTTTTATTTTAGCAGTTTTTTTTTTTTTTTGTAATTTTTGGAAAAAATACGAATTGGACCTCTTTATCAAAACCCCTTAGCAATCTGCAAAATTTGGTTATTTTTTTCGACTGGACGCTCATAAAATATGGAGATGGGTTACCCAGGGCAACCCATTACCCGTCGCCTTGGGTAAGGAGTAAGAACCACCCCATACCCTTTCCTCGTACGCTGTGGGCTATGGGTAGTCATGATGGGTAATGGGTAAACGATCGTTACCCAATCCCCACGACGATGGTTAATGACTTTCACTGTCAAGGTAACCCAGGGTAACACATTACCCACAAAACTCGAACCCTGGAATGTAACAAAAATTAAATATACACTTTCGAAAAAAGCAACAAACTTAATCCTGACCAGTCAACAGTTATTTCGTGTTTAGTGCTCCAAACTACCTCCAAAAAGTATAGTGTCAGTCGTGGATGAAAAATCGTATTGCATAGTCTAACCATCGCTCGTTTTATTAATTTATGTATGTGACTGCCGGTGGGACAGTAGTTAGATTCGCGCTCTGAATTGGCTGTACAACGGCAGGTACCCATCAGTAATGATAACAAATACAAAGTGAGTGTCATTCAATGATTTTCTAATAGACCCCGGTTCTATTTTACAAATAAAGTAGAAAGAGTCCAGCTCACCAATTGACAGAAACTCACACCAGCAAGGACTTCATCACAAACTGCAGTCAGCTATACAAGACTTAACCCAGTTTAACATTTCGTTCCTCCATAAGTAATAATGTATGGAATCACTGTTGTCTATGTTTCATTTCAATTGCTCAGTTTTCAATCATTGACGTTTTTTGTTGTTTATAACAACTATTGTTATCGCTTTCATATCACTATTTGTTGTTGTTAGTTTTTTTGCATTTTATTGCTTAAATGTTCTTAATTAAATTCTATTGAAAATAGTTCGTATTTATAAATGGAGCAAACATACATACGTACTACACTCTAGAGTCAAATCTTCATGGTGCTTTAGATTCGAATGCAAAACGATCACTTGGTTCTATCAGATCTGTAATTGAATTCGCATATAAGGCTGTGGGCGGATTGCCCCAAATATTTTGCACCGAACAAATTTTTGAAGTTTGCGTGGTGAATTTCTAGTGCCAAAATTTAGACTAGCCCCAGGGCTACTCTAAATTTTGACAACGAACCAAATAATGACATTTGTTTAACAACAAGATGTATTTACTAAGGTGATGATAGCATAAACAATGCTGATTGGTTTTGATTCATTCATTTGGCCAACGCAATTTGTCAAATGTTATTTAAACAATTGTGTTTACTTTGTTTAAAATGAAAAATATTAAGATATGCAATTTTAAGTAATTTTTAGAGTTTTATTTTCATTATAATCAGGTCATATTAAACCTAAAGTTTCTTATACAACATCGACATCTGCTGCTCCCACCACCTTATTGAATACATCTTGCTAAACAGGGACATAAATGTTTTATTTCTTTTGGTTAGGTCGTTTGTCTTTTACGCGGAATATTAACAAAAACGTCCTTTGGCTGAACTGCAACTTCACCAATTCTTTCAAAGCCGCAAAAATTAGTTATTTTTCCATTTCAACGCCACCACTCACTGACTTGTCCTGTTTTGTGTGGTGACTGAATGTCAAAAAATTTGTTAATGATCTGTCAAAATTTCATCACATGAATCCGCACAGCAAAATGACAAAATTGTATCTACCATACCAAAATTTATTCACCCAATTTTACCACGAACTAAAAGAGTTCGATCCGCCCATAGCCTAAGTATGAATTCTAGTTTTATTTAATTTTGTATTTAGTCCGCGCTGGAATTTAGATGTTTGTAGTGCTAACTTTTGCCATCGATTTATAATTACTTTCTGAAACATTTTGGAGGTTTCCGTACATAGAGTAATGTCATATAGAGCTGACATTTTTCTCACCTACCGTTTCATTTCACACTCTTAGTGATGCGGTCGGTGCGATAGAGATATAGTATGCAAACACCGAAACCGAAAACTGGACCACCGATTTTTTTGGTGTACACCGACCGCCGGTTTTTTTTATTTTACGTTATTTTAGTTACGTTATTTTATTTTATTTCATGCTTGAAACGTAAGACATTAAGCGCCCATTTAAATGTGTCATATACAACATTTTAAATAGTTTGACCATACGAAAATAATCTCAAAACCTTTAACATTACCGTCGTTCAAACCCTTTTCAAATCGGCAGCGTAGAATAGAAAATATATCACTTCGCGCTAGTCGAATATTTCGGGCCGGGAAATAGCGCGAGTTGCGCTAGAAACGGGGCAACTTCTGAATGTTATCAGTTGCTGAATTTAAAAGCTAGAGACCTGGTTCTTTACCCATAGTGTGCAGAAACATGTTGTTTATGATGTGCAAAAAAAATCAAAAAAACGAAAATTTGTTTTCTGATTTTGCCCATTTTTTCAATCAAGCTTGCACTTAAGGAACTTCCGGTGATGCGATCTTTATTTTTCAAAATCATCGACAATGTCGACGGTAGAATGTTTGGCGACATCTTTTTTTAATTGTCCATCCTCGACAGCTTGAATCACACGCTTTTTTTCACTTATAGAAATACACTTGTTCTTTCAAGAGATTCAAATTAGCGAGAGTCAAATTATCAAGAGTCGACTGTATATAATACAGTTTGAAGCGTTTTTAAGCATAATTTTTATTGACAAATTCATATAACTTATAAACACAGAAACACATTTTAAAATCAAAGATGTGTATTTTTAATTCAAAAAATGTCAGGAAAACATTAACATACAAAAATTAGGTTTGTTTCAAAAAGTTTCGATGATTTGTCAGAATTTTCTTGGGTGTGATATTTAAGACCCTTTACACTTTGGTTTTGTATATTTTAGCCACACTAGTTCTACACTAGCTACACTACACTAGGCCACAATGCAAAACATACCTATGGGACGTGCTTGAGCTGAATGCTAATTGCAGTCTTTTCTGTCGTTACAAATAAATAGTTCCCTAAAAATTCGAATTTTTTTGGAAAAGTTTATGTTGATATCTCAGAAAACCACAGTATTGTGGAGTTTAGCAGATTGTTATGGATTTGAAATGTGATGGAATTCAACACAATTATTTGGGTTAAATGGTCAATATGAGCCTCAAACAAAGTGTCATGACGAGCATATAAAACAGAAAAAATTTTGTATTATCTCAGAAATCCTGATATATATTCCTATTATATTCCTAAATTCCATTCTATTTTCCATTAAAATTCTTTAAAATTTAAAATATTATTTATTCGAAATTTGAAACAACTTATGAAATTGTAAAGGGAAGTTCGGACATTGTGCAAAATTTATATAGTTTTACTTTAAAAAATCCACCATATTTAGAATTCAAAATGAAGTCAGCATAATATTAACCCTGAAATATATTCTGTTATATTAAACATTTTTTGGCTATAATAATTTTGTTGTCATGCCGAAGTTCCCACTTCTAATATATTTTGACAATAAAGATATTTGGTTTACGGTCAATATTTTTTTCACGTCTGCATTTTGAAATTCTATCTCAACTTCTCTTTAATTTTGTTACTTTTTTTAATGTTTTATTAATACAATTAATACAACAACATTTTAATTTCATCAATAGTTTCGGAGTAATGAAACAAATAATTTTTCGTTAAAATATAATTGTTACTTTCTTTAAAAAAAACATGAACAATCGAAAAGGTTTGTATTTCATTAATTTATCATAAAGTACCATATCTCATGAATAACACAAGTCATGGATCATGAAAATAAATAGATAAGGGTTTTTCAACAGAGACGCTACAAAAGTAAATCGATAGGGATAGCAAACGACGCCATATTTTTTCCCGCTCTTTTGACATTTCTCTTCAGTAAGGTTTGCCATTTCATCATGGAAAGATATACGAGCCAACAACGAGTCGAAATTATTAAAATTTACTACCGAAATTTGGAGTCAGTGGCCTCAACTTTAAGAGCGCTACGTAATCGTCCTACCAGATCAACAATTGAGCGTCTAGTGGAAAAATTTGAATCCACAGGCACAGTACAAAATGTTCCCGTGCCAGTGAGACAAAGAAGTGCCCGTAGTGTCGAGAATATTGCTGCCGCTGAGGCTTCAGTTCAAGAAAGCCCAAATGTGTCTCTTACACGTCGTTCTCAAGCGTTGGGCATCTCTGTGAGGTCGCTGTGGCGAATTTTGCGAAAAGATCTTGGCCTACATCCTTACAAGATCAAATTGACGCAAGAACTGAAGCCGCTTGACCACCATAAGCGTCGTATGTTCGTGAATTGGGCTGAGCAACAACTTGAAAATGATTCGGATTTTCATCGGAAAATCATCTTCAGCGATGAAGCTCATTTCTGGCTGAATGGCTTCGTCAATATGCAAGATATGCGTTATTGGTCAGACAGCAATCCACTCGTAATCCATGAGTCATCATTACATCCCGAAAAAATTACGGTTTGGTGCGGTTTATGGGCCGGCGGCGTCATTGGGCCGTACTTCTTCCGTGATGATCAAGACCAGCACATTACTGTGAATGCGAATCGCTACCGTTCAATGATAACCATATTTTTGGCCCCAATTGGATAATATGGACTTTGAGGACATGTGGTTCCAACAGGACGGCGCCACAAGCCACACAGCGAATGCCACAATCAATTTATTTGAAACCAAGTTTGGTGAACGTGTTATCTCACGAAATGGCCCAGTCGATTGGCCGCCTCGGTTGTGCGATTTGACGCCGTTAGATTATTTCCTGTGGGGCTACGTCAAGTCTATGGTCTATGCCAACAAGCCAGCGGCGATTGATGAACTTCGTACGAATATTGAACGTGAAACTGCTTGAAAACCGTCGAAAATTGGGTTCAGCGTCTGGACTTCTGCAAGCGTGCCCGTGGAGGCCATCCAAAAGAAATCGAGTTCCATACATAATGGCATCGAACGTACTTTCACAGGAATAAAGAATTTCATTGGTATCTAAAACCGGTTTTGTTTTATTTAAAAAAAAACTTTTGTAGCGCTCTTATTGAAAAACCTGTTATTTTACGCTTAAGCATGAAACACATAGACGACGACAGGCTACATGAACACACGACTACAAATGTAGACGTGTGGCAGCTACTGAATTATTTTCAAGACGGCAACTGCAAAGTAAACAGCTGATCTGTAATGTTGACGTTTGTGTTATTGTGTTATTTGTGTTAGAAGAAAATAAAATGTCTGGAGAATATTGAATAAATATTATTACAAACATAACAAAAATTGTGAAAACAGTTGATTATTCTGTCAGTGGTGCCACTTCAGGCATTGGCAGCTCTAACCTGTTGATTGTCGGCCACACAAATATAAATTAGTTTAATTCAACTACAGCTACATAAGTAGCATAGACAACAACCTGCAGTCGTGTCGCCTTGCCGTCGTTAAAATATTCACTTGCATATAAAGCATGTATTTTATTTTTGACAGGTTGTGGTCGGTAGCCTGTCGTCGTCTATGTGTTTCATGCTTTACTCTTACGGCGGGTCGTTTTTACTTTCGTAAACACTACAAAAAGTGGATGAATGAACACATAACACGTGACATGCGTTTTCGGTTCGGTGAATGTGCTGAAGATCGCTTGGCTGAAGAAACAATTTTAGCGAAAAGTCGTCTTTCCCGATGAAATTTATTTTCACTTCGGAGACTATGTCAACAAATAAAATTGTTGCATTTGGGGCTCGAAAAACCCACACGTTGTCGAGGAGAAGCCAATGCATCCACAACGAGTGACTATTTGGTGCGGTTTTGAAATGCTCAGCGATTGTTTGTTCTCAAAAGTTGAAGAGGATAACGTGGGCGACGTATGGTTTCAACAGGACTGCGCTCCGTGTCACACAGCCAGCATTGCAGTCGATATTTTGTGCACTGTGTTCGAAAACTGCATAATAAGCTGAAACTCGGCAGTCCATTGGCAGCCTCGCAGCTGCAATTTGAACCCATTATAATATTATCTCTGGAGCACCATGAATGATAAGTGTTACGCAAACAATCCCGAGTCTATTGAGGCATTAAATCGCGAAATGCAGGTCCATACAATCGAAAATGTACTGAAAATTGTGTCGATCGACTGATGTTGATGTTGTTTTTCATTCATATACATACATGGGGTGGGGAAAAAGACTGTTTTTTGTCCACCTCCCAAAATATACCTTGGTTTGTTTTATGATGATTCCCAAAATATTTCGTGTCCAGTTTAAGATTTTTTTTTAAAAATTGTATTTTTTTAATTTTTCAAAGAAATTTGTACTTTAGCTAAAGACAATGTGACCGTCGGTGGTGCAATGGGTAGTGTGCGCGCCTCTTGTACAGGAGATCCTGGGTTCGATCCCTGCTCCAAGCACCTTAAAATTTCTTTCGACGACGGTCACCTCGCTTAGTGACGGCGACACTATCGAGTATATAGCCATGAAAAAGCTTCTCAAAATACCGTTCGGAATCGATGTAAAACTGTAGGTCCCAATCAGTGAGTGAAAACTGGAAAGCGCACAGCTCAGTGATTGTGAGAAGTTCTCCCCGGTACCTTCATGGGATGTAATGGGAAATCATTTATTTTTTTTTGTAATGTAAACAATATTAGTATCATATGAAAGGCTTTTTTATGGTGCATCTAACGGTGTATAAAACATGTCCTGACACACCTTTTTTCAGGGATACTCTGCAAAAAAACCTATTTTTTACTTAAATATACTTATTACTTAACTCGACTAAACATTATATATGTCAATCTGACATTTAAATCAGAAAAATCTCCGTAGTAAAAAGTTTAAAATGCGTTTTTTTTGCAGAATATCTCTGAAAAAGGATGTGTAAGGGCACACTTTGGTATGTTGTATATACCGTTGAACGCGTCTTAAAACAGCTTCTCGTATGATACTAATATTGTATTCATTGTCCATAGTCAAGACACAAAATTCTTTAAAAAACTAAAACAATACCTTTTTCAAAAATGGTCAGGTCACGGGATCTAAATGCCAAATTTTACACGGCCCACACATTGGTTTCCCATTAAATCCCATGAAGGTATAGGCACACTCTGATTTGGTCCTGCAGTTCTACACCTGTTCCGAAATGTATCTTGACAAACGTTTTCATGGCTATGTACTCTGTAGTTGATCTCAAAATGCAAGACTGTATTAACAATAAACGATGTTTACACAAGGAATAGTTTTCCATTTTGTCATAACATCCGAAACGAGTTATTAACCGGTTTCTACGCCAAGGTTTAACCGAAAACAGGTTTCGCCAAAATCGGAATATTGATGTTTAAAAAAAAGAACAAAATAAACTTCAAATTGAAAGTTTAGAAAGCGAATTATATAAAAACCAATTTTACGTACAGTTGTACTGAGTTTGAAATTTACTTAGAAACAGAAGATAGTAAAAACGGAATTGTAATTCTTTACAAAAGTTGAAAAATAATATATTTTCTGATTAAATAATTAAAACAAGAAAGTTATACCTAATCAGTATTAAAACATGTTAATATAGAATAGATTACACTCATTTTTGATCTCTTAGTTTGTTCGTTTCTTCTTTAATTTATTAATTGTTTTTTTGATTTCTTAATGACTTAAATTGTTTTTATTCTGTATTGAATTTTATGAATTTTTTAAATACAAAACAGTACTTTTGTTTCTTAATTGTACTGCCTTTATTTCTCGATGTACTTTGTTTGTTAGGTTCAAATCTAGCAACCCTACAGATGTGTATCGTACAAAGATTATCTCTTGAAACTATGTACTCTTAATTCAAACTCTTTGCTTGCTACTGTTTATAAAAAAACTTACCTTTGTTGCAATTGATTTCTTGAAATTCTCTCTCGCTTGATGCATAAACAACACACACTACACATTCATAGAAAACAAACTACCGCTATTTTTCTTCTTCTTTTCTTTTTTTTACATTTCACACAAGACATTTTGTGATTAACTCTGCTTTTGGTGAAGAAAATTTACAAACTATAATCGACTTTTTCTGAATGAAATAATTAACTCTTCTTTAATATTTTCACGTACACTAGTGGCGAGATAGCTGCACCTAAGATTAAATTCTCTTTCACTTGGTATAGAAACAACACACACCCACATACAAAATAAACTACCACTGTTTTTCTTTCTTTTGCATTTAACACAAGACATTTTTGAGAAACTCTGCTTTTGGCGAAGAAAATTTAGAAACTTGAAACTCCTTTTTCATAATGAAATAATAAACTTTTCTTCAAATTTTTACATTCACTTATGGTAAAATGTCTGCACTTTTGATTTATACACTTTGAGTAGGATTTTCCATAGAATTTGACACAGTTTTTGCGACATTTACGGCACTTTATTATTTTCGCGATCTTCACTTATTCTGCTCACATTTGGCACTGAGGATATTGGACTACGATAGAGGTGATTAAGTAGGTGGGGTTGCCAGATTCTGTTGAATTCATATTGGATAACCGGATTATTGAATTAAAAATAATTAAACAGTTCAAAGATTTCTGAAATGTTTTGTCAAAACATTGTACGCAATTAGTAAACTTAATTGATTTAATAGTGATACTGATTAATATTAGAGATAAAATTTGTGCAACGCAAGTCGCATAGGAACTTATTTGAGTAGAGCTAAAACATATGTATATGGTTATCTACGAAAATAACATAATTAACTTAATTAGCATAATAACATAATTAACACAGCATGTTTAGCATATTGTTACGGAGTTTAAATAGCGAGTTGATTAGAAAAAAAATTTATAATTTTTAAATCGTTCTCCGTTTACATTCAAAATTAGGTGAAGTCACAAGTAAGGCAAAAATCTATTGTTAAATCTCTTTAACATCTCTTGAACTATATAATACTCCCAAAGGCTGCAGTAAACAAGTGCCCGAATAAAATGAAAGGTTAAGCGGTCAATATGAGGTTCAAACGAAGTGTCGTGACGAGCATATAAAACAGAAAATATTGTTTAAATTCTGCCATAGTATATTACATAGAGTGAAACATAGTAGAGAAGTTTACTCTCAATAATTTTCACTTCAGAGGTATGGTTGCATGTAAACGTTGGATGGTGGAATGCTTGGGTTCAATAATACCAGATAGAGACATTACTACACAGTTTTATACCAAAACGACATGAAAAAGTTAAGTCAATGGATTTTGTAACTCCACCGGCCAATTTTCGCCGAACATATCTCATTTGCACAAACCCACGACGAAGAGTGTGAACTGAAACGTCAGATAAGAGAAATTGTTTCTCTATTCTAATTTTTTACACGTTCGTTCTATTTTAAATAAACTATCTTGTAGTGAACAACAATATCATAAGAGATTGCATCTTCAAGAGAGTTAATCACAGCAACCGTGCCCAATTAACGCTGGCAGCAGTTTGGTATCAATACGCAAAATATGTACTTCCGACCTGCTATGGCATCCGCCTCCATGTTTTATGTTGTAAAATATGAAAAAAATCATATGTTGGTCTAAATAAATAATAAATAAACGAAATGTAATTTGTGCAAAATTAAAGAAAAGTTGAGATAGAATTTCAAAATGCAGACGTGAAATAAATATTGACCGTAAACCAAATATCTTTATTGTCAAAATATATTAGAAGTCGGAACGTCGGCATGACAACAAAATTATTATAGCCAAAAAATGTTTAATGTATAAGAACATATTTCAGGGTTAATATTTTGTTGACTTTAGTTTGAATTCTGAATATAGTGGATGTTTTAAAGTAAAACTATATAAATTTTGCACAATGTCGCAACTTCCCTTTACAAATTCACAAATTGTTTCAAATTTCGTATAAATAATAATATTTTACATTTTAAAGAATTTTAATGGAAAATAGAATGGAATATAGGAATATATGCTTGATAAGGCTTCCTGAAATAATACAAAATATTTTCTGTTTTATATGCTCGTCATGACACTTCGTTTGAGACTCATATTGACTATTTAACTTTTTATTTTACTTGGGGACTTGTTTGTTTCTTTTGCGATACGTGTGAACTCACCAAATTTAGAATGTAATGGTAGAATGATTTTAAAATTCTATGTTAACTGTCCGTTATAAAATAATTGTGTTGAATTTCATCACATTTCAAATCCATAACAATCTTCTAAACTTCACAATTCTGTGGATTTCTGAGATATCAACATAAACTTTTCCAAAAAAACTCGAATTTTTTGCGAACTATTTATTTGTAACGACAGAAAAGATTGCAATTACCATTCAGCTCAATTTAAAGTAAACCCGTCTTTTAGCTCTTCTGGAAAAGTTATTATTTGACTTGAGTTGAACAGATTTTATCTGCCATATTAATGAATACCACTACTAAATCAATTAAATTGATTACATTTGCACAATGTGTTGAAAAAATTTCTTAGAAATCTTTTGAACTGTGAAAATTATTTTAATACAACAAGAATCCCCATATCCGGTTATCTAATAAAAATTCAACAGAATCTGGCAACCCGACATACCTCTACTGTATTTCCATTTCCTCAGTGCCAAATACGAGCTGAATAAGTGAAGATCGCGATAATAATAAAGTGCCATAAAGTGCCATAATTGTCGCAAATTCAGTGTAAAACCGAATGCAAAGTGTATAAATCTAAAGTTCAGCCATTTTACCATAAGTGGATGTAAAAATGGCAAAGAAAAGTGATTTATTTCATTACGAAAAAGCTGTTCAAGTTCGTAAATTTCTTCACTAAAAGCAGAGTTAATCACAAAATGTCTTGTGTTAATTGTATGTGAAAGAAAAAGAAAAGAAGAAGAAAAAATGGTTGTAGCTTGTTTTGTATGTGGGTGTGTGTTGTGTCAATATAAAGTGAGAGAGAATTTCAACATGTCATCTGCAATAAAAGTAAGTTTTTTTTATAAATAGAAGTTTGTATATAGAGTGTAAATTAATTATTTGTAAGTCCGCGACTCGAAATAACTAAACAAGATTAATTTACTACCAAAGAACAACTGAACTTTATTATTTCTTTTTTACTTAATAATACTTTACATTTGGGTTTAATCTTACTTAGTCGACATAATTTGGTTATTGTTGATTTTGCTATTGCATTTGGGTTTAATCTTACTTAGTCGACATAATTTGGTTATTGTTGATTTTGCTATTGCATTGCATTTATGTTTTAGCTGCTTTAGGGTTATTGGCTTTTGTTCACTGTTTGTTGACTTTGCAGTTTGGATTTGGGTGTAGCTGCTTTAGCGTTTCGCAACATACGTTGGGTCGTTGCCTTTGTTGTAATATGATGTTGATGTTATGCGGAAATGATAATTAGGGCGATCAATGACTTTGTGGTTAACATGTATAAAGAGAATATAAGTAGTTGCAAGAGTATCTCATTGTTTTAATTGCTGGGTTTGAATGATGGGATTGGCATGGTTCTTTAGTCGAGAAAGTTTAAAGTTCTGTGAGGATCAGTGTTGCCAGAAGCCGTCAAAAAAATTATGCTAAATATCCAAAAAAAAATTGTGCAAAATGGAAAGAAATTTCGCTAAAACGACAAAAAATTTGTGCAAAATGCAAAACAGTTGTGCTAAAATTAAAAGAAAATTTTTTTAATATAAATATTTGCGTTTGTGTATTTTATTTAGTACCTACTATATGTATATAATACAGTTTTACGCGTGTTTCAGAAAAAAAAAATTAAAATCCAAGATGTGTATTTTTGATTCAAAAAAAGTCACGAAAACATTAACATAAAAAAATAAATTTTGTTTCAAAAAGTTACGATGATTTATCAGAATTTTCTAGGGTGTCATTTTTAAGATCCTTTACACTTTGGTTTTGTATATTGTAGCTACACTTGTTAGAAGTAAGCCTTGAAATTTTAATCTGGGAGTCCATAACTTTTTGAGAAAAACTGCAAAACATACCTACGGGTGTTTTATGGTAAGGAGTTTGGAAAAGTTTTATATTTTCTGTACGATATATATGCTTTTTATGCGGTGGTACCTTAAGCTACAGTTTCTTTGATTACACAGCGCAACACATAGAATTTGCACTCCGATGTGAATTCAGTTTCTGTAAGTACTTATTGAAACTAAGAAAATGACATTTGGGGTTTTTCTGGATTAGCCCGAATTCAAACGCCTTCAGCATAATTGCAGCTAGAGACTAGGAGAAAAGGAATATAAAACAAACTGGTTTGAAAAACCCGCAGCTGGCGCTCCAAAATCCAAAAATTTAAAATTTTTTGAGATATTTCTTTACATAACTTTTCCGATTTTGTTGAACCAAATTTGATAAAATTTAGGTTTACATTATTTTCAATTTATGCCTGCACTATATTTTGAATTGATTAATAAATTCGGAGTTATCAAAAACATTGTGACAAGCAAATATATTTTTTCGCTAAAATATAATTTTTACTTTCTTTAAGTGAACAATGAACATGAACAATCGAATAGGGGAAAAAGTGTTTGTATTTTATTACTTTGTCATAAAGTTACATATCTTATGAATAAAACAAGTCATGGACCATGTAAATAAATAGTTTTTTTACGCTTTATATGACTTTTACTGAATCGCAACAAATGGATGAATGAACACTTATAAATACTTTTTTTACTTTTATTGACTATATTACAACCTCATGAGGTCAGACGTCTTACACATATTAATTAAACAAACAAATTAAACAAATTTCAACATATTCTTCCAACTGGCTCTATCCTTCGCCTTTTCTCGCCAGTTGGTAACACCAAGTATACGAAGGGATTCTTCTGCCTGGTCTTTCCAGGGGCGTCTTGGTCGTCCTCGTTTCCTGCTTCCATCGGGTACGTTATCAAAAATCTTTCGCGCTGGCTCATCTTCATCCATCTTAATAACATGGCCTAGCCAACGCAATTGGCCCACATTGATTCGTTTAGCTATGTCCACGACAGAATAGAGATTATATAGCTCTGCGTTCCAGCGACGTCGGTACTCGCCGTTTTCCCTAACAGGACCATATATTTTATGGAGAATTTTTCTCTCGAAAACTCCCAGGTGTTTTTCATCCGCTTGCGATATGACCCAAGTTTCGGAGCCTATGTCAAGACAGGTAAAATGAGAGTCTGATATAGCTGGACTTCTGTCCGTCGAGAGAGGGTTTTGTTCCTAAACTGCTTGCTGAGCCCAAAATAACATCTATTTGCAAGCACAATTCTCCTATCTATCTACAGGCTGACGTTGTTGGCCTTGTTCACGGCGGATCCAAGGTAGACAAATTCATCTAGCACATCAAAATTAAATCGGTTGTCAACGTTCAAGTGCGGACCAAGTCGAGAGGTTTCTCTAGTCGTTGACACCATCAATTTTGTCTTGTTACATCAGCACAAAGAGGTTCGGAATTTCGATGTTTAAATGATTTTTTTGAGATAGATGATATGACGGGATCCGATGACACTATTAATGATTGAAATAAATCTTGCATCGTTTTTTCACGCGATATCTTGCGTGTATGGAATTCCCGTACATTTCTCATATATTTATTTCTGGACTCTAAGGCCTCTTCTGATATCATGCCAATTGGTAATGAAAACTGTTGAATTATATCCGCCCCATGTATTAATATTTTATGGAGGCTGGACGGCATATAGTACCAGGGATAGAGTTCAACATATAGTTTCGCAGTCTCTGATAAGTAACGGCGAAAAGCTGCAACGTTTACGGTGTATCCGCATGACATTACTCTTAAAATAATTTGTAGTCTTTTTATTAAGACTTCACTTACTCCAGTTACACTAGACGCTAAGGATGTTTGACTAAAAAAACGTCTAGCCGTATTTCCGTCATTCGTTGAACCCATTCCAGGTTTTGGGGCATCGACCAGTAAATGCATTTGGGATTTAAAATTTTCTTTGATAGTTTTTTTTTGAGTTTCGACTTTATCATTTTCCTCGGCATTACGTGGCTTCCATCTTTTAATAACAAGCTTATACGAAATATGTAAAACACATTCCAAACAACGTATCCAGGCATGTAAAATAGAAATCCCGAACTTATATAAATTTTCATTAAATGAGAGTTTTGCAATAGCCCCTAAATCGTTCATTATACTCGGTGTCGCTCCACATGTTTGGGATGACGAGTCTGAAATAGTGCTGAAAACCTTTCCATCTATCATAGTTAACAGGAAATTATGATGCACCATAACTTCTTCACTTCCAATTATAATTTTTGTTGGCAGAATTTCAGCAATCTGGTTTTCAACAATTGAAATTTCTTGCTTTATTAAAGCTTTCCTTTCTTTTTCAAAAATAATTTTAATAGGCCTGCAGAATCGTGTTGATGAAGGGCTTGAATTTTGCCATAAAAGAACATTATTAGACTTAAGTTGTAAAGGCACCAGACATACTGCAAAAAGATGTTGGTCGGAATTGTCAGCCTTAGTATCAGTAAACTTTTGCTTATAGTTTGAATGACCACTACTTCCATCACATCCCCATTTGTATGTCATATACATTTCATTTGGTTTAGTTTGTTCCAGTAAGTCAATTTGAAGTTCTCCTAACCTTTCAACTGTCTTATCGACTAAACATTGCAAAGAAACCTGTGCTGAAACATCCGAAAACGTCATATTACTGGGATAGCACTTTTCTTTCGCAGATTTTACAACATGGTACGTTGGATAAATGTTTGCGTTTCGGTTCTTTGCACCTGCTTGCATTAACTGATATGAGTGTTTACTATAGTCTCCGTCTATAAATAGAGCCAAGGCCTCTTCAGGAGCATACGGAATAGGCATATTGGGTGGGCAGAAAATTGCTTTTTTAATTTTAGTTGCTCTCGTTGGTGATGCATTTAATTCTTTTAACATTTTCGCAGCATCTCTTTTTCTAGATTTGTATAAACTGACTTTTGCTGCTAACACCAATTCATCACACGACTTAGCTTTTACAAGCGAAGAAACATTTAAAAGTTGGGTCCTCTTACTTTTTTCAGCAAAATCTTTGGTTGGTCCATAATTAACAGAGGCAGAGGGACCTGCAACTTCAGAACCCGTTTCAGCAATCTCAAAAACTAAGGCACCGTTTAGCCACTTTTCATATTTAGCTTCAAATTGTATTCTTGTCCTTTTCGCATTTTTCCATTTCTCGCGAAGTTCATAAACAAATTTGTGTACATTCTGCTTTGCTTTTTTATATTTTTCATTGTTGTCTTCTTCTGTGTATCCAATTTTACTCATTACATATTCAATAACGGTACCCGATTTATTTTTAATGTCTTGGGCGTTTATCCAAATATTAAACAATTCTCGTCTCAAAATTGACATTTCGACTGAAAATAAAAGAAAAGGCAAAAACAGGCAGCCACTTTTTTTATTATTTTGAAGCGTAATAGCTATTCTTTCTAATGCATATGGAATATCTATAGAAGTCAGCGGTATTAGTAGCTAAATTCTTTATCAAAATTCAAGTTTTCTTGAAAAAAAATTTCACTATAGACACTCATTTCAATCTACGTTTTTTTAGCGAAAAACAACACAAATATGCTTGAAATTTAAATAGTTATTAATACATACCTTGAAGTTAAAATACAATAAATAATTTTAATCACAAACTTTCTGCAATCGCAATAAAAACACTTCAAACAATCAACACGTCTATACTGAATTTGAAGAAATTTTCTGTAAAAACTAATTACTCATATTTAAACGCCTACTACGATGTTGTTTTTGCAATAAACAAAAAAAAATTATTAGCGTTAAGCAAGGTAGGAATATGGCAAGCATAATTGCGATATTAAATCTTTGTTGCTAACACTACATTTTTGGACCAATTGCGCACCAGATTCAACATTTGGCCCACTGTGATATGGCTTTTCGTGTTAATGGTCTTGTTCGTGTTTACTGCAGCCTTTCCCATTATTAACTCCATTAAGATGTTGAACAGATTGCACGAAAGTGTGTCGGCTTGTCTAAGTCCTCGCTTGGTACAGAATGGTTCAGTGAGGTCTTTCCCCACTTTCACTGCTGATTTGGTGTTGGTCAGCGTCATTCTACAGAGGCGAATCAGTTTTGCCGGAATACCAAGTTCAGACATAGCTTCGTACAGTTTTCCCCGTATGGGGCTATCGAAAGCAGATTTGCAATCGACAAAAAGGTGGTATGTATCGATTTGCTTTTCGTGGGTCTTTTCCACACATAATACGCTCGACAAGACCTTATACGCGATGAATAAAAGGCTGATACCGCGATAATTGGAACAGACACACGGATCACCCTTTTTGAATACAGGACATAATACACTGAGACTCCAATCGTCGGGCATAGATTCCCCCAGCCATATACCGCATATAAGTTCATGCATGTGGGCTAGCAGTCCTTCGCCACGTGCCTTAAAAAGTTCAGCGGGTAGGCCATTCGCGCCAGCGGCTTTATTATTCTTAAGCCGGGAGATCGCCGTTCTAATCTCGCCTTGGTTAGAGGGGGGGGGGTACAATCTACACTATCTTCCACTATCACTACCTCCTGATCTTCAGTGGAAGAATCTGTGTGGAGTAGTGCTGAAAAGTGGTCTCCCCACATTTTGAGCACACACTGCTTCTCAGTCATCAGATTCCCATTCTCGTCCTTGCAGGAGGGCATCCCATTATTAGGCCCGTTATTCAATCTTCTTACCCTCTGGAAAAACTTTCGGGATTCACCATTCATCCTGCACATTTCGGTTTTTTCATTTGGTTTCGGCACCTTAATTTCATATCCTTCATTTAATTAATGTTCTATTGCATTTTTTATTTTATCTCTTTCTTCACTATTTTCACTTTGTATTACAACCGTTCCATTTCTTCTATTTTCTACACCAGTAGTTTTTAAATTAACTGGATCAACTTTACAATTTAGTGCTTCCCTTGTTTTTCTTTTGGTTTTAGAATTAATGGCACCTATTTGTTCACAGCGATTTTTTAAAAATAAAAATGATGCCGTATAGGTGATAGCCTCGTAAGAAGGTACAAAATTTATTATTTTTTTGATTAGACGCACCGTTTTCGAGATATATCCATTTTTATTTTAGCGATTTTCTGATTTCGTGTCGATTAACCGAAAACCCGCCCAACTACTGCTTGGAATGTAGAAAAATGCAAGTGGAAAAGTATCCGTTTTTAGCAACAAAGTAGCTTTTCACAAAACATTGCTCAGTAGAAAATTTAATTATCGGTTGTGGCTTACGGGCAGTGTTGCCGAAAGTGGGCATTTATGCTCAAAAGTGGGCATAAAAAATGTAAAATTTATGAGTTGGGCGGATTTTGGGCATTTTTTGTTTGCGGCATAATGATAAGTTTTTTTCTATTTTTTTACATTTTGAGATATTGAGTTTTTTTTTGCTTTTTACATTTTGGCGTTTTTACATCTTGATGTAAATTACAAACTTATTCAAACTTATTGATTTTGTATTTTTTATTTAGTGCATGTAAACATATAGTTTTTACACCATCACGTTTAAAGTCAAATTTAGAGTTAATTTGATGTAATAACTCAACATAAAATTCTAAAATATTAATTTTCACTTCATTCTGAGTTAAGTTGCTTTTTATAAAAGTTTCTGCTTTTGTACCAATATATATGTTTGCAACATAAATTTGATTATCTTTATTTTTATAATCGATATCAGTACTGTTATTAATCAATGCCTTTTTAATGAAATTGCTTAAAATCAAAAGAACATTTTTTTGAAGCTGGAATATAAATACGGCAAATGTGAACTTTCCGACAGTATATATAAAAATAAATAAATAAATAGTTTCCCATTACATTCCATGAAGGAATCGGGGAGAGCTTCTCACAACCAGTAAGCGGTGCGCTTTCTAGATTTATACTCACTGATTGGCACCTACAGTTTTACACCGGTTCCGAACGGTATTTTGAGAAGCCTTTTCATGGCTAAATACTCGATAGTGTCGCCGTCACTATGCGAGGTGACCGCCGTCGAAATAAATTTAAGGTGGTCAGAGCAGGGATCGAACCCAGGATCTCAAGTACAAGAGGCGCGCATACTAACCATTGCACCAACGACAGTATATATAGGTACGATAAAAACAGAAAGTAACATTTTACTTGATTGATCATTCTTTCCGCAAGATGTGCAGGTGGAACGCCTTGTACTTCATAAAAGCAGGAAATAAAAAATAATTGTAAACTATCCCATTGTTTAATAATTCTTAATATTACTCCCTCCAGTGAAAGCCATATACTTTGGCATATACATAATATTTTCTGAGGTTTCACTGATCACTGTTCATTTATGCGTTTATTTAAAAGTATTTCAATAGTTTTTGGTAAATGTTTGCAAACGTAACTTGAACACAGGTGTAATGACTGGCATGTGCACTTCATATCAAATAAATCTACGTCATTGCATAGCAAAGCTTTAAGTCCGCCAATATCGCCAGCCATAACATTCGCACTATCTGTTGCCAAACCAATCAAATTTGTTACGCGAATATTGCAAGAAGAAAAACGTCTTTAATTAAATTATAAATGGAAACTGCATCTGCTTTAGTGATCTCCAATATGGCCAGGAACTTATTTTGAATGCTAGAAATAGAGCCATAAAAACAAATAGAACGCTACTTTGCAATACTGGAAAATTACTGATTTGCCTTTTTTAATGTAATTAATACATAGTTACAATGAATTCCTTAACCAAAGCATAACTTTAACTAATTTTATAAAAAACAAAAAAAGACTGAATTTTTGATTTTTTTAATGTATTTAATACATATAATGAATTCCTTAATATTTATTTGATTTGTTTTTTTAATATTATTTTATATAAACTTATATAACCAAAGCACAACTTTAACTAATTTTATAAAACAAAAAAAAAACTGAATTATTGATTTTTGTTTAAATGTATGTAATGTAATTTGTTTTTGTTATTTTATGTTATTCATATACAAATTTAAAAAAAAATACAAATTTTCATAATAATTATAAATTTAAAAAAAAATACAAATTTTTAAAACAAAGAAAATTTTTTTAAAAAAATACAAATTTAAAAAAAAAATAGTTTTTTTATTTTTGCAACATCTTCATGCTCCAAAAGAGTATACTTATTTCAGCATTTGGAAAAGTGAGGAGTAAAAAAGAAAAAAAAGGCCCTCACTTTTAATATATAACGTCAGGGTATACTTTTTCAACTCATGAATTTTTGGGCATAAATTGTTGATTTTGGACACTTTTTAGGGGAAATTTAGGGCGGAAAAAAATTTTTCAAACGGCAACACTGCTTACGGGAGATATCGCATTATTCAGCCAGACAGTCGCCTTTTTTTGTATGGGAGGTTCACACATGAAAACAGTTGGAACATGATTTTGGGATTATGTGAGGTAACAGAACACCAGTTGGCACAATGCCTTGTTTCAATTCTAAACTCAGTTTGGGCAAACAATAGGCACTGACAAAATTTCATTATGATTGGTAAAGATTTACGGCAGTTATCGTGCTGAAAAGCGTGCCAGCCAGCCAGACAAGCAAACGAATTTCGTCCAAAGATAAAGATGATTTATATCGCCATCCCTGTGGGTGAGGGTATACAAATTAACGAAATTTGTTGGTTGACTTTGATTAGACACTTTTTAAAAATTTCCTTCGATTTCGTTAAAATTCGTAAATTTTAAGTACAAATAGACTCCTAGAGTGTTTCAAAACTCACGCAAGATTGAGTGTAATTAAATTACTTCATTACTTCATAATTAAATTAAAAAAAGTTGAAATGTTAAACAAAAAAGAACTTATGGAATCATAAATAAAAGTTTTAATTACAACTAGGTTTTTCGTTTCTCGCAAACGTTCTTTTATTTGGGAGTAACTACAACTCGGTTGCTGTAATCGAAACAACAGTTGGCGGAACCGTTTTTCGTTTCTCGCAAACGTTTTTTCAGCTTATATTTTCCATAACTCGTTTGCTGCAAACATTTTTCGGTTCTCCCAAACGAAATTACAGGTATGGCTTAACAAAAGTTCGTTTCTCCCAACTACAGTCCCCAAACGAACTTCAGTTATCTGAGATTTTGTTTGGGAGGAACGAGGTTTTTCTTTGCGTGTAGCAATCAAGTTATCCTGTAGTGGTGAATATTCTATTAGTTGTATCAACGAAAAATATATAAACTAATTCGGTTGTACCAAGTAATATATTGGTATGCTCAACTAATTACATGAATTTGATGGCTGTCACAACCATTTGTTGATACCTTATCCCATTATGAATTTTATAGAAAAAAAAATTTTTATTAAAATTGTGTATTTTATATTTAAATATAAATAAAATTATTATTATATGTGACCAGGGTTCGTATTTCGTGTGTAATGGGTTACTCTGGGTACCCCATCCCCATTTTTGATCGAAAATATTAAAAAAATTTTAAAAAATTCAAAATCTCGGAAACAGAGCGTCGAATCGAAAAAATAACTAATTTTTATAAGTTTCTAAGGGTTTTCCATAAAGTGGTGTAATTCGTATTGATTTTTGTTTTTTTTAAATCGCCAAAATAAGAAAATCGCTGTAATAAAAAATGGCTATATCTCGGAAACGGTACATCCAATCGCAAAAATAAAAAAAAAATTTCCTCCACGTGGGGTTGGAACCAATGGATGTATTTAACACGGTATCGCCTTTTTAAAACAAATCGAATTTTCGCCTGGCGTCGAGAATTTTCGAAAAAAAAATGGTCCAATTATCTCATGCGTGGATAAGGCACAGCAAACAGTTACCCTGGGGCAATGCAATGGTTTTTGATGTTTCAATCGAGGGTTGCGGGTTCCTGGAGACCAGTAACGGCAGTTTTGCTTGTTGAAGTGGCCGTTTAAATGAATATGATCCTCGTCGCGAAACGCTCCAACATCGTTTCACAAAAATTTTTGCGTAAATCAAAGTCACTTTCTTTCAGTTCTTGAATGATTTGAATTTTAAAAGGATGGAACTTCAGATCCTTTTTTAAAATTTCATGAATAATCGCTCTTGGAAGCCCCAGTGAGGCTGCTCTTTTCCGTATTGAAAGTCGCGGATTATCACGTAAACTGCTTTCAACCAGTTCAATGTTTTCGGGAGTCCTTGAAGATCGACTGAGCCCTGGCCGTGGGACATTCATAGCCGAAGCAGTTGCGGGGAATCTCTGCACCCACGAACGAAATAAATTTACACTAGGTAAATCACTTATTCCCCGTATACCGAACTTTGAACAAAATTGTCGATGAGCAATTACGTAAGAATCATTACTCTTAAAAAATGTCTCCACAGCGAACGCACGATGCTCACTCGACCACTGCGACATCGTGACTGACAAATCCGCACAATCGATAATTCCAACGGCGCCACCCTCCCTCCTCTCCGTTTATTACTTTTTGAAATAATCGTTTTAAAAATATAAATTTGCCACCAGACTACCTGTATAATCAATTTTTCTTTGTTTTTAATGGGGTTTCATAAAGTGGCCCAAGTCGTATGGACGATTTTATTTAAAAAATCGCCAAAAGAAAAAAATCTCGATAATACAAAAAAGTCTTTCATACGGACTGTTTTCTAAAATGCGTTTAACTAAAATTGTTCAAACAAAAAATCGCTAAAACCCTATATGTGCTAGCGTTTTTTGTTTTAAATAAGTGATGCCGTATTAAACACATATTACCCATCGCCGTGGGTAATAGGTAAAGGCCTCTTACCCTTTCCCCCTGTGCAATGGATAATCGTGCAGGATAATTTCCCATCTTCAGGGGTAGCTACCCATTATTTCCCCATACCTGGTGGGTAATGAGTAAACGTTCATTACCCATTCACCACGTTGATGTGTCTAGGTTACATATTGGGGCATCAATACGAAGTCTTTAACCACATACAAACAATTATAATTTAAAAATAACATAGTTATGTTTAAGTTAATTTGTATTCATCCACAATAATAGTTTTTCGACACAAGTGTCCACAATTTTTTGAATATGTTTGCGAAGGCGTCAGATTCAACAACTGCGTTTAAAAGTCTCACTTCACTACAATTTATAGTAATACTAGTAAACTAAAAAAAATACATGCGATTCAGACACTAGTGTGGTGAGATATATCAACTGGGCATATTCGTCTTGTCGATAACATTAAAACATACATGGACTTTAATGACTTTCATTTGATTTCGTATAGAAAATTATATGTCAACCGTTGTTTTTGTCCAAAGCATAACAAATTCCGGATATATACCATGTATACTTGCCATATTTTTCGGTAGATGATGTCAAGTACTTTATTGTTTTTTTCACAAATGTATTTCTCACTTTCTGCTTGAAATAATAGTTTCTCTCAAAAGTCCTCAATCGCCAAATTAAGAGAATCGCCAATAAAAAAAAATGGCTATAACTCGGATACGGTGTTTGTAAAACCTTGTTGTTATGGTTGAAAGGTTCCCTTGCTGAAACATACGTAATTTGAAAATATTTAGGTTTTTCCATATGTGTAAACTTTGTTGGTAGTAACTAGAGTGTCCAAAACCGAAACAAAAAACCCGGGGAACCGGTTAACCGTTTTTGTGATATTAACCGCGTGCCGGTTTTGTAAAAAGCGTAATTTTCGAACAACCCGAAAGCGATTCTTTGACGCTCAATTTGTGTTAATATCCTAATATACAAATTACACTAGTCAACAGTCAAAATGTACTCCGGATGCCATAATTTTTTCTGTGTAGATAACCTTGACATGAGCTCGAAAAACGCAATAACAATTTTTTTTTTCGTTTGGTTTTTTTTGTTTTTTTTTAAAATTTTAAAATTTTTTTTTTGGTTAATTTGTTTTTGTATGAAAAATTGTTTCAGCAACTAACAAATCTCGTCAAAATATATACTAAATGGATGGTAGTAGACCCCAAACCATAAATAATGTGCGTCTTCATTCATCGGCCAGCTACAGCGGTCGTAATCGGTTGTTGAATCAGGAATTTTACAAAATTTTACCGAAAATTTACAAGTGAAAGCCCCTTAAAGCATTTTAAAAAAATATTAATTCACAGAGTGCATTTTTTTTTGTATTTTATACGCAATGTGGCAGGTTTTAGAAATCAAACAAGCTACTTTTTAAGAAAATCCATCGATTAATAATGAATTTTTTCGCTAAAGCCCTCAGAATCTACTTTTCAGTTCGAACATTGCATTTTACCTTTGAAATTATCTCACTAGTCAACCAAATGAAAAAATGTCATGTACTTCTAATGAAGTATTTTTTTCTGTGTAGATAACCTTCTATGGTCTATGGTAAGGTTTTTTCTTTTATATTACAAATAAAATTAAAATTTGTTGGGTGACAAAAATATATGACTTTAAATTAAAAAACAATTCGATATATGTACAAGAAATTATCCTAAGGATATCAACATTAATTAATTATAAAAAAGTTTTAAAAAAAAATATCTAAACACAAAAATAAAAAGCTTGAAATTAAAACTAATTATGTGCTTTTGTCTTTCTTTTATATTGTTGTGGGTCTGTTTCTCTTATCAGGAACCAGATATAGTCCCCCATCATAGCTTCGTTCCAAAATCCTTGGTATCGGTGCTCTATTTCTTTCATTTGCTGATGAAAACGCTCGCCATGCTCGTCACTCACATCGCCCAGGTTGTCCGGAAAGAAGTCCAAGTGCGAGTGTAGAAAATGTATCTTAAGCGACATATTTGCTCCAATTTTTTTTATAATTTTGGAGTAGTTGTTCGACGATCTCTCTGTAATTTGAGCTTTTGTTGTTTCCAAGAAATCCGGAAACAATTTGCCGAAATGAGTTCCAAGCTGCAGCTTCATTTGGTGATAAAATGTGCTCAAACTGTTGGTCTTGTAACAACTTTTTAATTTGCGGGCCGTCGAAAACGCCTTCGTTAATCTTCGCCGACGAAAGGTGAGGAAAAATGGTTTTTAAATAGGCGAATGCTTCACCATCTTTGTTGAGAGCTTTCACGAAGTTTTGAATGAGTCCGAGCTTTATGTGAAGAGGTGGGAGAAAAACATTTTCCTTTTTTATGAGTGGTGTGTATTCCACGTTGTCGCTGCCGGGGATGATGTTAACTCGTTCTGTCCAACTCCTCCTGGTGTTATGATGCTGACGATCGCGGCTGTCCCAAAGGCAGAGAAAACAACAGTACTTTGTGAATCCACCTTGTAATCCACAAAGGATACCGATAACCTTAAGGTCGGCACAAACTTTCCAATCGTGCCTCTTATAGTTCGTATGTTTCCTTGGTGTCAACGGCAATGAGCAATTGAATCGAGGGTTTCTTGTTGCCGTTGTGCAGTAAAATTGCTTTAAGGCTCTGCTTGTTTCTGTCGATGAAAAGACGCCACTCTCCTGGATCGTAAGAGTACCCGAGTTCACCAAATAATCCGCGAATGTCCTTACAAAAACAGATGTTGCCTTTTTTTGTGTAGTACCTTGCGTATGGTTCATGACGCTTCCTGTAGATTGTTGTCACCACACTAGGAGCCAAGAAACCGAACTGTTTGTTCTTGTTCTTGAATTTCGTAATGTACACTTACCTTGAGTCAGCTAGCTGTACGTAGCACCTTGGACATAGAGCACTTGGCGTCCACCGCTCATCTATGTTTGAGACCTGTAAATTGAAGCTCTCTTCAAATGAATCTCTCAATGTAGGTGAAAAACAACGCTTGTTTTTTTCAGAAACGTATTCTCCGCACATGTAACAAAAATTACTTGGATTGGTATTGCATTCAAATACTCGCGAACGTTTGCTCATTTTGAGGTTACTTGCGAAAGTAAGTGATATTTGGCAATGTTCATCCTTAAATACCTAAAATAAAATCAGGCACAACAGGTAGTGGTTAAGGTAGTTGCAGAGGTAGCAGAGTGACCAACAAAACGCATTGTTGCGTAGTGACATTACTACCTTCCGTTATTATTTTGTAAACATTCCCAGGTGCAATATCTATAAGTGATACATACCAGCAAAGGTGCACATACATTGAGCCATCCCTCACTGCGATTGTTGCATTTTTCAAGCTCATCTGAAGGTTATCTACACAGAAAAAAATACTTCATTAGAAGTACATGAAATTTTTTCATTTGGTTGACTAGTGAGATAATTTCAAAGGTAAAATGCAATGTTCGAACTAAAAAGTAGAGTCTGAGGGCTTTAGCGAAAAAATTCACAACTTCATTATTAATTAATGGATTTTCTTAAAAAGTAGCTTGTTTGATTTCTAAAACCTGCCACATTGCGTATAAAATACAAAAAAAAATGCACTCTGTGAATTAATATTTTTTTAAAATGCTTTAAGGGGCTTTCACTTGTAAATTTTTGGTAAAATTTTGTAAAATTCCTGATTCCTGAGCCGATGAATGAAGACGCACATTATTTATGTTTTGGGGTCTACTACCATCCATTTAGTATATATTTTGACGAGATTTGTTAGTTGCTGAAACAATTTTTCATACAAAAACAAATTAACCAAAAAAAAAATTTTTAAATTTAAAAAAAAAAACCAAACGAAAAAAAAAAATTTTATTGCGTTTTTCGACCTCATTTCAAGGTTATCTACACAGAAAAAATTATGGCATCCGGAGTACATGAAATTTTTTTCATTTTGTTGAGTAGTGTTATTAATAAATTATATGATTTTCGAATTTTAATGATATTTTGGATTACGAAACGTGATTTATATTTCCAACTATGATTTTATGCTTCAATAAGTTTCAAAATGACATTTCCAACAATATTTTTTTTTGAAATTTCAAAATGATTTTATGTTTTGAAAAGAATTTAGAATTTTTGTTTTTCCAGTTTATTTACTTAATGTAAATTATTTAATTATTATTATTATTTGTATTATTTATTATTATTTTAATTAAAGTTTTAAAGTTTAACACAGTGCGACACGAAAAAATATAACCATATATAACCATAAACGAAAAATGACCCGTGTCTCCCAGTTTTGCCCAAAGTCATGCACTTGTTTTATGGGCCCCCAAAGATTTGGGGTCTCGGTGTCAGTTTTGCAAAAAAAGGTGATCATTTTGTCAGGCTCATATCTTGCAAACCGTTCAGAATTTTAACATTATAAACATAATACGAATACTTTTTTTTTATTATTTTTGTAATAGATAGCATAGTATCTCAATGTTGAAGTAAAGAAAAAACAAATGAAATTAAAAAATTTTCGGGAAATTTTTCACTTTTGCGGCTACCTAAACGCTATCTAAGCGCTCCCTAAACGGTGTTAAAAATCATTCCTAGGAAGTTCATATGTTCTGGAAAGTTTAGTATCTTAGGTAAATTTTTGTAGTTGATTGTTTCTCTGAATTTTGAACTGTTTGCTACCTATGGACGTGAACAGGGGAGAAAAATGTTTAAAAAATATCGAATTTTTTAAAGTTTTTTGCGATTTTGACCTTGAAGATGAAGTTTTTTTTTGATTTTATTTGTTCCCTGAGAGAGTAAATCAAAATTCCGAACGGTTTGCAAGATATGAGCCTGATGATATGATCACTTTTTTTGCAAAAATGACACCGAGGCCCCAAATCTTTGGAGGCCCATAAAAAAAGTGCATGACTTTGGACAAAACTGGGAGACACGGGTCTTTTTTTTGGTCTTTTATCACGTAGTGGTGTCCGTATATGGTTATATTTCCATGACTTAAAAAATTACACACAGTGTAATAAATGTTTTGAGCTGAATGAGATTTCCAAACATGAAATTCTCTTTTAAATTGGGAATTTGGAATTTAACTTGGAAATTAAATCCGTATAATATTAATTTTGAATACAACCTTTTAATTTTATAATAAACACGCATTCCAAATTCGAATATGATTTAAATTTTGATTTAAAATTAAACGTGAATGTTAAATTTAAATATAGTTGTTAAATTTTGAGTTTTTAACACGATGTGAAATGGTAGCTAAATAAATGAATTGGAAGTGCTACATGTGCAATTAATTTAAAGCAAAAAAAACAAACAAACGGTTCCACCGGTTTCTGGCAATATTTAAAACCAAAAACCGGTTTCTTGAAAAACTAATTTTTCCAACAAACCGAAAACCGGTTTTTAAAATATGACGGTTTTTTGGACACTCTAGTAGTAATTCGGTAAAAGTGCAGGTTTTCTGTTTATTTTTGGTTTCAGATCATCAGAATTTAAAATTAATATTGTTAGAAAGTGTTTGAGAAACAAAATATCCAGATTTTGTTCAGTTATAAGAGAACTGGGTATTGTTTTGAGTGAATTTATAATAATTATCATTCAGAATATTTTGATAAGATTATAATTATAGAATACAAAAATTTTGGTAAGTCACGACAGTAAACAGTTTGCGTATTTAGCGGCCACAATCTGTTAAGCTACATTTGTATGCTTATTCTTGGCGTTTATGAATTAGAATGTTTATTACTATCCAGTGTATATATTTATGTGTATATATTAAACTTTATGTCTCATTAATAATTTTATAGAAAATGCATTTTGTATAAATCAAATATACATAAATACAGTGGATTTGAAATGTCGTGGTAAATATTTAAATTTTGATTTTATGACGATTTAAGAATTTAAAATGACGATTTTTTTCGTTATTTTCCGAATTTTTTGACGATTTTGTAGCTGTGAGAGTTGACTGCTATGCGCGTAACATCTCACTTAAGTGATTGCAATGATGACAGGAAAATGTATTCGAAAATATATAACAAAATGCTCGCACTGTGTGCGCCTCAGTTTAAAAGAAACAATCGTGTAGATAAGACGTTGTCAGTAGCGCCGGTAGTTCTGTTTATTTGCAATTCTATGGTCAATTATCAAATAAAAACTAAATACGTATCAGAACATTAGATTTCGCACAATCTTTAAACGACAGAAAAAAATTAGCAAAACTGTGCACTAACTAGAAATAGTTTAGACAGCAAGTGAATTAAACATAGTATCATCAAATCCGGGTTTGATTTCAATACCTTTAATCCTACTATATAGAGCACACAGAAGGAGAGAAAAAACAACAAAGTTGTCTGTGACTAAAGTTATGACAGACAATACTGCAACACCAGGAAAACCAACAATGCCAACGGCTGCATCAACAACTTTAATATTTTTTGTCAATGGCAAAAAGGTTCGTTTGTATTTGTTGTCTTACATTTCGAGTTGTAAAGATCTTACCACCCGCTTAGCACAATCTTGTTGATTGTTATTGTTTTGTATCGAATAAAATATAAATTTAGTTTCAGAGTTCATTGATATGGCCTACATTAGAACAAGGAAAGAAACATGTTTCCATATAAATAGTAGTCAGTCAGTAAGGAATTGTATTTCCAAAGACGCAGTATATAAATAACCAGCACTCTGCTACAAATTCAAAAACAAAAATAAACTAGTGACATAGAATACTCGTACGTTGTAGACTCGATTGAAAAATACTGGTACACAGGAAGAGCAGTCAATGTAGGAATACTTACGAAAACTTAATTTATTTTTTATAATTTTTTTGCGAATTTCTCCAATGAATCAAATTCAAATTTTAATTTCAAATATAAAAAAAATTATAAAATTACATGAGGTGCCAGGGGACACCCGGTTGGAACGAAGTTCTTTTCGCTATATATTATGTACTATAAATAGTTAGTTCCAAAACGCCTAAGGCGCCCGTTGAAAGATACGATAATTTAAATGGATGTTAAAGAAAAGATACTTTTTGCAAAATGATAAACTTTTTTTAAGAATTTTTTTTTATAGAATGTATTTTTTGTTAAATATGTTATGTTTTTAGGCCTTTTTGTCAGAATATGTATTATATTTTCCCGAAATAGTAATTTTTTAAAGAGAGGTACTTCTTTTATTAAAAGCTTATGTTTTTTTGTTTTTGCTATTTTATTGTATAGTGTATACAATTTTTTTTGTATTTTAATTTAAATTTGAATTTAATTTATTTTAAATTCAAACACAAAAGTAAATACCATTGGCAATTGTATTTACATACTTATTTTCAAAACATTTTCTTCATATCTGGCAGCAAATACATACACATATACCAGGATGTTGCATAATGCCAAATTGTTGATTCAAGATGGCCGATAGATATAGATGGCGCTAGCTTTAGATGGTGAATTAGCAGTGTGTTACCCTGCATTTACACATGCCAGTAGAGGCATGCCATTGTTGTATACGTATTATCAACGAAAAAGAAGAAGAAATAGTCGAATCTGTTGCCATTTGCATTTGCGTTTACACATGCCACTGCCACTTCATTTGCAAAATGTACTCAAAGCAGAAACTAGAAAAAACTTATTTACTGCTGAAATTAAGAGAAAGTTGTGCAGTAAAGGAAAATGAAAAAGTTAAGAAAACAGTTGCCAAAAGGAGATGCTGGGTAAAACCCCTAATGATAAAAAGGTGTGAGTTGGATATTGAAGCACATTTGCTGAAGGATTCGCTTTGGGAGGACTTTGCCTCCATTTCACCTGTTTGTTTTGTTTATAATATACAGTTACCGAGTTCATCACATAAGCAAATGTTTTGGGAAACGATTAACATTTATTGTTATTAGTATTATTTTCATGTGACCGTCGGTGGTGCAATGGGTAGTGTGCGCGCCTCTTGTACAGGAGATCCTTGGTTCGATTCCTGCTCCAACCACCTTAAAATTTCTTTCGACGGCGGTCACCTCGCTTAGTGACGGCGACACTATCGAGTATATAGCCATGAAAAAGCTTCTCAAAAATACCGTTCGGAATCGGTGTAAAACTGTAGGTCCCAATCAGTGAGTGAAAACTGGAAAGCGCACAGCTCAGTGATTGTGAGAAGTTCTCCCCGGTCCCTTCATGGGATGTAATGGGAAACCATTTATTTTTTTTTTAGTATTATTTTCATAGTATTAATGCTCTATTATTAACACATTTGCGTTTTTTCATGCGATTTTCAAGAAATATATCATAATTGTTAACATTGTTTATCGTTTTGACATTTAGTGGCAGGCAAATGCCAAATTCTTTTCGCAAGTAATTTTAGCTGCCACTGGAGCTGCCATTGCGAAAAATGTAAATGGATTAGTGAAAAAGTGTGAGTGTATTGAGTTAGTGGTAGTGGCATGTGTAAAGGCTAGGTTAACAGTAACAGGTTGAAATTGGTTGACAGAGTTACCATCACTACAAAAAACAAAAAACAGCAATTGCATTATAAAACAAAAAACAAAAAAATTCCTCGTACCCGAGTTAGTGTAAAACCGTCCTATACTGCCTTGTCTTAAAATTTAATAAAAACTATCAACCAATTTTTTCCGGACGTTCATTAAATTTTCGCTCCTCGAACTCTGCCAGGTATCGTATGTTAACAGAGTCTTGTCTCCACCTAGCGCTGAACGGAGTACTGGTCACTGTCGGTGGAAAATTAGTTGCTTCTGCGGGTGACGTAGTAATAAATGTAAGGTCAAGTATCCCAGTACCCAGTCTCTTGCAGGCACATTCTCCAGGGTAGTTTACGAACTTTAGGTAAATGGGCTAGGTGTAAAACCGGACACTGTTAAGCTGGTCCTTTTTATCTGAAGGTATAAAATACCTGTAGTGGAACCTATCCCGTTGAATGATCCTGAAATTAAGCTTGCAGAGTGTGTCAAACACCTGGTATTATTTGGGATAGCAAGTTTAGTTTCAAACCAAACAGTGAAAAGTGCGAAAAATGCACCGATATCCCTACAGAGCTCTAAGAAGGGTATAGACTGTAAATGGAGACTTTTTCCGAGAATTGTTTAGGGGTGGTTGCAGGTGCTTGAGAAATCCACCTATTTAGAGGTTGTCACTTGTGGCCGTCGGTGGTGCAATGGCTAGTGTGCGCGCCTCTTGTACATGAGATCCTGGGTTCGATCCCTGCTCAGACCACCTTAAATTTCTTTCGACGACGGTCGCCTCGCATAGTGACGGCGACACTATCGAGTATATAGCCATGAAAATGCTTCTCAAAATACCGTTCGGAATCGGTGTAAAATTGTAGGTCCCAATCAGTGAGTGAAAACTGGAAAGCGCACGGCTCAGTGATTGTGAGAAGCTCTCCCCAGTCCCTTCATGGGATGTAATGGGAAACCATTTATTTATTTATTTAGAGGTTGTCACAACCTCATAAGAAGTTGTCACAACCTCATAAGAAGTTGTCGCAACCTCATTAGAAGTTGTCACAACTTCATTAACAGTTATCACAACCTCATTAGAGGTTGCTCCAACCTATTAGTGGTTACTTCAACCGAATTTCAGTTGTGGGGTATAATTCAGTCGTGACAATCTCAATTCGGTTGTGGCTAGTGCAATTTGGTGGCAATGGCCGTATTTACGGTTTCTTAAAACCATTATTTCTATGACTGTATGGTTTAGAGAATGCGACAATGTGCATCATAGCCCTCTGCGCACTAGTGATGTGCGGTTCCGCGAATTTGAAGAACTGGTTCTATCGAGTCCGGTTTCGAGAAGAACCGGTTATTTGGACCGGTTCCGGTTCTCCCAAAGAGGATTAAGTGATTAAGTTGATATAAGAATATAAAACTTGATAAAAAAAAAGTTTAACACTTTTGACACCGAGTCTGTAATTCTGGTTTTATGGTTCTTTTCAAACCGTTTCTCAGTCCGTTCAGAATAGTTTTTCTGTATTTTTAGAAACGTTTTCGATTCTTTTGAACACGATTTCGGTCCATTAAAAACCGTTTTCGGTTCTTTAAGAACAGTTTTCGGTTTGTTTGGACCAGTCTTGCGGTTCGTTTGAAACCGTTTTGGGTTGTTCTTTTGGAACCGTAATTCGTCCGGTAGGTTCTTGTAAAGAACCGCTTTTGCAGAACCGGTTCCTCGATTCTGTGCATCACTACTGCGCACCACTCCCACAAATACACCAATGTATTGTTATATTTGTTTCCGGCAGACATTTTAACCAGACAGATTGTTTCTACGTCAGTCATCAGGTTGGGACCACTCTCACAAAGGGGCATGGTCGATACCGGTTAAGGAAAAGAGCTCCCGACATTCCTTCATTGGTCGACTACTCGAAAGCGGCACTGCTATTCGATTTCTATGCGGATGGGTTCAATGTCTTATCTGATAGCCCGGCGGTAATCAAGTGTCTGGAACCAATATTTCTCAACCCGACATCTACCTGAACTGCCGCAGATATCTTAACAAGATGGCTGAGCAGTACGATATTAACTTCTTACGGGTGCCAGGGCAATGGACCATTCCGGGATACTGCAGAGAGAATGAACTGGGTAGACTAGGGTCAACCTTAGAGGTTCGACAATAATTGGAGCGTGTTGGCGTACCCCTAGCGACTTGTTAGAATATCCTGAAAACCGCTCGTATTTGATGATGCCGGACTATCTTGACAATAGTGTATAGTAGGAGATTCATGAACCTTCTGTTTCCAAATAGTCGCAAGTTATCAATACTTGTATCGGGTTTCACGGGACACTGTCTGATTAGTAGATATGCAGCGAGACTATTGGTCAGGGCAAATGACTTCTATAGAAGCTGTAAGGACCAGGAAGAATCTACTGAAGATATCCTCTGCGCGTGCCCAGCACCAGACAGCAGGCGGATGTCTACTATGGGATTCTACACGCAAAGAAAGAAAACGTTTATTGCTCGGATGCCGCAACAATAGTTTGATTGAATTGTATTAATTTATTAATCACAACCGTTCATGTAGTTCTCCAAAATAAACTCGTATATCGCAAATGTTTATAATGTTGTTGCAAACGAGTTCTCGTTTGCATCAAACGCGTACAAAATTACATTTGCCGCAAATTTAAAAACGTTTGTGATAACAGAAATTAGCCATTTTTCTAATGAGAGCACAGATTACGAAGAACGGAAATTTCTCTCATTCTGTCGACTGTATACACAGTCTTATCCACTCGTTTGGCATACACACTCACGCATACACATAAAAGTGATCACACACTCTAATGCTTCTACCTTGTCAATATATCTTGGATGGACAATTGACGCGTTGTAGTTTGCTGCGCTTTTAGTCGTTATTTGAATGCGAGGCGAGACAGACGTGTAAGTAGACTTTTTTTAAAACAAACTTTATGGGTAAAACCAAAATCATAAAAGTTGGAAATTTAAACAAAAAAGAGCTTATGGAAGCCATAAACAAAAGTTTTTAACTCGATTACTGCAAACGTTTTCTTAGTTTAGATTAACTACAACTTGGTTGCTGTAACCGAAACAATAGTGGGAGGAACCGTTTCTCGCAAACGGGGGTTTCAGCTTATATTTTTTATAACTCGTTTGCTGCAAACATTTTTCGGTTCTCCCAAACGAAATGACTTGTATGGCTTAACAGAAGTTCGTTTCTCACAACTACAGTCCCCACACGAACTTCAGTTATCTGAGATTTCGTTTGGGTGGAGACCTAATCAGAGGCTTGGGAGAATTACCTCAGATAGGCGTAGACAAGATTTTGGGCTTCTTGGAGAAAACTACATGGTTCTCTGTCGTTCATGGACGGTATCGACTGTATGTCAGCCGCATTTTGTTGGCACGTGCTTTATTCTTAAAACCACATAAAAGAAATACATAAAAAAAAATTACGCCAAAAATACTGTTGACTTAAGTAATAAATGAACTCGTAAGAATTCCAAATAATATATTAAGTTAGCATTAATGATGAGACATTGCAAAATAAATTCCGAATTCAATTTTTTAAATAAAAAAGATCAGCAGAAATATGACCCGTGTTAAACAGATTAGAACATTTCATAAGAACATTTTTGCCACCTAATACGCAAAAATATCAGGGCCACAAACATTTTTCTAAATGAAAAATGGTTGGCTCTTATTGAAATAATATACCATTCAGGAAAGCACACTCATTGCCATGGTTAGTTTCGAATACCTTCATTATTCTAACAAAAACCACCCATTTTTACTTAGAATAATGTTTCTGAACCAGCAAGCTTGTAGTATGAACAATAATACATTAATATGCAAACTGGTAAATCAGTTATAAAAATATAATTCAAACCGGTCATTCAATCTATACTCGCCGAAAACTGCATCACTGTGAGATGCTACCAGCAGTAAATAGAGGTAGCTTGTACTAACCACCCAGCAGTAAATAGAGGTAGCTTGTACTAACTACCCAGCCGTAAATAGAGGTAGCTTGTATGCCTTCTAGCAGGCCTATAAAGATAGTCAGAAGTCCCAACCTACAAATGCAATCGTCATTTCAAATTATCATAGGCCGACATAGGAAGAGAGACCTCGTGGAAGGCATGCTAACGGAAGGCTTTCTAAGAGGACTGCAAAGGAAGGCCTGCTAGGAGGACTGCAACAGGGAATTTTTAGAAAGACTTACGAAAAAATACAAAACATGTATATGTGTATTTTTTCCATATTTGTAATGTTTAAACACAAAACGAAAAATAGTAATTGCATTATAAAACATGTATTCTGTTAAAATCGGCAAGTCTCGTTTGATTGTATTACCTATAATTGCGTATAACTGTGTGAAGCCACTTTGCTTTTCAATATTCCATAATTTCCCTTGCGGGAGTTTTTAGTAGGTCTGTTTTTTAAATATCAAGTTTTCAAATTTATTCAAGCTCAATTTTCAAAAAAGTCGAGCACAAAAAGTGTGCCAATGATACCAGGGCTGTCTGTATAGTTATTTCGGATCTTACCAAGATCTTCATCAGCAGACGCTTTTAGCATGCATTTCGGTGAATTCATCAAAACTTTATGTATAGAAACACTCATCACATTAATGAGAATTCCTTTATACATACGTTCGAAGAATACCAAGCACTAACAATGGAAACACTTTCATGCTCAACTCTTTTTTATCGTGTCAAAAAAAAACATCGGTTTTAAACAGGCATGATTTGTTTTTTTCATTACTTTTAGCATAGTTTATGTAATTTTAAGTCAACATGGTGAAAATTTGTATAGTTATATACAATAATAACACTATCAAAAATCTGCTAGTATATTGAAATATTCCATGAAGAGAGAGAGAGAGAGCAGAGAATCATTAAGGCTTCAGTTGTTTTGTTTGTTGGCCTTCGAGAGAAGAGAAATTTTGACGGCCTTCTTTAGTACATCGTTTTGAGGCAGACAACATAAAAACAACATATGTTACCTAATCTACGGAAAAGTATCTATTCTCAGACAACAACTTTTCAAGAAAAAAAACAGCTGTTGAAGATTACGAGTCGCGTTTGCGCGTTGCGTTCGTGTTTCCGCTTCAACCTCTTGCTCTTTTTTGTTGCCCTTGGCTCTCTACTTCTCAGCAAACTTCCCCTATGTACAGTTTTGCTTCGACAAGATATATTTTCGTAATTTATTCGAGTGAATCAATTTGTGAGCGCCAACATTTTCTTCAAACTTCAAGGATAATTTGAAGCAAAATAATCGAAGTTAGTAGTCGACGGGTTGTTTCATTGAAAATAATTTTATTTCTATACAATACAAAAATCCATATTTCCGACCGAAGGTAGGGCGTACACCAGAAATTTACCATATTCCATTAGCCAGCTATTATAAATCATATAAATATGTATCTATCTACGTCAATCTACGAGGCAACTCCAATCGAAGCCACACACCTTTACATATAAAATACTTTCAAAACAGAGTTGCAAGCAGTTAAACAGAATTCAAAATAATTAAAAGCATTGCCATATTCAATTATAATCTGCATCCCATTCCACAACCTGCATTTGCATTGCCTGAACAAATGCAAATTCAAAATTTTTTAATTGTCATTGCGAACAATGGTAATTCTTTTGCATTTGCATTAGAGAAAGTAATGCAAATTAAAAATCCAAGGAAATTAAAAAATCCCAACACTGCTCAGAAGGCATATTTTGAAAATGCCTCGGCGTTTATACTGGTGGGTAACATCAAAGAATTGCAACTCTGCGAGAATGCACGATGAATGAAGAATATTAACATGTAAAATAAAATAAATAAATATAAATATTTCGCCATTATATCTCATGAAGGGTCAAGGGAGAGGTTCTCATAATCAATAAGCAGTGAATTTTCTCAGTAATTCGGACACACAGTTTAACACCGGTTCAATTACCAATTAATTCAATCAATCACCTCAAAGCGAGGTGACCTTCGTCAAAAGAAATGTAAGTCGGCCAGAGCAGGGATCGAACCACGTTCTCGTGTACACTAAGAAAATCTGTCAGAAAAATATATTTCATTTATTCAAAGTTCAGTCGGACCATACATCTCTCCATAGCATCCATAACAGTGGTATGTTAAAGTAATTTAAAAGTCAGAAGGGGCGTGTTAAAAACGCCTATCTACTTGGTAACAAAAGGCAGCTATACAACGTTTTTAATACAAATTGAGTGGCCGAGCAGTGGTTTTTTTTTGTTTGATTGGTATGTAATTTTAATAAAATAAAATTTTTTTGAAATTTGACTTTCAGTACCAGACTGATGTTACACACGCCTCCTCTATTTGTTATACACATACAAAGTATTTGCATTAGTAAATCAATAAACTTATCAGAGCAATATTGAACGAGTATTTCGCTTGATATTATTTTTGTTCAAATAAAACGTAACAAATACTAACTTGTGATGTCAACAGACAGTTGATAATGTAATATGAGTGGTAGTAAATGTGTGGCAATTGTTGTGGTTACATAAAATTAAGTGATTAAGCACATTGATGTCGATAATCGGTTGTCGAAATTTGTTTTCTAGTCGAAATGATGTGATGTAGACTTCAGTTTCGCAATATATATACGATACCTAGCAACAAGACATTATCCTGTGTAGGGGGATTTTAACCTTTAAAAGGCGAATGTTGGAAAATATAAAAATATATACATATGTACATATATCTCCATAAACTATCCCCCATCATTTGATATGCGTATTCCCTACAAACAAAAAAAAATTACATGAGGTGTCAGGGGACACCCGGTTGGAACGAAGTTCCTTTCGCTATATGTTATGGTACTAGTTAGTTCCAAAATACCATAATTAAAATGGATTTCTCAGAAAAGATACTTTTTGTAAAATGAGAAACTTTTTTAAGGTAAGATTTTTTTTATATAAGTAGAATATTTTTTTAAAAAAAAAGTATAGTTTTTAGGTCCCTTCTGTACGATTATGTATTATATTTTCCCGAAAAGGACCGTTTTTAAAGAGAGGTACTTCTTTTTATTATTAATTTTTGATGTGTAAACATCTATACGCTGGGGGTAAAAATCTTTTTCACAATACAATCACAAATTTAGAGTAAGATGTGCGATGTAATCGTTAACCAATCGTAAAGCGTTATCAAATCGGTGTGAGCTATGTATGAGTGTATTAGTGTAATCATACGCTGCATACAATATACTCAACACCATCTAGTGTACAAAAGAAGCTACTAATTTTCAGTAATTGTCGTACATTATGTTATCGTAGGCAAATGAAAACAAATAAATAAAATGAATACAAAAACATTTAATTTTAATAACTTTTAAAAAGATTTTTTGCACTTTTAATAAGAAATTTACTAAAACAAAGCAAAATAAGGAAAACTAAAAACTAAACTTGTCAAACTATAAGTCTTCTTCGTCTTTGAGATTGTCATTCATACTTAAAAGCTGAATATAAGCACCATCTAGTGTGCAATAGTAGCTACTAATTTTCGATAACCATTGCAGTAAAACATAGATAAAGGAATTAACTAGATATCGCACATGTCTTGAGAAATTTGTTGTTCAATGGGATATTTTCTAGATGGAGCTGAATGTAATAATTACAACGTTTGATCCCGAACAAAATATACCTTGCAAGATGTATTTAGAACAGGTGCTAACAATAGGTGTGGTAGGCAACATCAACAAGGATTTTGTTTTTGTGTTGTTGTCCGTTGCTCTGAAATTCAACACAAACGAACACCAACAATAACAGTAAACAAAAAGACACAATCAAAATAACAAAATTTTAATTTGACAGTGGGGAACAAAATTATATAAAAAAATTAAGTTTGTTGTTCGAATAACACAACCTGGAAAATGATACTTTTTTTGTATGTATCAAATTTCCCACAGTGTTGAACAAACGTCAATGAAAGTTATGAGAAACTTCAGTGAGAGTTACAAAACGACAACACAGCAGCACCTAGTAGTAGTACTTGACAACACCTGTGCGATATCTACTTATTTCCTTTATCTATGCTGTAAAATGACTACATGCATTACATTTCAGTAAACAGCTGATTAATAACTTGTCAACCGTAACAAATACAAAATAATAAAATATTTTACAAAACACCAAAAAAAATTATAACTCAGAACATAAAACAACACAAAGTGTATCAAAGTTGAATGGAGGTAATGTTAATTCGAATAAAATTTCTATTAGATTCCAATATAAATTAAGATTATAACATATCTTCATTACGTACTGTTGCCTTACACTGAAGCTGGTGCACGACAATTGGGTAACAATCTCCATCTCATGTCAATTATTATGGGTGGAGATTTTAATACAAATTTTGCAAACCCACAGTCGCAAGCTTTATCAAAATTTTTATTTGACGTTTTCCACTTGCATATGAGCAATTCTCCACAAACCCCCACAGCTAACAATTCCACTATTATAGATGCAGTTTTCCATAGATTTTTAAATACAATCGAGTCAAAAATTTAAATATGTATCTTATTTTAGTTACCATAAGCCAATATTAACTATTTGTACTTAAGGCATTTACCATTGATGGGCACTTTGCAGTACTACTAAAATTTCAGTAAAAATAATTCTTTAACTAGTAAATTTTTACTGATTACTAAAATTTTTTTCAGCAATTTTTATAAAGTGCCTACATGATTATGATGAGGTGCATTGAATTTTCAGTAATCAGTAATGCCCGATTACTGATTATTATGAATACGGCCCTATGATTTGACTGGTAATGCAAATTAAATTTCATTATTAGTAAAAATTTACTGAATTTTTTCAGTAATCAGTAAATTTACTGCTTACTGTAATTTTTAATGCAGTACATATATACTGCAGTGTGCCCATTTACTAACCAAATAAGTTAAATAAAACAAACAAAAACCAGCAAATTCCTATGTATTTACAATATTGAAAGTTTTGATACTTTTAATTGATTAATTAAAAAAATATACTAAAAGCATAAGTACTTCCAACTTAAACAACATTTTTCATTACTAGATGTTTACACATCTCCCCTGTGAACGGACTCACATTAATTTTTTTTTTAAGAAAAGGTACTATATTTAAGAAGAAGTACTTTCTGTAAGAACAAGGCATAAGAGTACGATTTTTTTTACAAAGAAGTACACTGAAAGAATAATTCTTCGTCGTATGGATGAAACATTTTCGATAATGTTTTTACATTGCTACAATGAAAAGTTTCGTACATCAGACAGTTTGGTAGTCGCTGCAACGAAAAATTTCATGCATGATTTCTTTGGCAATGTTTCATTTCGTTGCTGCCACAATTTTATTTAATTTGAATTGTGTAGAATAATGAGTTAAAAATTAAAACAAAATGCATGAGATTTAAACTATTGATGTGTATCTCTTACTTTTTATTAGTTTTATTATTTATTTATTTTAGAGTTTTGCCAACATTTATAGTTGACGAAACAGTTTCGTTATTGCAATGAAACTAAGTTTTATGAAGATAAAGAGAGAAAAGCAGTCAAAAAACGAACGTGAGTGCTGGGTCACGTACACATCTTAAATCAGTTCATTTGCAACAACCGAAAGTGGTAGACATATTTCTCCGCCGGAATAATTTAAATACATTTTTTAAAACAGACTAATTAGTTCGACTTAGTAAAGTAATAATATTTTATTCAGGAAAATAAATTGTGTGAATTTATGTGTTTGCGATCGTTTGTGTAAACTGTGTAACTATAAATGAAATAGATAAACAAACAAAAACAAAGCGACATGAAAAACTACAGCAAGAAGTTATTGTAATTCCACCTGGTGTATGTCACTTTTCGTCAAACATCTCTCTATCACACCGACCGCATCACGAAGAGCGTGAAAGGAAACGTCAGATGAGCCAAATATTTTCTCTACTAAGATTTACTCTATGTTTTTAACCATAATTCGGTCGCGCCTGTTTCGTTGTATTGGTATTTGGGTTCGAAGTCAATGAGAACGAAGAAGTGAAATGAACTAAGCGTTTCAAGTAAGACGATCATAAAAAGTAACAATTTAACGTGCAATGAAATAAATCCAATCGAACTTTAAACAAATTTGCTTAAAATAAATAAAAGAACAATTGAAGAAAATGCTTACAATAGCGATCAGTGACTTAATGACAGGGAGATGTGGCGCTACAACTGAATGACAGAACTCTCAACACAACAACAATTGCATGATTTAAGAAACAATGATGTGGTTCTATGTTAAAGAAAATTTTGCACATATATCAATTGCTCTAAGTACAGTCATAGGTAGATATCTACATATTTTAAATAGAAATCTTAATAATAAATTCCTCATATTTGTTTTTAATTGCAGGACCTGAGTACAACGGCCACAATAACACTCAACCCCTTGACTACCATAATCTTTCTCCAGATTGATATAATATATTTAGCAAATTCAGACCAAATTCAAAATTTTTTTTCAAAGCACCTGCAATGTAATACTAACAGTGTATTTATGTACAATAAACAATAAATAATTTCAAACACAGTTCTGCTGTAATGAAACCAATTCAAATATGAAATAATTTAATTTCAAGAACAATACTTATTCATTGCAACAATGAAACACATTCATTGCAGCAACGAAACAAATTCGTTGCAATAATGATTGAAATTCATTGCATCAACAACCATACGTTCTTCGCAGTGACGAACAATTTGCAGTTGATGAACACATTTTCGTAGCGGGAATGAAACTATACGTTAGCTCACTTTCGATGACGAAAGTTGTTGGGGTGATGAACATTTTCTTCCCTGTGACGATGCTTTTCCGTTCAGTGTACTTTTTTTAAGAAGAGGTATTTTTTAAAGAAGTGGTACTATTTTTAGGAAAGGTTATTTGTTTAAGAAAATGTACGTATTTTCAGAAAGGCTACTTATCTCAAGAAAAGAAAAGAAAAGGTATTATTTTATTTGTAAGAAAATGTACCTTTAAGAAAAGGAGTTTTTGTAAGAAAATGAATTTTTGTAAGAAAAGGTATTTTTTTAAGAAAAGTTATTTTTTGAAGAAAAGGTTTTTTAAGAAATGGGAATTTGTTTTACAATTGGTCCTTTTTTCAAGAATAGGTACATTTTTAATAGTAGTTACGTATGCAAAGAAAAGTTAATTTGTTTCACAAAAAGGTACTCTTTAAAGAAAAGGTAGTTTTTAAGTAAAGGCAATTTCTTTTAAGGAACTTTCCTTTTTTAAGAAAAGGTACTTATTTAAAAAAATTACTTTTTTTAAGAAAATGTACTTTTTGAATGAAAATTTACCTTTTTTAAAAGATACTTGGTAAGATACTTTGGTAAGATACTTTTGGAACTTAGCAAGCGATAGTCGATTGCTTCTAACCAAAACACGACTATTGTCTGGTTTATTTTCTACCGATGAGCGGCGACAATCTAAGTTTGAAATTTGACCGCATTGTGGCACGTTCTGGGTTGAAATTATTGGTATCGATTTCTCGCAAAAAGTTGTAGTTTAAATTCAACAAAGCGTGAATATCTAATCGGGCGTATCTCTGGCATTTTGTGTCCTATCGAAATGATATATACACACAGAGAAAAGATTATCAATTATTCGAAATCAATTCAGGTATTGGAAATTCCATGACAAAGTCTATATTTTGATTAGTATTCATAAGTATCATACATAAGCATTATTTGTCGATGATACTGTTAGATTAAAAATATGTTTTACTAAATGGAAGT